>JAAIXJ010001779.1:609820-729988 GCA_013403705.1 Heliconius hermathena | reverse complement strand
CAGACAGACAGACAGACAGACAGACAGACAGACAGACAGACAGACAGACAGACAGACAGACAGACAGACAGACAGACAGACAGACAAGAATTCTGTTGAGTGGTTTTTTAGGTTCTATAATCAACATATTAACCGACCTAATTTTTATTTTTTTTATATCTTTCACGTACAGAATTGACTTTTCTATCCTTTTATTATATATAGAGATTATAATATTTTAATGTATTTAATTCTAAATTCTATTATACATATAAATACATTAATTAAATCAGCTTCACGCCCTGCTGTATGGGACACCCTGCTGTATGGGAGTATACAACTCCCATACAGCAGGGTAGACAGGGAACCTAGTGTTAAGACACTCCGTTCCCCACTTTCCGCCGAGTTCTGGAGGCATTGCGTGTTGAATGGCGTGAACTCAACGCCGCGCTTTGCCTTGACTCAGAGCGAAGAAATAAAAATATAAATAAAAATATAATAAAATAAAAATATAATAAATATTTCACTTTCCTCGAGTGGGGATCGAACCCACAACCAGTCGATTTAACAGTCACAATTTCTGCCCCTGCGCCACGACCGGTCTATATAATTATTTCTATATTAATTATAAGGAAATATGTATTATATATTTATGGATGCTTCATATATGAATTTAAATAAACAAATGTTTTCCCATATATATATATATATGATTTCTATATCATAATTTTAATTAAGTTTCCTTATACAAATGCTATATTTCAGTTTCACGCTGTATTCACCATATGGGAGAATCAAAATGATACATTACATTTTTTAACTTTACGCTCTATCCCGCACATAGCAGGATAGGCAAAGGAAACTTAGAAACCTAGAGTCATTATTGACTCACTGACATTTCTTTCCCATTAAGACATACCCTACTTTCAGTCGAAATCTTGAGGCATTGCATGTTGAGCGAAGGAACTCAACGCTGCGCTTAACCTGACGGGGTTAAGCGCAGCGTTGAGAGCGAAGAAATTAAGTCTTGTGTCCCTGAACCACGACGGCGTCATACATTCTGACAACGCGTATTGAGTGACAGAACTCAAGACCCCACTTTATTTAACCAGAGCCGGAAAAAGAAATTTTTTTTTGAAAATTGAACAGTGATTGAATTCACAACCACCTAGGTAACAGTAGGTAACTGTCTCAATGCTCCGCACTACGGACAGCACACACGCTAGCAAACGAAAAATTCAGCGGAATGAGAGGAACGGAATGTCTTAACAATAGGTTACCTTTGCGTACCCTGCTGTATGCGGGATATAGCGTGAAGCTGATTTATTTTTTTAAATAATGACCAAAATAAAATTTAAGCGATTGGAACTGACAGAGGGATTATAAAAGATTAATATCAATCAATGGGGATACACGAAAAACGGACGTTGACGCTGTATAATAGCATTTGTTGATTAACTGATTTAAATGATCAATGAACTATAACGTGTTATAGGTTTTCTTGTATATTATGTATAAAATGTATGTATTTTAGGCTGTATGTTTTGTAGGTTCGATTTCCATTCGGAGGAATGAATTGTTATCATTTCCTCGTTCTACTATCATGATAAAGCGCGGCGTTGGTCAAGCCCTTAGTCCGCTATGTCTTAAAAATTTTGCGGGAAGTTAGAACCAAGTGTAAGACACTTCGTCCCTAGGTTCCTGCGTTAATTTACACTAGGTCCCCTTAGCCTACACTGCTATATGTGATACACAGCGAGAAGCTTCTTATTTGTGGTGTACTTTACCAACATATTTGTTATTAAGACAATAAATTAAAAAACCTTTTAATTGCTTAAATTGACACCAGTGTTTTTATTAATGCAATACTAACAAAAAAAATATATTTAAATATGAATTTCAAGGAATAAAACTTCTTCTCAAGAGTTCTCAACCTTTCTTCACCAATCACTTTAAGACACATCTGTATATGTATACATTTATGAACTACATATTAATGTTGTTAAAAAGTTAACTTGTACACGATAAAAGAAGGAGCGAGAGATGTAATATTCTTTAAAGTGATATAACTTTTAAATTTATAAGCTGATTGAAATAAAACAAAATGTTGAGGCAAGCTTTCCAAAACACAACAGTGAACTGTAATTAAATCGTTTGAACTGTTTCTAAGATTAGCGTGACAAACGCACAGACATTAAACAAAAAAACATTGTTTTTATTTTGAAATTAAATCTCACCATCAATATTTACCAAATCAGCTTCACGCTGTATCCCGTACGCAGCAGGGTAGGCAGAGGGAACCTAATGTTAAGACACTCCGTTCCCTACTTTCTGCCGAATTCTGGACGCATTGTGTGTTGAGTGGCAGAACTCAACGCCGCGCCTAAGCTCGACACCAGAGCGAAGAAATGGAAATATAAATTTAAGTAAATATCTCATCTCCTCGCGTGGGGATCGAACTCACAACAGTCGGTTTTACAGTCACACTTCGTGCCCCTGCGCCACGACTGGCCTCTAATATATTTATCAAACTACGTAATAAACAACGGAATCTTTATATGTATTACGGGTACGGTGGGTGTCACTACGTTAAAAGTTTTATACGTTTTCCAAAAATATTTTTCTATTCTTAGTGTGAAATAAAACTTTTTAAAATACTAAAAAAATATAGTTTTTTTTTTATTTCGTTTGACAATTAAAAACAACTGTATCAATCCAGGAAATTTAACAACAAACAATTGTAATGATTTTATATTTGCAAGTTTTAATATTCGCAATAATCTATATATATAAAAGGACATGTACCTGACTGACTGAGGTAAGACGCACGCACCGCCGTAATCGCTGTGCGTAGAAACGTGAAATATGGACAGATGTTTATTTTCATAATCTGAACATCCACTAAGAAGGGATTTTGAAAACTTTTAACCCTAAAGAGATGAAATAGGGGTTGAAAGTTTGTATGGATTTTCTTTTAAATCGGTACCAATTTTTATAAAATTTAAAATTCAGAATCTTAAAAATATTTCACTGAACACGTGTTTCATGGTTTTTTAGAATTCACTCCCTAAGGGTTCAAATAAGTGGTTGAAAGTTTATATGGAAAAATCTTTAAATCGCCACCGATTTTTATAAAAAATTAAAATTCAGACTCTTAAAAATATTTTATTGAACACGTGTTTCGTGGTTTTTTTAGAATTCACCCCTAAGGGTGCAAATAAGCGGGCGAAGCCGCGCGCGCCCGCTAGTTTATTATAAAAATGTAAATCAATCTCTTTGTTTAATAAAAGTATGTTTTTGAAATAATTAAGAAAATTCGGGATATACTTTTTAGACTTGGAGCGGAAGAAGAAGGAGGTCCTCTAGAATAACATAATGTATGTTATTCTAGAGGACCTCCTTCTTCTTCTCTTCTTCTTCTTAAGCTTGTACAATGTCTCTTACATTGTACAAGCTTAATAGTATTTTACTCTGGTGGTGAGATACTCTGGAAAAAATATAAGTTCTGTAAAAGCCTCGAGGTGTTTGATTTCTTTACACAATAAATTATACTTTACAAAACTAAAAAGTATTCTAATCGAGAGGAAGGAAGAGTGGAAATAATATAACGAACAAACAAACATACATCCAATATTAGTATTAGCATTGAGTTATAAAATGAATCACTTGCTTAATGGAGCCGACTAAACTGAAACTTGTCAAAGTGGTGTTCGCGATAACTCGCAACTACTGCTTAGTTAAAATGTTACTAGTTTTGTCGCCAGAGACGTATAAATCACAAATGGGATATGGTAACTTATTAATTTTATAAATAAATAAATAAATCAGCTTCACGCTGTATCCCACACACTGCAGGGTAAGCAAGAGGTAACCTTGTGTTAAGACACTCCGTTCCCCTCTTTCTGCCGAATTCTAGAGGAAATATAAATTTAAGTAAATATTTCATCTCCTCGAGTGGCGTCGAATCCACAACCAATCGGTTTTACAGTCACACTTTGTGTCCCTGCGCCACGACTGGCCTCTATTAATTTTATAATAGTAAGAAATATATGTTTTTCTACATTTTTAAAGTTAATTAGAAGGAACTTAGGAAACAAAAATGTTTTTACATAAACATATATAATAAAAGTTTGAGCGTCGGTTGCTAGTATCTCTTTAGGGAGATTTTGACAAATTTCCGGTAGCCAAAGATAATTGCTTGGACAGTTTCCATACCGATGCGTTCAATTTTTTTATATGTTTCCGAAATACATATTTTTCTTAAGTGAAATAACAATTTCAAGATGTAAAAAAAATATGATTTCTAATTCCATGCTCTACATGTACTAGCTACCTTCGTACTAATGGATATCGTGTGAAACATTTTTATAAAATTAATTTGTTTTATTTATTAAATAAACATTATATACCTATTTTAAGGCCTTAGTGCCTGCAAGGCCTCCAGAATTCTGTAAAAAATGGAAAATAGAAGTATCTTAATAGGAACAGAGTGACTTAACATTAGGTTCCATCTGCCTACCCTGCTAGATATAAATATCACCGTAACTGATATTCTTATAACTATTGCTCCATTTGCATCAGACAGTCACTACTTAAATAAATTAATTAATATTTAATATATTTAATATGTCAATAAATTCTTTAATACCTCCTCGTGACTAAGGCGAGCTTTGAAAATTACAATGACGATGTTCTTGGCTATCATTATATAGTTCTGACGTGATTCGAACTATTTCTTATATAATGTATACATATATATATATATATATATGTACATATATTTATATTAATATGTTTTTAACTTGACGTTCCAGCATTTAAAAGGATAAAGGTAAGGCCTTCGTTTCACACTTTCTGCCCAGTTTTTTCTTTATTTATTTAGGAGCGTCAACAGAAGAAACATTACAACATGGTCAAATTACATCGAAGTATATTTATAGACTAAATGTTTTTCCAATTAAAGACAATCACAGCATGTGAAACTTGCAAAATAGAAACTGGTATAAATAGCATTAAGATTAAAGTGTTATAATAAAATAAAATTGATTGTAGTAATAAAAAACGCCAAACAATAAAAAATAGAGTTTTAGATAAATGTTTGACATTGTTTGACAAAAAAAATGTCAATTATTTAAATGTCTTGATGAAATTTTTCAATACATTGTGTGTTGAGTAGCGGATTTAAACGCCCCGCTTTGTTTTGTCACCAGAGCGAGGTTCTGAAAATAATTCTCTTCCCCTGAGTGAGAATCGAATCCACAACTAGTGCGTTACCAATAAGACGCTATACTGCTGGTCGTCACAACGCACCGCTGTACGACGACAGCCTATATTAATGTAATTAAGGATGTATAAGGACGTTTTTCAGTAGTTCCATAATATTGAGATTGCGACTGTAAAAGCGACGGTTGTGGGTTTAGTTCACATTCGAGGAATTAAATATTTAACATTCTCAATTCTTCGCTCTGGTGACGATGTGAAGTGCAGCGTTGAGTTCCGCCACTCAATACGCAATGCCTTAATGGGAACGAAGGTTACCCCTGCCTACCCTGCTATGCTCGGTATACAACATGAAACTAAAAAAATAATAAAAAACATAATAAACCATTGATATTACCAAATAAAGAATAATATTATAATATTTTAAGCTATAAATAATCGTGAAACTACTTTAGCAATAGCTGTAGAACTAATGTATTTTAACTTAAGAGATTCACAACTTTAGATGTTGTTTTCATCAGAAATTGTAAGGGAACCCTCAAGGGTTCTTAATTGATTTCACCGCAAGTACTATTCGATCGTTCAGAATTTAATTGCCTTCTAGTTGCCCTTTGCTTAGCCGCGGACTGGCGGTTCTATTTACCACGTTCGTCACAAAAAAGCATAATTATCGAGTGTTTGTCTTTGATGTTAGTAGTTTTTATGTGCCTCTTTTAGATTAGATTTTTGAACTAATTAATTTTAGCCATTTTGTCCTACATTTCTAACTTTTTTATAGTATTGGACTAGAGAAGGCAATATATTCTATGTTTTTATTTACTTTCTATTTATATGAAGTATTATATTTATAGCTAACGGTTTATATTCGACTTTTAAGAAAGATAACAAATAAAAGACTAAAAGACTTATCTCTACAACCCTTGGATTGCTTCAATTATGAATGTGTTTTTTTTTATGGTAGAGTATTTTTAATGACCATTTTAGTATTATTTCAATAATTACAACAACATGTGAAATACTTAATTTCTAAGCAACTAAATGAGTGATATGAAATATTTACCATCGACGAAATCCCTTATCATTAGAGCCCCATAAAGAGATCTCTGACAGTAATACTCCGTTCCCCACTTTCTGCCGAATTCTGAAGGTATTGCGTGTTAAGTGGCAGAACTTAACGCCGCGCTTGACCTCGACACCAGAGCGAAGAAATGGAAATATTAATTTAAGTAAATATTTCATCTCCTCGCGTGGGGATCGAACCCACAACCAGTCGGTTTTACAGTCACACTTCGTGCCGCTACGCCACGACTGGCCTAGCAACATATACATATTTAAGTATTTATATAAATTTCAAATTACCTTTAATTAGTACTCTCGTAACAAGATGAGCGCGGCGTTGAGCTCTGATACATAACACGCAATGTCTCAAAAAATTGGACAGAAAGTGGGAGTGTCTTAACACTAGATTCCCTTTACCTTGCTATGGGCGAAATAAAACAAGAAGCTATTATAAAATTGACTTTTCTTTTCATTTTATAGATCAATTTAAGGCTCTATAGATTCTCAATATCACCCATTATAGGAATAGGAAGTAGCCATTACGGCCGGTGTTCATTATACTACTTACATGAAAATCACCTTTTTCCTTATAAGGAAGCTATCAAATATAGATAAATGAGTTTTAATTTTTATAGCAAAATTGCTTTTACATTTTACTTCACGTTAATGATAATAACAGCATTTTGCCGTATTATTTGTTGTTTTAAGTTTTTATTTTAGATGCCAGTTGTGACACAGTGACAAAAGCGTGTGACTGTAAACAGGTACAGGTTGTGGGTTCGATTGATACTCGAGGTAAAGAAATATTTAATTTTTTTATTTTTTCATATTTATGTACATTTATTTTTTAATTTCTTCGCTCTGGTGTTGAGGCAAAGCGCGGTGTTAAGTTCCGCCACTCAACACGCAACGCCTCCAGAACTCGGTGGAAAGTGGGGAACGGTGTGTTTTAACACTAGGTTCCCTCTGCCCACCCTGCTGTGTGCGAGACAAAGCTTATTGCAAAGTAGATTTTTTAATTGTAATTTTCGCGCTTTTGCGTGTTGAGTTCCGCAACTCAACACACAATGCCTCCAGAATACGGCAAAAATTGGGAAACGGAAGTATCTCAATGGGAACTGAATGTTTTAACATTAAGTTCCCAGGTTCTGTATGCGTACCCTGCTATCTTTGGGATATAACGTGTAGTTATAAAAAGTTTTTGTTTTCAATAGATTTACATAGAACAACATTTTAATGTGATATTGTATAAACATAATTTCTTTTAAATATCATAACAATTTAATTAAAACATATACTCACACCTGGAATAGTCTTCTACAAAACTATTTACTAAGTAAAGCAAATATTCAAGACAAAACTTTAATTTAAAACGTTTGAAACACACGGTTTCAAAGTATTGGTGAAGGAAACTAGCATTTTTTACATATTATAATAATATATTTCGATGGGCAGCGGTATAGTGCCTGATTGGTAACGCGAAAGTCGTAAATTTCATTCCCTGTCGGTAAAAATGAAGTATTGCCATTTCCTCCCTCTGGTAATAGGACAAAACGAAGCTTTGAGTTTCTCTACTGATCGTAATGTCCCGAAAATTCGCCACAAAATGGGGAACGGAGTGCCTTAACACTAGGTAATAATATATTATAAATATATTTATGTTTAGCAGTAACAGTTCAATATTTCGAAGTGTAAAAAATAATTTTGTAATCCAAAACAAATGAAACATATTGCCAAAATTATAATGATGATAAAAAATTGATGAGGATGATAATAAAATAACGTTATATTTGTTGGTTGATACGACACCTATATTAATATTTTTCTAATTAATACTTTTGAACCCACATCCACCTTTAATAACCAACCACACAAACTCTTAATGTCTACGTAGAACTTCGTTTACTTTAGCTTACAGAAATATTCAACATATTAAGCGGAAGATAGTGAAATATGTCATTTAATCCACATTCGCGAGGATCCTGTGTATACTGTTGACAGAAGCAAAGTTCGTGGCGCATAGGTACTCGTAAGATACACTCCATTCTACAGTGTGCAGCCAAATTCTTAATCACGTACATTTGCAACTGAAGCTTTATTTTGTTATAAAAGATATTATGGAGACAAAAGCTTTATTTTTTAGATCTTTTTACAGCTTCACGCTACATATTCCACACATAACAGTATAAGTAGAGGGAACCTGGAAATTTAGTGGTAAGACACTCCGTTCCCATTAAGTTCTTAAGAATTCTGCAGGGATTGCGTATTGAGTGGCGAAACTCAACGTCGAGCTTTGTTTAGACATCAGAGCAAAGAAAAATATAAAAATAAAAAATATGTTATATCCTCAAGTGGGAATCCAACCTGCTGCACACGGTGTTACAATCGCACGCTTGAGAAATCTGCTGAAACTGAAGAAACTGCTCGAAAAATAAAATCGCACCTGAAATCCCCTATCATATCCCTAAAAAACAGAAGCACAGAAATTAAAAAAAAAATAAAAAAAAAACTAATTTACACATAAAAAATGAAAATCAGCAAAATTAATAATGAAATAAGGCACCGTAACTAAACCCCGGTAGCGGAATGCGGACGCGTCTCCGCGACACTTTAGTAATTAGGCGTCCGAAATGGCGTAGCGTTGGCGACAATGATATAGCCCGGCTCAGTGACTTGCTGTTCAAACTTTAGGGTCGGGATCGCTTTGCAAATACCAAAGAACTCATTTAAGCTGCGAGTATCCAAGGCCTGGTATAGGATATAGCCAGGATATAGCCTGGTAAACCTTGGGTACTCGCTCCGATATCCATCGATTTTCCTTATGTGTTCGTTTTTAACGTTTTATTTGTGATGTAAAGATCAACTTCGGTTTGGTCAAATGATATAGTTCATGTTGTATCTTGGACACGGCAGGATAGGCAGAGGGAACCTAGTGTTAAGACACCTCGTTCGCCACTTTCCGCCGAATCATTTGAGGCATCACTGTGTTCAGTTAGAGAACTTAACGCCATTCTTATGCCAGGTACCATGGTACCAGACCGAAAAAATATAGAATATTCATAAATAATAATTCTTTCCCCGGAGTGGAGATCGAACCCACAACCGTCACAGTCACACCCTTGTGTTTCTGCGCCAGGACGGATTCACTTATTATTATAGCTTCATCATAAATTTAGTATTATAAAATAATTTTCTTTGTTTGTCTTGACATATTTTTTCAAAATATAGAGAACTTAACGATAGGCAACTTTCAAAGCCTGGCGTGTTGGTTAGCTTAACTCAACGCCACATTTTGTCTTGTTCTTACCGAACCAAATAAATGAAAATAATTCAATCCCCCGAATGAAATCAAACGACAAAACTACTGGTATTCTAAATAAACTGAACTAAAAACACACGATAAGATATTTGCGAAACCAAAAAGTAACTTCAACAGTTCTTTGTCATACTTATTTACATTATAAAATACGAGAAGTGCTTAAGAGGCGAAAAAGAGGTGCAGTACAGTATTTAAAAGCCACTTAGTAGAGTCCTAGAGATATTAAATATTTCAAACCAGCGTGAAAGAGGTTCCGTTTTCCCGCGACCCGACATCAAACACGCAATAGCGAGTGTTTGTAAACACAGTGAGCTTTTAACGAATTTGAATAACATTTTACATCTCATATGTGTACGTGTGACCTTTCTGCCTAAAACAGAAAATGTTTAAATTATTTTGAATCTTATAGTTTTATTAATAAAGATCATAATTGAATTACTGTAAGTCTAAATACTTTGTGTTTCTGTCTGTATACAAAATGGATGCGACCTCTTCAAATGGAAAGATGGGATTTCTTCAATGCTCTTATAACACTTTGGAAGCTATTTCGGTTTATTATATGTATGGGTGGATGTTTTGGAAAATGGATACGAGATCAATTTCTGTTTCATTGATTTTTTTTAACATTATTGTACTGTGTTTATGATTTGTAATGTTTATGAGTTATAAAATGTTGAGGTAGGTACCTGTATTATGGCAATCACGCAGTCGTGGCCCAGAGGCTGTACAAACCTGTGGCTTTACATGCTAGTGTGTCTATAAAATCACACGACGTGAGACGACGGTTGAGGAAATATTATCTCTATATATAATAAGACAGTAAAAATATTTTGTCTGTACATTTAGTAATTTTGACTGAAATGGATAGAGGGACACTTAAAAAGAATAATAGAAAGCAAAAAGATTTTTTTTAAATGTCCCTCTATCCATTTCAGTCAAAATTACTAAATGTACAGACAAAATATTTTTACTGTCTTATTATATATAGAGATAAATATAACAAAAAATTAGAGGCATAAATTAGAGGCCAGTTGTGGCGCAGCGGTACAAGGTGTGACTGCAAAAACCGACTGGTTGTGGGTTCGATCCCCACTCGAGGAGATGAAATATTTACTTAAATTTATATTTCCATTTCTTCGCTCTGGTGTCGAGGTTAAGCGCGGCGTTGAGTTCTGCCACTCAACACGCAATGCCTCCAGAATTCGGCAGAAAGTGGGGAACGGAGTGTCTTAACACTAGGTTCCCTCTGCCTACCCTGCTATGTGCGGGATACAGCGTGAAGCTAATTTTAATTTATTTTAATTCAACACAGAGATAAAGAACGATCTTGAAAGAAATATCAAGTAAATACAAAGATATTTTGGTTGGTTCGTTCATATAATATATGTAACTAATTTAAAAACTGTACAGGAGTTAATATGCAATTATTACAGTTATTTTACAAAGAATATTATGAATCCTTCAAATCAATAATTTAACATTTAAGGCTGTTTCTGAATGAGTAAATTAAATTATTCACTGACATCAGCACATTTAACAGAGTATATTATATAGGTAAAAAGAACATAAAGTTACAAAAATATATACGTGTAATAAATAATTAGCTTTATGTATATTTTATAAATATCAAATATCAACAATGGTCGTATTTTTTATTTAAAACAATCAAAAACTCTTTGACGATAATGTCGTAAAAAAATCATATTAGAAGTCATTATAGTTGTCAATCACTTCTGCTTATTAAATGAATACTCATGTATTTTAAGCGGGCGAAGCCGTGGGCGAGCCGCTAGTTTATTAATAATTTTATTTCTTCGCTCTCCTAACAAGGCAAAGCGCGGCGTTAAGTTCCGTCACTCAACACGCAATGCCTAAAATATTCGGCAGAAAGTAGGGTATGGAATATTTTTAAATATTTTTAAAGTGTTATTCCACACTTAGGAAAGAAAAATACTTATTTAAAAAACGTATAAAAATTTGAATGTAGCGGGACTCGACCCCGCGCCTCCTGGAAACCGACCAGGCGCTCTGACCACTAAGCCATACGTTCGGAAGCGTCGTATAGCTTAGTGGTCAGAGCGCCTGGTCCGTTTCCAGGAGGCGCGGGTTCGAGTCCCGCTACGTTCAAATTTTTATACGTTTTCGAAATAAGTAGGGTATGGAATGTTTTAACAGTAGGTTTCCTTTGCCCTGCTATATTCAGGCAGCGTTCCGGGATAACGTAAAGTAGAAAAAATATAACCATATTTGAATCAAAAATCAAATCAAATCAAAAATACTTTATTGCACAAAGATAAAACATAAATACAATAATTTTTATAATTTTAAAACAGTGCAAAGGCGGCCTTATCACTATAAGTGATCTCTTACAGGCAACCTTTTATTTATAAAAACTAATATTAAGAGAGCATTGTTGGCGGATAGCTTTGCATAAAGATTTTTTTTTTTTTGTTATTTATTATATCATATATATACATACACTATTCATACATAAATACATACATACATACATACATACATACATACATACATACATACATACATACATACATACATACATACATACATACATACATACATACAAACATACAAACATACATACATACATAAATACATACATACATAGATTTATATAGAGATACAATTAGACTTACATATATGCACAAAACAGATACAATGACTATAGCGATAGATAAAACTCTTTAAGACGACGCTTAAAGATATTAGCTGATGTCGACTGTCTGATGAACCGGGGTAGCTCGTTCCATAATTTCACCGTTTTTACGGTGAATGATTCACTGTAGCACTTAGTGCGACATAATGGTACCTCCAATACGTTGTCATATCTTGAACGGAGATTGAAAGACTGAGAGTTGGAGCCCAGGAAAGTAAATCTTTGTTTGAGGTATGAAGGAGTTAAGGGCAGATACAGGATAGAGTATAAAAGGATAAGTGCATGATAATTGCGTCGATGCTTGATGGTCAACCATTTAAGTTGAACTCGATATTGAGTAATATGGTCATACTTCCTCAATCCAAAAATGAACCTAATTATTATATTTTGGAGACGTTCGAGCTTGTTTAGCAATTGCTGTGACAAATCTAGGTAACAGGAATCTGCATAATCCAGAATGGGAAAAAGAAGGGATTGAGCTAGCGATATTTTTGTTTTAAGCGGCAATAAATTTTTCCATTTCTTTACCCTCCCAAGAGCAGAAAAAGCTTTTCGACTTAACTCCGCTATTTGAGGAACCCATGTCAAAGAACTATCCATCCTGATACCCAGATTCCTCACAGAAGTACCAAACTCCATCTTGCAATCATCAAGCATTACGGAAGGTAGTAAGGAGTAGTCAATTTTGGAGAGTTGCTTTGTGTTACCAAGGATGCACAACTGAGACTTGCTAGGATTTATCGACAGACCAAATGATTTGCTCCAGGTGCTAATAATGCTTAAGTTAAAATTGACATGTCGTATGGCATTAGCAATCTCATCAACCGCCGTTGTCGTATAAATCTGCAAGTCATCAGCGTAAAGATGAAAGGATAATGTCATTTGAAGCTTATATCAAAATCGTGGTTTATTTGTCAGGAAAACAAATGAATAATTCTTAAGAGAATTCAAATATACGAAATCTATTAAGAATTTAAGAGGATAGTCTTGGCGCAGGGGCACAAGCATCTGACTGTAAACGCAACAGGTTGTGGATTCGATTCTCATTCGAGGAAATGAAAGATTTAATATTTTCATTTCTTCGCTCTGCTGTCCAGGGATCGTGCGTCGCTAAGTTCCGCCACTCAACCCGCAATGCCAAAAGCAGAATACGTTCCCTATCCTGCTAAATTAGATTTTTTCTTCAGCGTGAAATCGAAAGTAAAAGTTTTAAAATTAAACTTTAAAGTTTTTCTCGTAGTGTTTATATACATAGTGAAAGTTTATTTTGACGTAATAAGCAATACAATGTAAATCCGATATGCATTACTGAAATTGGAATAAAATCGCTTCAATTTGCATGAAACGGTGCGATATCGTTAAGCTTTTAAGGGATTGAATGTTTTGTTATGAAAGTTGTATTGTCATAATCAATTAAGAATATTTTCAATTGTAAATATTACATTACCCAATAATAAGTGACGCAATAAGCTCTCGTTAATATATATAAGATATTTTCTGTTTACCTTTACTTATTGTAAAAATTTTATAAAATACTATTTAAAATAAAAATATTTAAAAATTAAAATTAAATAATTTTAAAATTAAATCCATTCCAGTCAAATATAATAAATTCTAACACAACAAACACAAACTTAGCGATTGTAAACTAATTAACAAAACAAAACTTAACCGCACTTCCTTCCTTCAGATATGATCAAAACAACTTGAAATTCTAATTAGCACTCCCTCGGTTGACGGCCGTAAGAGGTGTGCGTTAGTATTTTTTGAAGTAGGTAAAGTCAACAGACACCTCCTGCTTCTAGGGCGTGTAATATTCACTAGTAAACACGACACGCTAGTACTAATCCAGTTAAAGTGCCTTGGTGTAGCTTTAAAATAGAGATTTTTCAGAGTATGTGGCATATAAAGCTGCCATTTTGCCAAAGTAATGGAAATATAAATTTAAGTAAATATTTCATCTCCTCGAGTGGGGATCGAACCCACAAGCAGTCGGTTTTACAGTCACACTTCGTGCCGCTGCGTCACGACTGGCCTCTAGTTCATTTTTATTACTGTCAATTTTTTATCGTAGCGTAGTGGGGAAGTGTTCCATTGTAAACACGATGGTTGTGCGTTCAGGTCCCACCGGGAAAGCATTTTTTTTACCTCCGAGACAAAGAACGTCGTTATGTTTCACCGATTAATCTTCCCTTAGCGGTTGAGACGCTATGACTCGAAGTCGGTCAGAAAGTGGAGGTTGGTGTAGCTCAGCACTAGGTTTGCGAGAAAAAAGAGAAATTAAAGAAAGACATGGAACTCAACGGCGCTAAAGGCGCGCAAAAGGCTATTGCCTTGGTACCAGTGCGAAGAAATAAATAATATAAATAAGTAGAGGAACTGCAGCATATTTGGGATACTGCAGGTAACTTGGAATATTTCGTTATCTAAATGAATATAAATGCCGTCTCTATTTTTTTACCGTAAACACAACATCATAAGACACACAGAGTCATTGAGTATTAAAAACAAGACATCATCTTGACATTCCGGCTACTAGCGCAAAGGGAATGAGACGCCTGCTTTGAAAACTTTTTCGGGAAGAATGCAATCAGTGTTAATCACTTACTGTTATACGTAAAATCTTCATTGTAATTATTTAAACAATTAAGTGACCTTGTTGGTATCTTATACAATTTAGATTTTTTGAATATTTTTAAAATAAAAAATATAACATAGAGTTTTCGGTTAGAATGGTATGTTGTTAATGTGGAATACTGACAGTGAGCATAATTTGGAATATTCCAAATTATGTTGCACACTAAGAATATAGAGTTGATAGATCTAGCAAAACAGCATTACGTCACTATCCTATCACTACCACATAATTGTACGCATAAAGTTCACTTTCATGGACTAAAATACTACCACAGTGAAGAAGTTCGAGTGTTTCTCAGAGAAGCTAATTACTTCATAATAAGATACTATTTTTAGATATTTTAATTTTAAAAAATTATTACCTAGACACATAAAGACTATAAAACTGTTATAAAAAAGAAATCTATTATTAGTTTCTAAGAAAAAATATTTGCAATGGTCAAAGAAAAAATGTGATTATAATTTGGAATACTATATTCCAAATTACACCCTAAGTCAAATTTAGGTTTTGTATTTTTTTTAATTTTATAAGCATTTAGTAATGTTTCTGGTTTTTGTTCTGTTTGATGGTTATTATTATTAAAGTTTAATACTTTTCCAATAATTAAAAGTATTTTTTATTGAGCCATCCCATTTCGCTTTAAATTTATTCTCAAAAAATAAACTAGTATTCCAAATATGCTGCAGTTCCTCTAATAATTGATTAATAAGTAATCATAACTATTCAAAAAAAAGGCCAGTTTAATTATCCAATCCTCTACTAAATCCCAATAAGCTTCATCTTTATCACTACTACACACTACCTTGCACATATTAGCGTATCTAGAGATATTTTCTGTGTGGGGGCCTGGACTTTGAACAGATATATATGTTCTTGTAAATATTGTTTTTTTTTAATTTTTCGGGGGATATTTCGTTGTAAGCAAAATTTCTGGGGTGGACACCAGACTTTTCTGGGGTGGGCAGAATTCCTACGCCCATGCTTGCAGAATGGAGGAAATGCAAGAGAGAAAACAGAGAAGTAAATAACAATATCACACATATCTACATATTATGTGTAGATATGAGCCATGTTTTATAGGAAAAACGTACGTTAGTTATAGTTCGTCATCATAAAGTAAAGGAAGGAAGGAAGGTATGTGTATAGTATATAGTTCTATGATTTTCCTGAACGTTGTTGTGATTGTCAGTATAATTATTCATATAGTTTATATCAAAGAATTAATTTGTTTGTCCGTTTCTTTGGCAGTTTGGCAAACCCGTACTCAATCGAATGTGATTTTCACAGCTATTATTACTGAATTAAGACATTACAAAAATTTTATATACTTAAATATATTAACGTATCTGTTGTGTGCGAGTACTCGAGAAAATGGAAATATTTATTATTTTAATTTCTACGCTCTGGTGTCGAGGCAAAAGCGTGGCGTTGAGCTCCGCCAATAAATCTAACGCCTATCTTTTTTATATATTGCCAAGGCAAATAGTATACTACCAAAGCAGAGCAAAGACTTACAACTAGTATTAATGAATAATATTCGACTTCTACAGCAGTGTAGTAAAACCATTTTTCATGAATAGTTCCTTTTTCGTTAGTACATTATATGTTATTATAAATTCTATTATTGTTTACATTTAAGTGATTTGATCTGTTATATATAATATTTTGTACGTTTAACACAAGGAAAGTTTTGATTTTAGGAGAATGATTACAATAGCATTATTATTAGTTGTAATTGGAGCTGTTTATTTATATGGCACGAGAAATTATAAATATTGGGAGCAAAAAGGCGTAAAACATGATAAACCTATACCTTTCTTTGGCAATAACCTGAAAAATTTCTTTCTGAAGCGAAGTGTAACTCAGTTAATGGTGGAAATGTATTGGAAGTATCCAAACGCGAAAATTGTAGGGTTCTATCGAGCCTCAAATCCTCAGCTCATAATTAGAGATCCAGAAATCGTGAAGCTAGTGCTTACCACCGATTTTGCATATTTCTACGCACGTGGTATCCAACACAAAAATATTCCAGTAGAACCTCTCCTCAAAAACTTATTCACTGTGGATGGCGACACATGGCGGTTACTGCGTCAACGAATGACACCGGCTTTCAGCAGTGGTAAGCTTAAGGTTATGTTTCCTTTAATCGTGGAATGTGCAGAGCGCTTACAGGAACGATTGCACTGCGTAGCCATGGCTAGTCAGGAGATAGATGCTCGGGATTTGATGGCTCGTTATACCACAGATTTTATAGGTGCCTGCGGCTTTGGACTGGATGCTGATACATTACACGATGAGAATTCCGCTTTTCGGAAAGTTGGAGCTACAATATTCAACTTTGGTTTCAAAGACATGCTTGTTTTGATGTTAAAAGAAATAGCGCCTCAATTATTTAAGCATTTAAAACGCACAAGTCGTATGGAAAAAGCCGTATTCTCATTAGTGAATACAGTCCTCAGGCAAAGGAACTACCAACATTCTGGTAGGAATGATTTTATTGATCTTCTACTTGAGTGTAAAGGAATGGGAACGATTACAGGCGACTCGATAGAAAGAGTAAAGCCAGATGGTAAGCCGGAAGTGGCCACATTGGAAATGGATGATGAACTATTGGCAGCACAAGTTTTTATATTTTTCGCTGCCGGATTTGAAACTTCTTCCTCAGCCACAAGTTTCACCTTACATGAGCTATCATACAATGTCAACATACAGGAAAAAGTGCAAAATGAGATAGACAGAGTGTTAACCAAATATAATAATAAGCTTAGTTACGAAGCAATCAAGGAAATGACCTATTTACAATGGACCCTTAAAGAAGGAATAAGAACTTTTCCACCTATAGGATTTCTAATAAGAGAATGTGCTCGCAAGTATACTTTTAAAGAACTCGATTTAACGATTGATGAAGGCGTGCCAATAATCATACCTATACAAGCTATGCAAAACGACTCGAAGTATTTTGATAATCCTACTGGATTCCGACCGGAAAGATTTAGTCCTGAAAACTTCGATTTAAGTAACAAACATGTCTATTTGCCATTCGGAGAGGGTCCTCGTGCATGTATCGGTGGGTAATATATTTCTTAAATAATAAAATTTTCGTTTTCCAAAATTTATTTTAATCATTTACATAGTGTAAATATGTTTCTAATATATAAAAATATTTTATATGAGTAATTTTTAATAGCAGTTTAAAGCAGTTTAAGTTTTATCTTGTATTTGAGTAGTTACTATTATAAAAGCGGCACGAGGTGTGACTGTAAAACCGACTGGTTGTGGGTTCGATCCCCACTCGAGGAGATGAAATATTTACTTAAATTTATATTTCCATTTCTTCGCTCTGGTGTTGAGGTTAAGCGCGGCGTTGAGTTCTGCCACTCATCACGCAATGTCTCCAGAATTCGGCAGAAAGTGAGGAAAGGAATGTCTTAACACTAGGTTCCCTCTGCCTACCCTGCTGTGTGCGGGATACAGCGTGAAGCTGATTTATTTATTATTACTATTATAAAAACTTAGGTGCGAGCAGGGGAAGAAGCCCTTTTTTACAGCTTCACGCTGTACCCTATATATAACAATGTAAGTAGAGGGAACGTAACGCAGCGTTTTACATTTTTTTCATTCTCCGACCGAAGAATAAAAAATATTAAATATTTCATTCCCCTGATTGAGAATCGAACCAACAACCGTCGCGTTTACAGTTACACACTCGTGCCCCTGCCAGATACCATGTCATGGTCATGTTTAGATATTACTATATAAATATATATTTTGTCTCGTTACAGAGATTTTGACTGTGAAATGTCTGGTCTAATTCAAATATAGTTTTGCTTAATTTATTTTATTTCAATATTCTTTGTCATGTTTTCCTTCAGGTGAGCGGCTAGGCATAATGCAATCATTGGCAGGGCTTGCTGCTGTACTGTCCCGGTTTAGCGTGCGCCCTGCACCCTCCACGCGCCGCCATCCTGTTATGGATCCTGCCTCGGAGATTGTACAAGTTATAAAGGGTGGGCTACCCTTATTGTTTATTGAGAGATCGTCCAAATGAATATGATAAAGATTGGAACTTTAGGATAAGCAGTTTATTTTTTTAATGAAAAATATAATATAATAATTTATATTTTTATTTGCCGAAAATGAAAATATAAAAGCAGCCTTAACTTAAACTTAACTTAACTTAGCTTCACGCTTTATCCCTAGCGGGGTAGTCAGAAAGAGCGGAGCGCAGAACGCTACGGTTAACAAGGAGACATGGATAGAATTAAAAAAAAAGGTTTTTTTAACTATTTTTACCTTACTCATATATCATATACATATCCTCTTTTCCCTCCTCCTCCTCTTTTAATCTTTATTTGATATTTTTATTGTAATCTTAAGAAAACTAAAAAATAACAAACATACGTCATTGTGTACAATGAAGTAGCAAGGTTAGCGTACAATTTGCAAGCTATTGAAATGTATTAAAAGGCCGCCGTGTAATCTACGTCCAGATCACCTAAATTTCGGTCGGTGACCGTGTCGCTACATACCCTAAGGGCTATTATGGAAGTGACTTTCTCTAAATAATAAATGTTCGGAGTCCACACCTAAGTTGGGTCGTTAGGGCGACCCCGTTCCGCGTTAACATACG
The DNA here is from genome assembly GCA_013403705.1 of Heliconius hermathena. Taxonomy (NCBI): domain Eukaryota; kingdom Metazoa; phylum Arthropoda; class Insecta; order Lepidoptera; family Nymphalidae; genus Heliconius; species Heliconius hermathena. The sequence continues at coordinate 710,469 of JAAIXJ010001779.1, read as the reverse complement.
GCTTGATAAATTATTTTAGTCGCATACTACCGAGGAATTCATTAGGAGTAGCAAAGATTTCACGTAATGACCGAGTACATTTACACTCAATTAAACCTTGCCGCGTTTAAGTCTAGTCAGACTTTTTCATAATTAAGGGTGAATTTGAACTCATTTCAAACGTTGAATTTTAATGAAGATTTTTTCATTTTGTGTTATGTATTACTAATCTGTGTACCGACCTTAATAACTCCGGCATCGTCGGTGTTACAGTGAAACTGGCTAATTCTGAATAGTGTTTACTTTCTTTTTTACATGCCGTTTTTTTGTAGGATGGACAGAAAATCTTATATGTTAAATTTTAATTGCATCACAGCCACAGTTAATCAGTATCTATTAACAGTGACTGTCTGCCTGTGTGTGACAGATAATTTTTCTTTTATTTTTTAATACCTCTACAGAACTTTTATTGACTGTCAATCCTGACATCATCACAAAAGCGAACGATCCGAAGTATGTAAGTAAGAATAAAAATCAAATCAGCTTCACGCTGTATCCCGCACACAGCAGGGTAGGCAGAAGGAATCTAACCTCGACACCACAGCGAAGAAATAGAAATATAAATTTAAGTAAATATTTCATCTCCTCGAGTGGGGATCGAACCCACAACCAGTCGGTTTTACAGTCACACCTCGTGCCGCTGCGCCACGACTGGCCTATGTAAGTAAGGTAGGTGCAAGAGGAGCCGCAAACAAAAATTTCAAAAAAACATCATGAGCCCTACCCAGTAAACATAACTCGGATCGAACGAAAGGTCCCTTAGTACAAGCGGTGTAAGCAAGCCTCAGCCCGAGTCTTACAGGAGACGGCGTTACTACAATGTTTTCTGTTTTCTGTGGTACCTTCCATGGTGACCAATTCAAGGTCAGATCTCTTTTAGGAGTCTCACCAATCCCGCTGACGGCATAGAGGCCATTAAGGGAAAGAGCATACTGCTCACGAAAACTCCTACAGGAATTTGAACCTACAACTGCGTCACATTATCTATTACGTCTTATATTAAATGACCAATCATTTATATTTATGTTAATGTTATAATAATAGACATTTAATTAAAGTCGTGGCGCAGCGGCACGAAGTGTGACTGTAAAACCGACTGGTTTTGGGTTCGATCCCCACTCGAGGAGATAAAATATTTACTTAAATTTATATTTCCATTTTTCGCTCTAGTGTAGAGGCTAAGCGCGACGTTAAGTTCTGCCACTCAATACGCAATACCTCCAGAATTCAGCAGAAAGCGGGGAACGGAGTGTCTTAACACTAGGTTCCCTCTGCCTACCCTGCTGTGTGCGGGATACAGCGTGAAGCTGAATTAAATTAACAACTTACTCTTCAATCTACCAGTACCAGTACCAAAATTACAAGTAAATTATGTACACTAAGCCCAACACTCGATTGAACAACAAATTACAAATAAAAGGCAGCCTGTGATTGGCCATTCTCAAAAATATTTACTTCAAACCTTTAATCAAATCTAACTTTAGCGCTGTTTACATTTCTAAGTCGCATCGCTGGAAGTTACAGCGGCGGTGTCAAACAGCGCAGTTTGCTCACTGGGTAATTAGCTGTCAGATAGACTGTGTGTTTACTGACATTAGATGCTGTGCAACTTATGTATATATTTGGAATTGTAGTTAAATAATTAAAATAAATAAATAAATCAGCTTCACGTTGTATTCCGCACACAGCAGGGTAGGCAGAGGGAACCTAGTGTAAGATACTCCTACTTACTACTTTCTGCCGAATTTTGGAGGCATCGCGTGTTAAGTGCCAGAACTCAACGCCGCGCTTGTCCTCGACACCAGAGCGAAGAAATGTAAATATAAATTTAAGTAAATATTTCTTCTCCTCGAGTGGGGTCGAACCCACAACCAGTCAGTTTTACAGTCACATTTTGTGCCCTTGCGCCACAGCTGGCCTCAAATAAATAGTTATGTTATTTTTTTCATTATTGTAACGTCGTGGCGCAATGGCGTGTGACTGTAAGCGCGACGGTTGTCAGTTCCATTTCCATTCGAAGGAAATACCTCGAAAATTCGACGGTAAGTGGGAACGCAGTGTCTAAACTGTGAGTTCCCTTTGCATATCCTGCAATATGTGAGATACAGTGTGAAGCTAAAAAAAATATATAATTGTGTATGTAAATGTATGTAATGTGTCAAAGAAAGCAATTTTTCATTAATTCATATATTTCATGAAATCACAGTAGTATTTAAGTAATATTTGTATTTATACAGGTGATCGAAAGACAAACTGGCAAAGGTGGTACAAGAGATAACATTTTCTCCGTTTAACACTGTTTTTTTTTTAATTTGGTCAGTTATTTTCTTTTCTAAATACCATATTCACATGATAAATAAATATATATATGAATAATATGTTTGTATTGGATAGTCCATTTATAGATATAGGCTAAACGGTATATTCGATTAGCGTTAAACACTGTAACCCACTATACCTGCGGTATCCCCAAATAGTAATATACCCAAATAGTATGTTACGTAATAGAAATAAGTAAGGATTGGACCCTTACTTATTTCTATTTGATCATACAGGCGCAACCGCAGGCCAACGAAATTAAAATTTAAACTATATACGACTTCTAAAAATTTAAAAAAATGGGGGTCCAAGATGGAAGGCTTGCTCGCAGCGACCCCTGCCAGCCCTTACGAGGGCTGCAACGTTCCATCCGCCACGTGCACCTCGAGAGAGCGCACTGATAGGGCGTCCCCCCAAGGCGACGCGCACCAGTGCGTCCCCGCTGGTGTGTCAAGTGGCGACGAATGCGGCGTTGGGGACCGCCACCCAACACGCCATGTCCGGAACGGCGGGAGGTGGAGGACGGAGCTACAAATAGCTACGTGGAATGTAAGAGGAGGGATGGAAGAAAAGATGAATGAATTATTAGATGTGATGGATGATAGAGATTTGGATGTCGTTTGTGTGACAGAGACCAAGCGAAAGGGCAATGACACGACCGATTTGCCGGGCAGTCGGGTCGCTTTCTGGGCCGGCGTACCAGAGAGCGAGCGGGGCTGTCAAGGTGTAGGTGTGTTATTGTCCTCTCGATTGGTTAGTGCAGCGGTTGAATACAAGGCGATCAACCCGAGACTGCTTTGGGTTCGCTTCAAGCTGGGGTTAACAAGAGTATTCTTGTTAGTGGCGTATGCGCCAGTATCCTCAGCTCTATTAAGCGAACTCGAGGAGTTTTGGGAGAGTGTCAGGGATGTTCTAGGTAGCGTTAGAGGGAATGAAAAATTAATAATATGTGGCGATTTGAACGGATGGGTCGGAACTGCGCGAAGCGGTTACGAGGGAGTGCTAGGTCAGTATGGTGACAAGAGAATAAATGAGGCTGGAAAGCTTATATTGGAAATTTGCAAGGAAAGGAATTTGTTTGTGGCAAACACTATGTTTGACCACAAACAAATTCACATGTATACATGGGAGCGAACGGAAGGGAAAAGTATGATTGATTTATTCCTAGNATGAAGAGGTTGATGACAGTGGACGAGGCGAAAGAGGTATGTAGAGACCGTAGCGTTTGGCGCTCCGTTCTCTCTGACTACCCCGCAAGGGATAAAGCGTGAAGCTAAGTTAAGTTAAGTTAAGTTAAGTTAAAAATTTAAATATTTAATATATTTTATTAGAGGTCAGTCAACGCAGGGGAACAAGTGTATGACTGCAAAAGCGACAGGTCGTGGGTTCAATCCCCTCTCGAGGAAATGAAATATTTATTTAATTTATATTTCCATTTTTTCGCTCTGGTGTCGAGGCAAAGCACAGCGTTGAATTCCGCCACTCAACACGTAAATCCTCCTGAATTCGGGGGAAAGTGGAAATCGGAGTGTCTTAACACAAGGGTTCCTTTGCCTATCCTGCTTTATGCGGGATACAGCGTGAAGCTGGTTTGATTAATTTTTACATATTTTATTTAACACCGAAGCTTAAAGACAAAAAACATGATAAATACTTAATTGTAGATACCGTGTGTTTTTGAAGGCCATGATTAGAATATGCTATCAAGCCGCGGCAGTGCAGCGAGCGGGTACTGTTCCGTCAGTTCATTAACTAATTCTGGAGACACCCAGCCACTGGAGTTGACTACAAGAAACAAAACTAATGACGACGGCAACCCGAGAAGTTAAGAGAACACGGCGTAATGTAAGAGCGATAGCGATTATTAAAGATAGGAAGTATTGTTTTTTCTTTTACTTCACGCTGTATCACGCATTCAGTAAGGTAGGTAGACGGAACCTAGTTTTTGACGGAACATTTTAATATTTTTTTTCGAGAGGCCATCGATCATTAAAAACGCAATGGTAGTAAGTTTGCTTTGACACTACACGGGATTATAATTGTATTTAAATTACTTTAATTTTCTCGATTCGGTTCCCTTGTATTGAATGCAATACACGATATCTTCAACTCGGACTTATTATTGTTTTTTTTTTGTTTCTGTGTTAGCTTCAAGCTGTACTCCGTATAAATTCAAATTCAAATTCAAAATATTTGACTTTTGAATCGTCGAATGAACATAAATAAAATAAAAAATCTTTTATTTCTTGCACATTTAAAACAAAATACGAATGAACATATAAACAAAAAAAAAGCGACCACCGGTTCGGAAGGCAGTTCTGCTGAGAAGAGCCGGCAAGAAACTCAACAGTTGCTCTTTTCAAAGTCAATGGTATTATTACATTATCTGGCAGCTATCCTGCATCACATTCAATAGACATTAATTCCATACATGTTTATCATCTAAATATTCTTGAACAGTGTAATAAGCTTTACTTGTTAGTATTTTTTTTAAAGTTACTTTAAATTGTGGTAGTGGCAAACTTAGAATACACTGCGGAAGTTTATTATATACACGTATACTCAGACCCATAAAAGATTTTTTAACTTTTTGGAGGCGAAAACTTGGCGTAACAAGTTTATCTTTGTTTCTCGTTCCTATCGTATGTATATCACTATTTTTACTGTGACACTGTACATTTTGGCCGGACAAACAGAATATTATAATATACAAATTGGTATACAGCAGAGTAGGCAGAGGGAACCTGAGTACCTAATATTAAAACACTCCGTTCCGCATTCAGCCACCTCTGTTCCTCACTTTCCACCGAATTCTTGAGGCATTTCGTGTTGAGTTGCGAAACTCAACACCGCGCTTTTGCCTTATTACCAGAGGAACAAAGTGAAAAAAAATTAAAAGCTTATACGCTTGTGCCCCTGCGTCAAGACGTCCCCTTGACTTGATTTATTCGTTATAGATAAAGTACGACTTTTTTAATAAAATACATATGTATATATGAGTATCACAGAACATTACCACAAAACAATATAGGTTTTTAGCAAAACCGCTAAAGCTTATGTCTTAGAACATAATATAATTTATAGTCGGAGGCTAGGACGGAGACGCAGCAATTAGCCGCCTTAACGAACGCTCCAAATAAATATCATTCGTGATTAATAAAGCTTGATAAATACGTTGATATTATTTAGAGTGGACAAGTCTCGTGGTCCAACGGTCGGAGCGGTGGGCGGGCTGTCATGTCAGAAAATTGAGATTGTTTTATGGGAAAATTGGTTTTATTGTTAAATTAAATCAGCTTCACGCTGTATCCCGCACACAGCACGGTAGGCAGAGGGAACCTAGTGTTAAGTTACGTTACGTTAAGTTACGTTAATCATTCCGCCGAATTCTGGAGGCATTCCGTATCGCATTGCCTCGACACCAGAGCGAAAAAATGAATTGAAATTTTAATAAAAAAAAATGTTTTTCATTTGTTGATTTTATTATTTTTTAATAGATATTATATGTTTCGTACACTAAAACGGAAATAAAAATTTAAAATTCATATCGATGCAATATATTTTTATTATCGTATCCTATGTAGGTATTATGAGTAAAAATAAATTATTTTAAGTTATATTATAGCTGATAGTAAATGAGGCCAGTCGTGGCGCATGGACACAAAGTGTGACTGAAAAGCCGACTGGTTGTGGGTTCGATCCTCACTCGAGGAGCTGAAATATTTATTTAAATGTATATTTCCACTTCTTCGTTCTGGTGTCGAGCAAAGCTCGGCGTTGAGTTGTGTCACTCAACACGCAATGCCTCCACAACTCGGCAGAAAGTGGGGAACGGAGTGTCTAAACACTAGGTTCCCTCTGCCTACCCTGTTGTGTGCAGGATACAGCGTGAAGCTGATTCTGTTAGAAAATATTTAAATGTGAGAGAAAATGGAAACAATCTGTAATGGAATTGATAACAAACCGAGGTGTCAACTACGATTTTTCTCTAACATATATAAGATGAAAATAATTTGTACTAATAATGGGAATCGAGCCCACGACCACCACGTGTAAGTATAATCAAACGCTGTCTCACACGCAACGATGGCCTTAATTAAACTAATTAATTTACAAGAGAGGCTAAAAATTCTTGCATAAACCTTGAGGCCAGTCGTTGTGCAGGGACAAAAGCGTACAACTGTAAGCGCGACAGGTTGTGGGTTCGATTCCCACTCGAGGAAATGAACGCGCATTATCTCCAGAATTCGGCGGAAAATGGACAACGGAAGTGTCTTAATAGGAACGGAGTGTTTTAACACTAGGCTCCCAGGTTTCCTCTGCCTACCCTGGTATGTGCGAGATAAAAAAATAATGTTCTATTCTTTTAACATTAGAAAGGTCATAGGTCTGCATGCATATAATGTGTTGCAATAAACATTTATTTTTCCTCAAATGTAGTACAGTTTACAGTAAAGCTGTCCCGATTCAACATCAAAGAGATAATCTTGATTTCTCTTGTATTTTGGCATTTTTCCAGCTGAATCTTGGGCGAGTTGTGAGTTCTAGGCTCAACTCAGGTCACATTTTTGCTTTGGTCACTATTAAGCTTGGTTCACTACTGTATATGAAATGATATAAAAGAAACTATATGTATATAGTTTTTTTTTAATTTTATACAATATTCAGATTATTAATCAAATATCTAAAAAGTTATGTAAATATTTATTATTATTAATAAGTATATATCAATCAATTTTACAATTATTTTCTGTATAATATAGATAACAAAAGTTTAAAACATTAACGTTCAACTGATGAGACATTACTTTGCATATCTTCATCATTTCTATCTAACACTATCTCTAACAAGCTCAAGTGTGTCACCAGCTTTAAAATGCAGTACCATTAGGCCTCGAGATCTCGAGGAACCTTTGGGAGGCTGAATCGAGCCAACTACCGCAACCTGCACTTGACGACCCTGTCGCGTTTAGCGGACCGCACTGACGAACTAAATTAGCCAACATGTATGTTGAAAATATATTTTGGCACTTCTTGTGTGTACTTGCAGTGGTGCACCCCTTGAGGTCAGCCAGGTGTTAGGGACACTTGTGAATTCACTTTTGTGGTGCATTTATACAAAATTTTGGTTTATAATTTTATATTTGAGCTAGGTTTCACCAGCGGCTTCACTTTCGACTTCACTTTTTACTTTAATATAGTTGAGTAAGGGTTGTGTATCGCACATGATATTTTTAAAAGTGCCAGTGATAACTCTTGCTGTAGGTAGAGTGGTTTACATCGCGTTTGTAGTTTTTATTTACATCGTTTTCCATCACATATCGCGTTTGGTTTACATCGTTTTTATTGATAACTAGCGGCCCTAGTGCGGCTACGCCCGCTTAAAATAAAGCAAATGCTAGTAAATACACAGATTTCTTAAATAAGAAGAAACCGACCAAGCGCGATTCAAACTCGCTCACAGAGGGTTCTGTCCCAATTTCAGGATTGTGATTGCGAAATACTTACTTACACTTATTTAATATGAAATGAACAAACAAATATAATTTTTTATTTCTATAAAAAATATATTTTTTTCTTTTGGGATTTTTTATTTTATTTGTATTGTAAGATCTTACTTCGTCCTAAATTTCATAACAGTAGGTCTACGGAAAGTATACTATAGGTTTTAATTACGCGATGAATTTCATACAAAATAAAGCAAAAATTATACATAAATGCTCATAGTTTATGTCTGCGTTGTATTAGAAGCAAATTTCTGTGTTTCAAAGAACTATAAATCTATATATCTGATATTAATTTCAGATTGACATTTCTATGCAATCTAAAGTAAAATAGTTTGGACAGATAGACAGACGAAAAAAGTGATATACATTTTTTATTTCAGTTCCACGTTGTATCACACAGCAGGGTAGGCAGAGGGAACCTAGTGTTAAGACACTCCGTTCCCCACTTTCCGCCGAGTTTTTTTGAAAGCATTGCGTGTTGAGTGGCGGAACACAACGCCGACACCAGAGTGCCTTGAGACCAGAGCGAAGAAATGAAAATATAAATGTAAATAAATATTTCATTTCCTCGAGTGGGGATCGAACCCACAACCAGTCGATTTTACAGTCACATTAGAGATTCCTAAATCTTGAAGTCTCGGTCTATTTTAAAATCATATAATCTCAAGATTGAATTTACAAACAATATCAAACAACAAAACATTGAATGAAACCTTGAGTTTTCAATATTTTTTTTAATTTTCATATTTGGCCAAGTCCAATACACAGTTGTATAAAATAGCTCTTTTTCGCAAATTTCTCGACCTAAGTACTTTAAATTGACATCATTTTTTTATTTATGAACCGATTGTAATAAAGCAAATCCTGTATGTTAACGGAAGCTTACCAGAATCCAATAGTAAAAACCGCATTTAAATCGGTTAAGAAATTCTGATATTAGCGATAATAAAAGCACAAATAGATAAAAAATTTGAAAATCATTGTTTTAGGTTCTACATTAATAAAGGCCCCCAATAATTTTTTTTTTCTTATATATCTTCTAAGTACAAACGCCGATCCGTTACTATTTTATTATAAGTATACATAGATACCACCTATATTTTCATAACAACTTCAAATCAAAACTTTCGAGGCCGTCATGGCGCAGTGCCACAAGCATGTGCCTGTATACGCAACGGTTTTGGATTCGATTCCCACTCAGGGAAATAAATTATTGTTTAATATTTTAATTTTTTCTTCGCTTTGTTAACAAATCAAAAGCGCGACGTTGTGTTCCGCCAATCACGGAGGAAAGGGGGGAAAGGAGTGACTTAACATAAGGTTTCCTCTGCCTACCCTGCTATATGCGGGATACAGCGTGAAGCTAGAAAAAAAACCCCGTAAGCGAGTTAAGCCGAAACCTTTATATTTTTATTATCGCTATTTTAAGTTCAATTTATGGCGTTCTGAACGTGCTAGTTGACCATGTAAATGTTATTTCACATAACTATCAAATAAATAAACAAAATACCTCCATACAAAAATATTCCTAAAGTTGTTGTTTCAGAAGTATTTGTAATCTAACAATAAATTGTAAAAACTAAAAATACATGAAGATAACAACAATAATCTAATTAGGGTACAAGAGGGCAATGTACAAGTAAAACAACATTCCACTTTGTAAAAGTTCGTATTTATTTTATCTATACGTTAGTTTATCTATACAAAGTTGTGGTAACCTAGATATCTAGTTTCATCTAGAATTGATCGTTGGACTATTCTAGAACATGTTCCATACACATATAAATATAAACAAGGTTTACAACAAAAAATACAAAAAAAATATTATGTAAGCCCGTATTGCTGCAAATTGATAAGTTTCTGTTATCTGCTTGATAATATATCTGACAAATTATCTGATACTTATTAAGCAGAAGCAACACAGAAACTTAAGAGTTAGTTAACAAAACATTTATGTATTATAATTATAATTGTTTTAAATAAAGCGACTTACTTTTACTCTTCTAATATTATAATATATTATATATAATAAGATACGCAAACTGACATACAAAAAAATAAAGATTTGTAAGGTACATAATGTACATATACATAGTATAATAAGATAAATAGTAAAATTAAAAGAGCTTTATTTTATCAAAATATATGCGTATCCTTAATATCTATACTAAAGTTCATAAAACCTAATTTCAATGCATAATAATGTATACGTCATCAAATGTACATTAAAGAGAAGTTACAGAATAAGCCTAATATAAAATAGTATCCATACACACAATATCATACAATTTTACATGCTTAAACAAAATAAATATATAAAACAAAATATATTTCATTTTTCAAACCACAGAGTACAATAAAGCAGCATCCAAAAAGTAAATAAAGAAAATACTTTAAAAAGTTTAATTTGTGTGACATTGATGTTAGTTTTTTATCCAAGTATATATTTAAAAGTATGCATATTGAGCTTAGTCTTTTTTTCATAAAAAAGTATATAAAGATGAATGTAATTTATAGTAAAATTTATAACAAAATTGGTATAATAAAGTATGTGTCCAGAAAATGGAGAACAGAACGTTATTTTTTTTCTCTTTTCTTTTTCTTACTGTGTGTAAATAACATTTAAAAAAATGTAAATTTTTACATTGCAAATGAAAATTCACTAAAGACAAAAACATTTATAATTTTATTTGATACAATATAGTTCAGCCTAAGTTCAGTCATACAGATTTCTTAATATAAATTTAATTTTTATTTTAACACGTACATACAAACATATATTCAACAAATTAGTATTAATAATGTTATAAAAAGCAAAAATATTATATATATATATATATATATATATATATATATATATATATATATTATTCAAATATGGCAATTTTAGGCATTCAGCCGTACAATGTATTGATTATAAGATGGTTTTAAGATTGTAATAAATCTTAAAACCTAAATTATTTTTTTGAAGTTACAATAGGAATAAAACTTACCTTTAAATAATATTGTTTTTAATTACCAATTAAGAATTTAAAATGTAAAATATAATATAATAAAGATTTTTTTTCTTGATTTTTTTTATTTCGTGCACATGTCTAAGTCTAGGTAGCACATAGTTATTTATTAATAATTATTATAAAATTATTATTCATTAACAATCATATTAAAAATTCGCTTAGTTATTTATAGCGGCATGTTATTTAAAAAGTGCAGATTCGTATCACGCTACTGCGTGATAACAAAATTGAAAGTATTCTATTTTACTTAGGGAATTTCCACTTAGACTTTAATCAGGCCTTAATAATTAAAAGATTTAATATATTATGTATAATAAAGATTTTCGTTTTTTTTTTACTTCAAGGTTAGATATATATTTTTACTTATTATATTATTCAGATAGAATATTAACTTGTATATTTTTAAAAGAAATAGTTTATTTAAAAAAAAATACTGCATAATTCATAAAAAAAATGTTTAAACGGTACAGCATATAAACGTGTTTTTTTTAATATTTAAAGCTATGTATAGGAAATTTTATTATATCACAACTTTTTTTATTTCATGAATGTAGTAGTAGTGTTACTGTTATAGTAAAATAAATCACTTAATTATTATTATTTTATTTTATACAATAATAGCTAGTAGTTAAACAATTTTGAGAATCATTTTAATTTCCATTTTTATAGTTATCATATTGAATAATGTTTGTTGTGTATTATCTGTACATACATACATATATTATACTAATATATTTTTTATCTGTAAAATGCAATGTACTAAGATCAAAAAGCCAAAGATAGAAATGTAAATTTAAAATTAATATTGTTTTATAAATAAAAATGTATTTAAAGCTTTTTTTTTTTAATTTAACCGCTGAGTGTGATTTTCTTTATTTTGTAGTAAAAAGAAAAAGCAAGATGGTTTTGGTAAAAGTTACTTATGGTAAAAGTTAGTTATGTTTTCCTTAATTCCACAAATTGTATTTTTTATTTTTATTTAGAAGTTCAAGAAATCCATCATAACTTTTTTCAACGATAGATAAATAAATATACACGAAGAAAAAACTATTTCATATATCATATTTAAATGACATATATTTGTTACAAGAGAAGTACACAAAAAACCTTTAGTGACAAATTACTTTTCTTTCCATCTTCGCGCTGTATCCCGCACACAGCAGGGTAGCCAGAGGGAACCTAGTGTTAAGACACTCCGTTCCCCACTTTTCGCCAATTTATGGAGGCATTGCGTGCTGAGTGGCGGAATTCAACGCCGCGCTTTCCCCCGACACCAGAGTGAAGAAAATGAAAATATAAATGTACATAAATATTTCATCTCTTCGAGTATGACAAATTACTCGCTTCCCTTTTCTTGGCAAATCTATTTTATCGGCTACAGAGAAACCTAAAATGACGTTTCTCATCTTTATAAATTTATTTTATACAATATCATATACTTAAAGTATAGCTTAATTAGTAATATTATTTGAAGGCCATAGAATATAAGAATTTGTTTTGAAATTTAAAAAGAAAGGCTTAAATAAAATTTTGAAATATATTGTAGAAATCATTTTTTTTACAAAAAACATTTTTTATGATAACATGCTTTAATTTTTTTATATAATAATAAAAAAAAATCAACAAGGATTTACTGAAAAAAAAAACATTAATCTGTCAAATGTTAAACGTATGTCACAATCCTCGACTTTATCTACGATTAAGATAACATGTTCATTCAAACTGTCAAGAAAAAAAAGGACAAACAATTTTTTTTTAAATAATTACAAATAAGCATAGTATTGTACATAATTATATGTACGTATATTTAATGTATATATTTAGTTTATTACAATGGTATATATTCTCTTATTTGTTGCAGAGTTGCTTTGTCGGTGGACTGTAGGAGACGCTCGTAGGTTTCTTGACCGACTTGGCCCTTTAGTGTTTCTAGCTGTAATATAAAATATTGTTATATTAAATTTGTGTTCTTATTAAATTTAGTTTATGAAAATGTATTTATTATTATTATTAATGTACCATAGCCTGTATCATCTAAGTATCTTAAAACTTGTCAAAAGTTTATAAAAAAGAATACATATTTAAAGATATGTTTACTATGATTATTTTATTTGGAAAACTAGTTAATCTTAAGTTTAAGTTTAAACTTTCTCATATTTCTTTTCTGGGTTTCTCTAATAGCGTAATAACAGAAAAACTTTCAAATGTTAAATATTTTTTCCATATAGAATTAATATACTGCTGGTACACAAAGTACAAGACCAAATACATATTGATATCGTTGTATACAGAAATTCGTGAGAATATAAAACACTGTTAATATAATAAATACGGTAATCAAAATAAAAAGGAATAGTGTAATCATGCGAAAAACATTTATACTAGTACTTGAATATTATTTAATGTACATATGAACTGTCCTATAGTCTATTCATTTCGGCATGAGACAAAATATAAGCAAAGAAATACTGTTTCTAAAACTTTTATTTAACTTTTTAATTTCTATATAATTTGGTCCAGGTTTAATCATGTTTTAAAATATCAAAAATTCAATGTAACAAAAACAAAAGGGTCAAAAAACAACTTTACACTTTAAAAAAATAAGAAAATTAATAAAAACAACAAAAGTAACAACGGAATCACAATAGTACTGTCCTACTAACAGATCGGCAAGTCGGCTTTTGGGTGTTCTTACATGCCAAGTATTTAAGAAAATAATTTATGGTATTTATGATATCAAAAATGAGGTGAATAGAAACATTTGAAGATTTTTAAATTAGATTTTCACTGTGTGCGGTTTTAAATATGAAAACAATATTCGTTTGTCAATATTGTATTAATTTTTTTCCCTTCAAATTTTATAAAATTTGAAAATATAATTATAAAAATTATTTCAAAAAATTTCAGAGGCCAGTCGTGGCGCAACGGTACAAAGTATGACTGTAAAACCAACTGGTTCTGGGTTCGATCCCCACTCAAGGAGATGAAATATTTATTTCCATTACTTCGCTCTGGTGTCGAGAAAAGGCGCGGCGTTGAGTTCTGCCACTCAACATGCAATGTCTCCAGAATTCGGCAGAAAGTGGGGAAAGGAGTGTCTTAACACTAGGTTCCCTCTGCCTACCCTGCAGTGTGCGGGATAATTATACTAACTGATGAGTTCTATAGACATCGTTCTATAATATAATTTACATTGTTCTCAGTTATTATTACTTTTATAGATTTTTTTACTAAATATCACCAACTCCATCAATCATGACCTATAAAACAGCCTTTTTGTTTTATTTGTTTACTTTTTACCTCATGGCTGAATAGCAAGCACCTTACAAAATATGCCATTTTATATATATTAATATACCATTGTGTGTGTCGTCATTTTTGCAGGACTGATTCAGAAACCGTAACGTTTACAAAGGTGTGGTCGCAGCACATTTGTATCGCGCTGTCTGCGCGTTTGAAAAAGTCATAAAGCGTTGACAGCCTTGCATTTAAAAGGCGTTCAAATTGCGTTTGAAGCGTTTTGTCGGTGTTCTTTATTACGACGGCGACGCGGGGCGCGAGCCGGGCGGCGGTGCTAGTGCTGTGCTACACACGTACCTGGTGGTGCGTGACGGCGCGCAGGTCGAGCGCGCGCGCGGGGTGCGCGGCCGCGAAGTGGCGGCGCCGCAGCTCGTGCGCCGTGAGCGCGTCCTCCGCGCCGCCCTCGCCGCCCTCCCAGCGCGCCGCCCCGCCGCGCCCCTCCAGCGGCGACGCGGGCCGCGAGCCGGGCGGCGATACTAGTGCGCTGTACAAGTAATATATTATATAATAAAACAAATGCAACACACATATGATATCACATTCACACATGCAAACTCACATGCACATATATGATCCCAGATCAACACATAGGATCACACACCCACTCATGTGATCTCATATCCACACATGGGAGCTTACATCTACTCATGTTTTCTGACATACATAAAATCACACGACCTCACATGTGATGTCACACCCATACATGTAATCTCACATCCAAATAAGATCTGACATTCACACATGTGACCACACATCTACATAATTCACATCTCCTGTGCAACACAGTAACTTATAGAAAATTGCGTTTTTACAGCAAAAGCATTTAAATTTTAATTTTGTGATATAAAATAATAAACTTTCTTAATTAATGCAAGATGAATATACAATATCCATAACAATACTTTTAATGAATTATAAATTAACCCTTATTATTATTGCAATAACACTAAGCTATTGTTTTCTAATATACAACACCCTCATTTTAGTGACATTGGGGCACTAAAATAATAAAAAAAATATAATTCTGTCAAGGTGTGATTAAAACAAAAAAGAAGTACCATATTCGAAAACTATATTTAATTAAATATAGTTATCATGATTAGACGACGTTTTAAATTTGAGGCTTAGGTACACTAAATAAATGCTGTATAAATTTTTAGACAGCCTTAAGAATCTCTGTTGGTTTATCTCATTTATAGTTAATTAATTATATCAACGAGTATCAAAATATAATGCTTTTGACGGCTCAAATTATCGTCTGAATCAGTGCCAGAGAAGTCAGTTTGGTGTTCATAGAACATCAAATGCTGTTTTGGAGAATTATTTTCAGTATAAGTGCTGCTTGTAAGATTGTTAACGATTTTTGCGAGATATACATCTTTCCTAATAAGTCCTTCGGCGTACAATACCCTAATTACTAGAGTACTACTGATTTCATCAATGATAAGTACGTGATAGACATAGCCATTTAAACTGAAATAAAAATTACACATATTTGTAACACAAATACTACTCTTTAAACCTGATTTTATTTTACATCATCTAAATGGCCACCAGACACATTACCAATAGTGGGGCTTATAATAGAAGAAGCAACGTCATATTGTTCAATAAGAACGTTGATGCTGCGAAAGTAAAGTATCAAGTAAATGTTATATTGGGGAAATAATGTGCCAACTGTATTTACACATTATTGCTCTAAAATGAATAAAATAGAATGTCACATGTTCCTCAGTGCCACTATGGCCTCAGGACGCGTATTTTGCTCAGCCAGTTTGTGCTTGATTTGCAACAAAACCATAACGACACTTACGCTCTATCGTGGAATTTATTTAAAATACGGTAGTGAGGTAATATACCACATGAAGAGGCACTTTAGGCCTCTTATTACATATTTAACACATTATTACAAATTCTGCATAAGTGACAGTGTTAAGCCAGAGGTGCGATAAGTGATCTCACATCGACATATGACATCTCACATTCACATGAGAACTCACATCCACACGTACACATATATGATCTTTCATCCACGCATAATATCACATACACATCCACACATGTGATCTCTAATCTACACATGTGGTGTCACGTCCACATATGAGATCACACACCCAAATGTGATTTCTTATCTAAAAATGATATCTCTCATCCACACATGTGATCTTACGTCCACATACATATGTGATTGCATATCTACTCAAAAGATTACCCATGTTAAGTCTAGTCTTTTTTAAGTACTGTTGGTGTAATAGCATTTAAATAAATTAAAACAACCAGCAAAAAAATAAATAAATGTGGTAAGGCAGTGAGAGGAGATAGAGTTACTGGCGAGATGATCAAATATGGTGGGCCATCTTGGACTTGTTCTGGTTTTTGTGCAATTTATGGTGGAAATCAGGGGAGGTCCCAGACGATTGGCGAGGTGCGGTCATCGTGCCTTTGTATAAAGGCAATGGTTCACAGATAGACTGCTCAAACCATAGGGCAGTTTGATTAGCTTGGGTAGTAAAGTTTATGCAAAAATATTAGCGAGAAGAATACAAGAGATCTGAAAGGCTGTTATGGGAGGCCCAAGGAGGCTTTAGACCTGGAAGAGGGTGTATGGATCAGATCTTTTCCCTCCGCATGATCACGGAAAAATTTTTGGCCGTTAACCAAAAAGTTTACTGTGCTTTTGTGGACTTGGAAAAGACGTTTGACAGAGTTGTAAGAGCGAAATTATGGGAGAGACTATCCCGGTACAATGTAAGCGGAAATGTTGCAGGCGTAAAGTCTCTTTACAGAGATCACTCAGCCTGCGAGGGAGTAGGAGCTGGCATGTCGCCCTGGTTTGACATCCGATCGGGTGTTAAACAAGGTTGTGCCATCTCAGCTTGGTTGTTCAATTTGTATTTGGATAGCTGTCTCCAAGGAATGAAACATAGTGATATGGGAGTGAAAGTAGATGACATGAATGTGAAATGTCTGCTGTACGCAGATGATGCAGTGTTTATTGCATCATTAAAATGCGAGTTGCAGGCACTGGTCACCACTCTGTGAAAATAATGGTCTAAGCCTCAATGCGAATAAAACAAATGTTCTGATTTTTGAAAGAGATAAAGCAACGACGGAATGCAAAATCAGTGTAAATGGTAAGATATTAGAACAAGTGAACGAAGTAGTATATTTGGGAAGTATGTTCAGTAAAGATGGCAGATACAAGATGGATGTGGAAAGGCGTATTGCTGCCGGTAGCAGGGTTAACGGAGCCTTAGCTGCATTGATGAGACGGCGAAACGACAGCACTGCTGCGCGATTCGTCGTACACAATTCAATGTTGGTACCAACGCTGTTATACGGCAGCGAAACGTGGGTATTACAGAAGAAGAATGAAAGGAAGATGAATACTGTGGAGATGCGATCTCGTCGTAGGATATGCGGAGTCAGCTTAGCTGATCGAATCCGCAATGAAGAGGTACACAGAATGGCAGGTACTAGCGAGGATGTCACGGTGAGAATAAAGAAGAACGTGATCAGTTGGTTTGGGCACGTCGAACGAATGAGTGATGAAAGAATAGCAAAAAAGATTTATGATGGAAAAGTGAGTGGTAAAAGAGATAGGGGGAGACCTCGGTTGACCTTCGAAAACACAGTATCAAAGATACTGGAGGAATATCACGTAAAAAGCATGAGGATCCTCCGGAGGGCATGTATGAAGAGGTTGATGACAGTGGACGATGCGAAAGAGGTATGTAGAGACCGTAGCGTTTGGCGCTCCGTTCTCTCTAACTACCCCGCTAGGGATAAGGCGTGAAGCTAAGTTAAGTTAAGTTAAAATAACCACTTACTCAACATAATTCCCAGATTCCTCCATCTTCATGACGTCATTGAGCACCTCAGTTAAATTTAACAGTATGGCGGGGAAACGTTCTAATACAGTCGCGTTTTGTGTTGTTAGAAGTACTGCTAATCCTAAACCTGTATACAAAAAATATATTTATTATATGGTATATATTTATACAATATAATTAGAAAAAAATCCCTTTTTTGTTTAACCACCAATTTCCAAAGATATGTATGATTTAGCTATATCATCACCGCCATTTAGTATAATCAAATTGAATAAAAGTTTTCATTTTTAAATCGCAACTGAGATTTGCGTATTTGCACAACTAAAATGGACGGTATTTTAACCTTTTAAGGCCAGTCGTGGTGCAGGGACACAAGCTTTCCTGTAAACACGACAGCTTGTGGATTCGATTCCCACTCAAAAGAAATATTTCATATTTTTATTTCTTCGCTCTAGTCTCGAGATACAGCGTGAAGCAAAAAATAAAAATAAATCATTGAGTTGATTTGTATACTTAAATATAGTGTGAAAGCGTCTATTTCAAATCCATAGCTAAAAAAAGTAATCAAGATGCGTCAACAGTTTAGACAGAGAGATTTTTTTTTTCATTTCACGATTTTTATCGATACTGTATTACGTGTGACGAAGTTAACAATAGATACCAATAACGTAAACACCTACTACTACAAAAATACCAAACGTTGCCGATCTCAAAAAACATACCAGAACGAGAAAGGGATATTTCTCGTCCTATTTTACGCAATTATCTACTTTCTATAATAAACCTAAACAATGTTGAATTTCACCGCCAACACGACTAAGACTCGATTTTGTGAATGAGGCAAGTGCGATGTTGTCGCTCGCTGTTGATAGATTTGTGTCCGTGTGCGTCATTCTTAACAAATGGCGTTTTATTTTACGACGATAATTTTATTATTTTATTTGAAAAAATAACTTTTTCTGTTTGTCTTACTGTGCGTTTGTTCAAGATAATTCCAAAAATAGCTTAACCGATTTAAATGCAGTTTTCGCTATTGTATTTTGGCAAACTTTCCTTAACATTTAGTGTAGTTTTTTGTTATTTCAATAAGTTCATAAATATGTTAAATTAAATAGTTATGCCAACATAAGGAATCGCGTGCGGTAAAATTTTGTAGCAATATTATCGCACGCGATTCCTGTGTTTTTTGATTTGGCTGAAACTTTAGCTATCAATGTAAGGATATTGTTTTAAATGAAACTGTTTAACCGGATTAATGACGTATATTTAGTATTATCCATTTTTGGAATCAGGTTTCCGTTTCGAAAACTCAGCAGTAGTCCGTGGTCGCGGGTACACGGTGTGCGTGAATGTATAATACTAAATATAAGCGAATAATACAGTTAAATAGTATCGGGTCGCTAATATATAATATGTACGTACCCACAACCTTCCACCTCTCAACTTGTGTCACCAAGTTCATTCTCTCCGTCCACACGTGCAGGACTCTGTTCAACACTTTCCCAGGATCACTGTCATACTCGGTGACACCCGAGGAGGCCTCTTGTATGGCTTTGTAGAAAAGGTCAGAAGACAACAAGATGACCCGTGATAAGAGACAGAGTTGTACTGCTAGGACCATTGGCAGATCGTCACCTTCGAGAAGGCAGCTGGAATTGTTTTATTTTTTTTGTTGTTTTTTTTGTGAAGTGACTGATATGAAGAAAATAATGTTTCAAAAGCAAAGGAACAATTACACACTTTTACAAATTTTTTTTTGGCTCACAGAACAAAATATATTTCATAAATTTAAATATTTATATGTTTAAAAATGTTAAAAAAAAACATTTTTAAAAAAACTATTTTTATAAGAAATAAAATAAATCTACAACAAACATAATAATAAAATATCAACTTACTGTATAACTCTAATCAAAGTAGGCCATATAACTTTAACACCCAAAAACGCGTTCCTTTCTGGGAAACTGACACTTATGCAAATCTCCGCCATCTTGAGGACAGTGATGACACCCTCCGTCCTCATATCACTCAACATGTCATCCAAAATGGACATACATTTGGCTCCGGCACCTGTGAAGAATTCTTCGGGACAAAGTAGAGCGTACGCTTGCATTATGTAAACTACTATGCGAATGTGTTCTGTAGATTGTTCTGGAATTATAATATGGTGGTTAGATTTTTTATTCGATGTATTCCGCATATAGAAGGATAGACAGAGGGAACAGAGTGTTAAGACACTTCATTCCCCATCGCAATTGTTGAGACATTACGTGTTGAGTAGCGAAACTCAGCGCCGGACTTTGCACTACTTACCAGAGCAAAGAAATGTAAAATACTTAATATTTCATAGTCGCACGCTTTTGTACCTGCGCCACGACGGCCTCAGTGGCCTCTCGGACATGTACTTAATAAGAAAGAATCTTTTTAAGTTTAATAAAATTATTGTTTATATAACATATTTAAAAAAATCCAAATAAAGACTATCTATCTATACACTCACCCAATATAGGACATAGGTTATGAGCCAATTGCAACAAAGCTGAATCAGCAGCAGGCGAAGTCTCCAGCACGGCGAGCCACAGTTCCAGTGCATCCTCCAACAGGTACACATGAGCTGGTTCACTCAATTTGGTTGATTCGTTGATCACGTTGAGCACCCAGGGGCGGACGTTGGGTGCGCATTCGCCTAGCGCCTGTATTGATAGATTGATAAGCTCAGTGAACCACAATGTAATATATAAACTAACATAAGTATATCATTGAGGCCGGTCGTGGCGCAGGGGCACAAAGTGTGACTGTAAAACTGACTGATTGTGGGTTCGATCCCCACTCGAGGAGATGAAATATTTACTTTAATTTATATTTCCATTTCTTCGCTCTCGGTGCGGTCTCGAGGAAAAGCGCGGCATTGAGTTCTGCCACTCAATACGCAATGCCTCCAGAATTCGGTATTCCAGAAAGTGGGAAACGGAGTGTCTTAGCACTAGATTTCCTCTGCCTACCCTGCTGCGTGCGGGATACAGCGTGAAGCTGATAAAAAAAATATTTCGTATTTGAGCTTGGAATGAATGAAGAATCCCGCGAATTGACACAGCAACAGTGCTAAACTTCTGCTACTGCGCGCGCGCCACCGGCAATCTGGGGGTGTGTGTGTGCAGGTTAATACATTTGCGTAAAAACAAATATTTATCATCAAATGTTTACAAGGTATGTAACAACTTTATTATTTCGTTAAAAGCTCTTAATATATATTTTATTTGTAACTAATATGATCAATTTTAAGATGTAAATGTAGTTTTATTGTGTTTTCTTTTTGAAACAAAAAAAAGGCATCCATTTTGTAAAACTGTTGTTTTCCTAATATATAGGTGATGGGTTAAGCAGCCAATCGATTTGGTGTTCCTAAAGGTACCCTTGAGCGCTATGTGAAAAAAGATGTCCATGCAGAAGATCTTGTTCAGATTCAGGTTAGGTTAAAAAAAGCTTTTAAAAAGAAGAAAGTTGAAGAAGTTAGTTCCAGTTCCGAAGACGATGGCATGCCTGAGCTCGCAGATAGCAGTGGGGATTTATAATCAAAAATAGAAATGGTATCACATAATAGGCATCCTAACCCTATACATTGCTGTTTTGTGTTAGTTGTGTAATGTATTATAGTTCATTCATTGATCAGGTTGAGCAAAGTAAAAGCTAGTTGAGAGTGTTGTTTGAACATTCACCTAGCACTTAGATTAAGATATTGATAAATTGTTTTTTTTTTTACTATTACTAACAAGGGCTCGACCAATATGTCGTAGCCGCCTTGAAGTTAAGCTTTCTAAACTTTTGCGCAATGTACACTTGAGAACTTGTCAAATGTAAGAAGAAATACTATATATAGCTAGCTAACTTCGTAACAATTTATTAGTAACAGTATCAGTACAACTACTAATACTAAAACATCATAAACAAACAGGAGATTACATATTAATCTATGGTATATTTTTTTATTTTTCATACATGTATTGTCAAAATTTAAAGATATTAATGATATTTAAAAATATCAGCTATTGAGTGTTTTTTTTTTAATAGTTGAATTGTTATGCGCCACAGACTTTTGTTGTCCGTGCCTTTTTTGTTCTTAATTGATTATTAAAAATGTTATTTTTTCTTTTTAAAATATGAAGTGGACGTTAATATTTTGAATGGTCTGCTTTTGTCAAATCAGAGTTCCTTTTGTCAAATCCGACTTTTTGGCTGTTGATTATGTTGATTGCGGCGCAGTTAGTTATTTCGTAATATATCTATTGCCTCCTCATCTCTATAGGAAATAGCCATTTTAATGTTGTGTTCCACTATATCAGTCACGGAACCTTCATTTGCCCGGCGAATGAACCTGCCGATAGCGTCTTCTTCGGCGTCAGTGTAGTAGATGCATCTTTTTGTATGGCTTGTTAAGGCGACGATTGCATGTGATATGCTGTCGTGTAGGGCGTTTTTAATGGCTTTAGTTTGGATGATTATTACAAACTCGTATGTAAATCTCTGAGATTCGTTGATGGTCAGGGTGCGTGAGTTTCCCCCCTTTCCGTATCCTTTCCTGGTTAGGTCCGCTTTTTCTGCTTGTGTATAGATCAGGTACAGAGTATTGGGGGAATCTATAGGGATGGAAGCACCCGTATATCGCGACTTTCTCAAGGAGCGAGTTATCTGTCCGGCTGAGTAGATTCCGTTATAAACTTCGTTGAGCGCGTATGTCACATCCATTGGACATCTATATGATCTCGCTAGCTCTTTGACTTCTTGATTTTAGAATTTTTTCCTACACCAGGGCGGCTACGAGTTATACGCCAAGCATACTATAAAACATGTACCTTAACAAGATGCACGAGCGCCGCCAACGCCGCGGCGCGCAACATGTGGTGGTGTTGCGCGTGAGTGCACAACGCCGGAAGCGCGGCAAACAGCGCGCCGGCGCCGCCGCGCACCGCCCACCCGCAACGCTCAGTTACGTATGAGATCACATGCAGAACGTGCATCTTGGTCTCGCATTCTGAGCATTCCACCTGTACATAAATAAACATTAGGTTCAAATTATAATTCAAATATTTTTTTCTTATTTTATTACTTAAAATATATTTAATCCAAACTTATTTTATAAATTTGGATTAAATATATTTTAAGTAATAAAACTACTCAGTTAATATAACGGTTAATAAAACTACTCGGTTTGTCTCTGTCTGTAATGCAATCATGGCCTGCTGAGGGTCCTGGGATGAACATAGGCTATAATTTTTCTTACATTTGTAATATTCTTGATACTAACTAATATATTAAGATATATTTTTATTTGATATGTAATTTATTGTCTGACATGTTAATTACAACCGTTGCAAAACAACAAGAAATGATGTTGTTTTAAGAAAAGATCGCCCAAAATGAGCTCCCTGAACGCTTACGTGGCGTGAGCTGGCTCAACCTCATGAGACAAAACAATGTTTTACAAAAATATTGTCCTTTACAAATCTATAAAAAAGTCCGCTATGGTATATGTTTATTTCTGGGGGTTGAGCCACAGTATCTTATCTTTAGCGTATTTTCTATAATTTTAAATTCATTCTTGTTTTTTATTTAGATTTTCTCTTTTTTAAATTTCTCGGTTTAGTTAAGTTTTGTTTTAATATGGTATTATATTTCGTGTCACTTTTAATTTTAATACTTTTAAATATTAATTTTAAGTTGCTAATATTGATAATATAGCTAGTTTTATATAGGTTTTTTTTTACTTACATTTACTTATTTATATTATTACTTAGGTATTTTCTAATATTAGGAATTTTATTTCCTTTACTTATGTCTACTTACTATTTTATTTCAGCTTATCTTGATTATTTAGGCTTATACTTTCTTACTGATTTGATAAATATATTCAATGACTATCGCCATACTGACCAACAAGTCGTACAGAGCGCCGAGCGCGTGCGGCGCGTAGGGCGCGAACTGGTCCACGTCGAAGTTGAAGTCGTCGATGGTGCTGCGCAGCGCCTCGGCGGCGGCCAGGCGCACGGCCGCGTCCTCGCCCGCGCGCGCCAGCGCCTCCAGCAGCGCCGCGTACATGGCGGGCCGCAGCGCCTGCGACGCGCGCACGCCGCACCACTGGCCTGCAGAGGGACCCCATTGTTAAGACACTCCGTTCCCCACTTTCTGCCGAATTCTGGACGCATTACGTGTTGAGTGGCAGGACTCAACGCCGCGCTTTGTTTCGACACCAGAGCGAAGAAATGGAAATATAAATTTAAATAAATAGTTCATGTTCTTGAGTGGTGATCGAACCCACAACCAGTCGGTTTTACAGTCACACTTTGGGCCCCTGCGCCACGACTGGCCTCGAGATTTGATTTGTATACATTGCTGTTTTTATGTTAATTCAATATAACATACAAAAAAATATTTTTAATATAAATAATACGGGATAAAGCTATGCGGGAAGAAACTTGAAGCTAGTACTAAATAAAATCTCACCAATAAGTTGACATACTCTTCTCCTTATAATTCTGTAATTGTTGTCTTTCACTTTAAGTTCTTGGCTTAATACATTTGTAAACCACTCATCGAAATCAACCTGTAAACAAAAATTTATTTCTATAATTTATAATAAAATTTAAAATAAATCTCAATTTAAGCTTTCAAAAATTAAGTACTACTACTACTAACTTCACGCTTTATCCCTAGCGGGGTAGTCAGAGAGAACGGAGCGCCAAACGCTACGGCTATCAAAAATTAAGTGGAAAGTGATAAACAAAATGTCCCTGTTCCCTTTGCATATTCTGCTATGTGCGGGATACAACGAGAAGCTAACAAAAAAAAAAGAAAAAGAAACAGAAAAATAATCTAAACAAAATTAAATACATATATAATAAACAAACACTCACATCATCATACAAATCAAAACCGGCCAACCTAACAGCGTTATAAATGGCGTCCTTCTTCAATATGGCCGTTAGATCGTCAGGCGATACGTGGCTTTCTTGTAGCGACGCCAACAACCTTACTAATTCCGGTGCTAAGACTGTACGGAACTCGTGGAACAGCTCCATGAACACTGCTTCAGTACAGGGCTATAAAGATATAAAATGTAAATAAATATTATCTTATTTACTAATATTATAAACTTGAAATTGTGGGGCGTTGAGTTCTACCACTCAACACGCAATGCTTCCAGAATTCGGCAGAAACTGGAGAACGAGGTGTCTTACACTAGTTTCCCTCTGCCTACCCTGCTGTGTGCGGGATACAGCGTGAAGCTGAAATTTTGTAACTAGGAATGGATGTTTGTTCCCCTTTCAAGCAAAAACTACTGAACAGATTTAGACGAAACTACATAAATATAGTGTATACATTAGAATAACACAGACTACAACTTATGCCAAGATTTTATATAATTAAGCTATAACATAAAAAATAAGCGGACGAGCAGGAAGGCAGACCCTGGCAAATGGCCGGGATAATTACCAGGAAGAAGATAAAAAAAATAAGCGATCGCTAGTATATAAAGGTTTATTGGGGTTGTTGTGATGCGGTGGGGCAGCATCTAGCATGTTTATTATATTGAAAATATTTTCATTTCAAAACAAAATAGTATGTGGAAGTCCGTCACTCATTGCGCTTTGTCCAAAAGTGAACGGAAAGTTAAAAACAAAGAGACTACAGTGCTTCATACAAAAAAATACATATACGCATAATATTTTCCATATACCCTCAAACTGTACTTCCACGACTCCCCAGCCTCGTCCGTAGCGAAGCTCTCCGGCTCCGCGTCCCACAAGGCCAAGTCGTCAGCGCTTAGTTGGAAATGATGGGCGACAAGATGGCGGCACATGTGACACGCCGTGTTACCGTCTAGCACTGAGGCTTTTACGCGGTGGGCTTCTAGAGTCACTGTAAGAACCAAAAAATATTAATCCTTTAGCTTCAGATATCCCACACAGCAGCAGCAGTAGCAGAGGGAACCAAGTGTTCAGAATGTTAAGACACTCCGTTCCCCTCACACTGCATAAATTTCAACGCGGCAGAACTCAACGACGCGCTTTGTCTTTTTACATGACCGAAAAAGTATTTCAATGCCCTAAATGAAAATCGAATCCACAACCGTCGCGTTACAGACACATCCTTTTGACATTCCTTTTTTATTAAAAAAAAATCGTTATCTCAAGTAGGAAACGAATCCATAGCTTAATGTGGAAGATGAAATAAAAAAAACTTACATGGCTCTTTCACTGGTTCATTGGCTTTTGGCAACTTATATTCAACACATTGTAATATCCCCTTTACAATGTTCAGACACTGTATGGTGAACCTCTCGTAGGTCAACACCATGCCTTGTTCGGTGAAGCAGTAGTACAGGGCGAATTCCAGCGAGGGTCGAATCAAGGGCACGTAGGAGAAGGGATGAAAACATAATACACCTAGCGCCACTTTAGTCAAGTGAATTATGAACTTTTCACATAGCTCCAGTGGGTATATACCGCGGCCTTTGAGTAGTTTTCCTGATGAAAAAATAGAAAAATTAGGTTTTCTTTTTTTCCTAGACATTTTTATAAATGACAGAATTCAATGCCGTGTTTTATCTTCTTAACAGAGAGAGAAAAAGAAAATATTTCAGTCGCCGTATGGGTATCGAATTCACAACCATCAAATAAAAAAAATTAAAAAATGATTAACTACAAAAACATATACATACTACACTCCAAACTCGTCTTGGCTCTATCAAACACGACATTCAAAAAGGCAATAGCATCTTGACTCTCATGGGGCTTCTTAAATCCGAACACCGTTAGTTTTCTCAGTATCCGCAGACAGAGTAGTGCTTTTTCCAAATGTTCCGTTATAAGTTCCGTAGCGGCACCCTCTTGGATGCGCTGGAGGAACACTTCTGTGTTCTCATGCCATAGGTTCAGTACAAATGAGTATACCGATATTGTTAATTCCTGTCAATTATAAGATTATGAGTATTTTACCAGTTATATTATATCCTTGTTAGGATTTCTTAGAAGAGAGACAAAACTTTTTGTCTCTTTAAATATTTTTGTTTTAGTTTCACGCTGTATTCTGCATATAGAAGTAGACAGAGGGAACCTAGACAATGCCACTTTGTTCCACACGCATATACACTAGCACTTTGCGTTCTTACCAAACCAAGGAAATGTAAATAATTTATCAACCGCGAGTGGGAATCGAACCGCCCACAACAGTCGTGTTTAGAGTTAAACTCTGTCATAATGCGCGACAAATGCCCCAAATATAAATATAGAATTGAAATTCCCTCAAATGGAATATAAATTGATTTTAAAAAATAAACAGAATATTGCAACTCAGTCGCAACACAACGACAGATGAAAAAATCTATGTACTTCAATATTATCCAATAATCTTAAATTGTTTTAATAAATAAATCACTGTTAAATGTGATTAATAAACATTTTAATATAATATATGATTTCAGAGCATTCTATTCACAAGTTCAAATTTTATACAATATTTTTTCATAAAAAAGATAGGTACTATATATTTTTTTTATTAATAAAGCATTATTCTATACACATTTGTATTTAAAGATGTGAAAATTAAAAAAAAAACTTATTTTATGTCAATGAAGTAGACTTAAAAATTTATTTATTTTTCAGTCATTGAGACAAATATTACCAATTTTGAAATATAAAAAAGCCTATGAGAGTCGAAATAATGCATGATTATTTTATATAACTTTTTATAAACTTATAATACTTAAACATATCAACTACAAAACACATATATATATATATATAGTTTAGTTTCTTTTTTAGTACATATATATGTACAATACATATGTAGCTTTGTTTTAAGTTCATTGTTTTATTTAGCCTATAAGACCAAACCATTTGAGATGTTATACTTAATATAGTATAATATAATATAATATGTAATAAGCAAACTGCAATTACCAAAGCAAACCGATATAAATGTTTTTTTTATAATGAAGTTAAGGGCAGAGTAGATAGAGTAGACCAAATGTATTCTCTGTGTTGTAGGAAGAAGATAAATATTTTAGGCATTATTGTATGAAATTATTAATATTGTTTGCATTAATGTTTATTATTTACTGCTACAATATTTGAAACAAAGGCAAAAACGTCAAACAAAATATATAAAAATGCATACCATAGAAAATTACACTCACTGTATTTACTATCTCTATAATATAGGACAAAAGTCAAATACAAGAAACAAAAAATGCAAAAAAAGTAATTTGCATAAAATTGACATTTCCCAAAGCTGTTTCTAGTCGACTTTCATGTTTCTTATGTATATAGTATATCCCAATATTTTTCATAATTTATGTAAAAGGTTCAAGTTACGGTTTTTTTTTTCGAACAATTTTTTTATTATTTGTAAATATATAATATCGAATATACTATTAGATATGTAAATAGTAATATATAATATCGGATATGTTATTCAATATAATAAATAATCCCAAGCTATAATCAAATAAAAAATATACGTCAAAATTACACATGACTATCTTTTACATACATAAAAATATTACTATCTTTCTACGGTGAAAATCATTTAAAATAACTATTGTAAAACTATTGCATAAGTTTCTTCAAATATAATTAATATTCAATAATACAGTTCTATATATAGAAAAAAATCTTACCTGGAATGTCCGTTTATCCTCAATTAATCGTTTAGAAGCCAAAGCCTTTATAACATGATGGAAGATAAGCAAAGATCTGTGTTGGATGAGGGGTTGTGGTGCTTTTAGTGCACTCACCAAATCTGGTACAAGGCTCGGCCAATTCGTTGGACAATCAAATCTGTTTATAAATAATATCAATTTATATTAGACTTCAATGTACTTTGTTTGTATGTTATAAGTTTGAATTGTTTGTGTATGTGTGTAATGCAGCACTTGCTGCAGCATAATAATAATAATAAGAGATAAGTCTTACTCTTACTTATTTAGAATATGTATAAAAATTTGAACATATGGCTGAGTGGTCAGAGCGCCTGGTTGGTTTACAGGAGGCACGGGTTCGAGTCCCGCTACGTTCAATTAAATTTTACTTTATTCTCATTCTTTCTTCGTACGTACGTAATTTTACTTTATTCTTTCTTCAAGTACAATAAAGTATACATTACTATTATTACTTCAATAACTGACAAATGCAACTCTTCCCAAATTTTGAACTCTTTTACATGTTTATGTTTCCAAATATTTATACATTTCATTGTATGTGACACTCTGAGAAAAATTAAAATAATAAAAAATATTATTAGCCTTCAGTACCTTGCAATTTTTGCTATCAAAACAGCTTGTTGTGTAGCAATTTGTGCGACGGGCTCACTTAATATGGTGGTAGTGAGCAGACCTTGTCTCAATTTTTGTTTTTCTTCATCAGTTATTGCATTAGGAGCATTCCTACGCCAATATCTGTCTACACCATTCTTGAAACACATTACTGCTAGCCATCTTACATTGATGTCAATTGAATGATTGGAAAGTACATTCTAAAATGTAAATTCATTTTTTAAATTCAAATTAAGTAATAAAACAAAAAATATGGTACTTAATCATATATTTAAGATCTGTCCTGGCACATGAGCACAAGCGTACAACTATCATTGCGACGATTGTAGGTTCAATTCCCACTTGAGGAAATGAAATGATTTATATTTTCATTTCCTGATTCTGAAGTGACATAATTGGAATGCAGTTTCTTCCAATAGGTTTCGAGGTTCTCTTTCCTATAAAAACCAATCAAAATCCTATCAAAACCATATGTACAGTGAAAACTAAATTCATAAACACTATACAATATATTTTTTTGTAATTAAGTCTTAATTTTAATTTAATAATTATATTTACCAGTAAAACAGAATAGAATCCAGGTTCTATTTCCCATTCCTGCAGTTTTTTCTCAGCGGGCTTTAACACTTCAGTGTTTTGACTTGTTGCCCTGTTGAGTGTGTCTAGTACTAGAGCATAGATGTTGGGATCCATGGCTCAACTAAATAAATAGAAAATCATATAATTACAATTTATCTTATTTCTTTTAAACATCACACTGTATGCCACATATATTCAGGTAGTCAAAGGTAATCATGTGTAAAAACACTCCATTTTTAAGACATTTTGTGTTCTGAGTGGCAGAAATTAACACCACATTGTCTTGTTACCAGAGTGAGGAACTTTAAGTAACTCATTTCCCTATTCTGTTTATAGTCAGATACTGTGCTGCTGCATCTTAACCACCTTAATCTCTTAATATGTCTCATTAAATATAAATACAGTACTTGTAGTAATGAAATTGTGGATGTGTAAAAATTTTATATTTATATGTAAAATGATTATACATATTTATACAAAAGTATTTTTTCTTGTTACTTATAGATACATTTTCAGAGTCAGTGTAGTCATTACATAACAATCATAATTATGTTAATTTTCTTATAAATTTACTATCTCAACTGTGCCTAATATATAGTAAGAGAGAAGAGAGAATGTATTCAGGTTTTAATGTTTGTAAATTTAATATATAATACTTTATATTACGACATTGAAATAGTAAAACAATTATATATATATTCTATATTTAACGAAGGGTAATAAGCACAAAAAATTATGTATTGTGCATAAGTATAAATGAAAAAGAAAAATTTACTAAACGAATTTAAATTTGCTATGTCGCCGGTGCAATCTGATTATATTGAAAAAATGTTGGTAGACTCGTTTTCTTTAAAATTATAATGCTAAACATGTAGCTTATTCGGTCTTAAGAATATATAAATAAGAAGTATACTTACAATGTCTAAAGGACAGGGGATACAATATAACCTAAAGGAATTATCGTACAATAGCAATTACTTTAGGAAACGCCATTTAATATTGCAGTTCTATGAAAATATGGATACTTCCATTAACAATATCGCAAGGAAATAGGACAGAAAACTCAAAGATACATTTTAAACAAACAATATAAGGCAAAAACACTACAAATTCGAATAATTTTCAAGGAATTATGACAGTGACAGTAAAATTTAAAAAGTCACTTGTGAAAACGTAAACGTCAAAAGAAAATATAGTATAAACATTGAACAAGCAACTAGAGTATATTGCATATGTATACGGCACCTATGTAACTAATTAAAGTAAAAAAAACACTATATTATATTGTTTGCTTATGGACTACTACTACTTTTAATTTCTACTTGTAAGCTTTTTAGGTGTAATACTGGCTTTATTGTTTAATCTTGTTCAAAATATAAGATTTTATTACAGTACGTTCTGCACTAAAATAAAAAAATATATATTGATATCTGATAGAGATAAAAAAAACCATTTAATAAAACAAACTACAAAGAAATATTTTATTATATTAATCGGAATGATATGAAAGTCTCGGTGAAGCAGTACCAATTGTCACTGGTATGTCCGAGTGTAAGGCTAAATGAAAACGAAAATCAACTTTAACCTGAAAGTTATAAAATATTAACATTGTAATCTTTGTATACAATAAATTATTAATTTTATTTTTTTATATAATAATCGAGAAACAAATTTAACTTACTCTTAGGAAATACGAAATATTAATCATAGGATCGTGTACGTTGATTGTAGAAGGTGTTATCTTAGGAATTTTCATTTCAAAGCAACATGTTTGGTCCACTATGTTAAGAACATCCATATAATATGATTTACATAAGTCTTTCTCACTAGTACAATACCCCGAAGTAACACTGTAATCCAGTTTCTAAAATTTAAAACTATGAATTTAGAATTCAAACAAAAATTGAAGTAGTATTTTTTTAATAATCAACTTACTTGAATTAAAGTAACTTTAATTTTTTTTACACTAATTTTCTTTTCATTTCTTATTATTGCTTCAAATTTTATAACTTCATTACATAAAAAACCTTTATATGTTTTAAAATTCATTACAAAGTCAGATCGTCCAAATGTTTTGGACATTTCGTAAATTAGCGGAATCTAAAAAATATATAAATATTATTAAAAAAAAAACAATATGATGCTTAAATTTTCGTTTAGTGGTCGATAAAATATTACCTTAAATTCTTCAACATAAGTTAAATTTACATAATTATTAACGTAAAATAAAATTTTATTCTTCTTAGACGTCAAAGTACCTTTACTTTTAATGGTTATCGTATAATATACTTTGGCAATAGAATCTTTGTGAGATGGTGGCAAGTCACATGGTAAAATAAAATTAAATTGACGACTCAATAACCCTGGCTTTACGGTTGTATCTGCAAAAAAAAACTACTTACGCTCATGTTTTTTTTAAATATATTGAATAAGTTATCAATATTAATTACACAAGTTTCACTTAATCATTTAAATTACGGGGCATACTTACGATTCACATCGTGAAATACATTGATTAAAACATTAAAAATTTCTCGTTTTTCTGAATATATTCTTATATACGGAACCGTTGGTGAAGGTCTTGACCACATTGCTTTACTTATACCTTTAACATTTACTTCAATTTCTAAAATATTTTAATTGAATTAAAAACATATTTATGAAATTAACTAATAAAAAGTAAATTAAACTTACGATTTATTTTGCATTTTTGTTTTATATCGAGAGTTATTAATCCTGTGACAATATCACCAGTATAAAATATGCCATTAGTTCCATTATGAAAAGTAACGTTACATGTATCCCAGACCATTGTATACAAAACTACTACTATTTTACGTTTACAATAGTATTTTTAATAATTATTCTGATTGCTTACAACAAGGTATTTCATATTATGTTATCAATAATTAAGATTAATTTCGGCACAAGATAAGATTAAATTATATTCATAATTTTGATCGGTTTATGAAAGCAGATGATTTTAAATATTTTAAATTTTCAGCCTTTTTTTTACAAGTTATAGTATTAAAAAAGTATAAAAATACTACAATATCTATCTAAGAAATTATGAAGATACTGTACTAAATGTGAATGGAAAATTACCATTTCTTGTTTTTCGATGTGGCAACATATAAAACTTGCCATCTTGCGTTGAAAAATATAAACTATACGAAATTGAAATCATTCTGAATCTTTTATTTTATAAAAATACGTTTTTTATGCTTATTTTGTATGTTGAATTAATTAATTTAATAAAAAATATTTTTAATAACCAAATATGCTCAAATTATAGCTGAATATATGTTGTAATTAAAACGAAGTATTTGACTTGACTATTTCCTCCTTCCATGACTTATTTGAGAAAGCGGATGTGGTTGGTCCGCCATAATCATTCGTGTGGGTCTGTGCTTGTGTGGTTTGGGTGTCTTACCGGTGCCAACCATTATTTTTAATTAGTAATAAGTTATGCGTATGAATCCAGACATGGACGATGACGAAAAGGGGTAAGCACAATTTTATATAATTTTGTACAACATCAGCGCATTTCTAAGTGTTTTAACTATAATAGGTCAAACTACATGTTCGCTTGGTGTGTCGCATTTCACGATTAGCCAGCAAGGCTCTTTGATTATCCTTAAATTTATACTGTTGTTAAATGAAATTCTGCTGTTATCATAATCTTAAGAGCTTTCGTTAATATGTAATGATGGATATGGCAAAAATTAAGTACACTTAATTAGCCTTTTACCGGCGAGCGGCCACCGACCCCAAGCCTTGTCGTGCGACTTGCGTGTACAGATCATGGCAGCTTTACTTTCCTATCATACATAATTCCAAATTTTAACATTATTGGATTGTTGCTTGCAAATATTTTCGGTAAACTGTTTATATAATCGTTCTTTCAAAAATCTAGGTACGCGGAAACGTCGCAATACGTAATAATAACCTTTCTGTGACTAATTATGGCTTTCTCTTATCAGTAATTTATGGTTAACATTGTCGTCGGCATGTCTAAATTAAAAATATATTATACAAATAACATTTTTGATTTCATTAATGAGGTTAATGGAACGGCGTTGGAAATGCCGCGTAGCTCAATCTCGTTAGCGAATGTGCTAAAACATGCTGATTCATTTGCATACGGTTACTTTTGCTGATGCTAGTAAAGCATTTCTTTCTAAATTTGCGGATAAAACCGATTTTGTTGTATGTTTACTTAAATTCAATGTATATTCGTGTATTTGAGAAATGCTTCGTGTTTAGTCATTGACGCATCGCCCTACAACATTTTAAAGTCACACGTAGCTATCGTGCTCATTTTTTGTAATAACAACCCTAGTTTACATAGTTTGTTTTTATTCAATAATTAAAACTAACCTAAAAACACGCTTCTGTATTGTTAGTTCGCACAATTTAGATATTAACTTAAAATTAAAAATTCTTAGGTTATAATAAGTTAAATCTATAAAAGCATCATGAGACATTTTAGCAATTACTTTTTATACTCGAGAGAATGTTACTTTCACCAATTCAATACTTGTTTTATTGAAATGGGATCATATCTCTCACCTTACTTTTTTATTTTTTATATATCAGAAATTTTTTTTCACGTTTTAGTTTGGCTGACAAATTTTATAAAAATTTGGTCATATTATATTGACGTATTATATTGATAAATTTTTCTATGATAATATTTTATCTTACACTGTACCTATTGTATGTACACAATGGTCAGATAATGTCAGATGACTTAAGTATTTGGGTCAATTGAATTAAAATTGTCAACCAATTTATAGTATGTATAGTACAAGGCCAGGATACCTGACCTTATAAAATAGAAAAAAATACTTTTTCTATTTTATGTATCATGTATCATTTATACAGAAGTAAAAATACTATGTAGTCTACATGGTATGCAGCATGTTATATGTACAGAAAAATATTTTGAAGAATATTTAAAAAAAACTAATTAATATTAGGACTGCTATTTTGCTCCCTTTATGAACATAAATTTAAATATGTATTGTGTAGTTTGTATATGATTTCCAATCTCAAGGTAACAGTTTGTAAATTTTTGGCAAGGTAGTTAGTCCAAAGCAACAAGTTGAACAAATTCTTGTTGACTATTTTAAAATTGCAGTTACTATAATTTTTTTAAAATTTCTTATCAATTTTTTATATTGAGTTTTGCCACTCTACTCATAGTGTCTCAACACTTAAGTTCTGTCAGTCTAACTTGCTAAATGTGGGGTACAGCATGAAGCTAAAAAAAGAATATAATTTATAATTTTATTCAATTTACACAGAAAACTGTTTGTGGGTGGACTATCATGGGAAACGTCTCAAGAGAACCTGCAGCGGTATTTCTCACGCTATGGTGATGTGATAGACTGCGTGGTGATGAAGAACAGCGAGTCGGGTCGCTCCAGGGGCTTTGGCTTTGTGACATTCGCAGAACCCTCTTTAGTTAATGTGGTTTTGCAAAATGGACCCCATCAACTTGATGGCAGGTGTGTATACTAGTTTTTTGTGTAATTTCTATGGTTTTTATCAAGGTAAGTGATAATTTTATAATAATATTTATTAATATTAATTTTGATAAGAAAAAATATATGTATATTTGGCTCATTTAATAAAGGTGGCTACGTCTTCCTTTACTAGGTTGCAAGTCTTAAATTTTTAGTCATATTTTAGTTGTTTATAACTTTATGTAAGTGATATCTCCTAAAGATAATATAAAAGATTATTTTAATCAAGATTTACATGTAGGTAACAAAACTGGTCAAAAAAAAAAGATTGCAGCTTCATTAATAATTTAATGTAATTTGGTTTAAAGATAAAATGTTTCATATTATATAGTGTAGGGTTGTTTTTTTTTTATTTAAATATCATTTGAATATATGTTAATCTTTCTAAACACGCTATTTTTAATATTCTATATAACTGTAACAGTCAATAAAAAATTTACTGCCAATATATTGTATGAATTATATAAACATTTGCATGGCTAAAAACAATGATAAAATGATACTTTAGTTTAGTTTAAATAACATATTTCTTTTTTATCAACCTTTGTCATACTTCTCCACCAGCAACAATTATCCCCTAATGTAATGAAACCATAGGGGTGCCTTAAAAAATCAATAATTTCGGAGGGATGTGCACGTCCTTAAACTTTAACTACTCTGAAAATTGTAATAAATTTTTATCTCCTGAACAGTTTTTTTTATGGTTTATACAAAACAGCATATGTTTACTTGAGAATATTATAAATTAGTGTGATTGTAAATGCGAGGTGAGGTTGTAGGTTGTGGGTTCGATATCCATTCGAGGAAATGAAATATTTAATATTTAAATTTTCTTCACACTGTTATCAAGGCAAAGAGCGGCGTTGAGTTCCGCCGCTCACCATTCAATGCCTCTAGAATTGGCCAGCAAATGGGGAACGAAGTGTTTTGACACTGGGTTCCCTCTGCCTATACCCTGCTGTATGCGGGGAATACAGACGGTAAAAAAAGGAAAAGTTTGTTTGATTAAACGCGCTAATATCATGAACTAAGGGTTCAATTTGAAGAAATATTTTTGTGTTAGATTGTCCATTTATCGAGGAAGGCTATATTACATTAAGCCTCTACTTACTGAATGTGTTGTGACACAGATCTTAGTTATTTGACGATGCGGGTGAAGCCGTAGGTGTATGCTAGTAACACGAACGTATACAAATATATATATACGAAGAGAACTCGACAAAATACACAAATAAAAAGAAATAATTATTAAATTAGCTTTACGATGCATCCCGCATAGAGCACGGTAGGCAGAGGGAACCTAGTGTTAAGACACTCCGTTCCCCACTTTCTGAGTGGCAGAGCTCAATGCTGCGTTTTGCCTCGATACCAGAGCGAAGAAATGGAAATATAAATTTAAGTAAATATTTCATCTCTTCGAGCGGGGATCGAACCCACAACCAACCAGTTTTACACTTTGTGCCACTGCGCCACGACTGGCCTCAAATACACAAATAAAACGTTGAAATTGATTATATTATCACTAGATACCATTACCGTATTTATTCGACATTGTTGGTATTAAATATAGATTACCTTAATGCACTTTAATACTAACAATAGTTCGCCCGTATAATATACTATATAATAAATATACTATATAATAAAATAAGTTTTTAATACCTTTGATAGAAGCCCGGCCGCCGTGCGTGTGTGACCCGGTTGGATGAGATTCGCGCTCGTTTGCACTCTATACGCTAAATACTTTGTGGTGATCGGCAACACGTGTGTAAATAGTGCCAATTTTTTTATTATATTATTGAAAATTGTTTTTTTTCTTTTCGTTTTGAGAATGATTTTTGTTAAGTTTTCATCTAAAAATCGATTTCGTTCGATTCGATCTTTTTGGTTTTTTTTTCTCGTTTCGTTATTTGTAGTTAAAATCATTGAAAATGTTGATTTAAATTAGATATATATCAAATATCATATATATCAGCTTCACGCTGTATCACGCACACAGCAGGGTAGGCAGAGGGAACCTAGTGTTAAGACACTTCGTTCCCCACTTTCTGCCGAGTTCTGAAGGCATTGCGTGTTGAGTGGCAGAACTCAACGCCGCGCTTAGCCTCGACACCAGAGCGAAGAAATGGAAATATAAATTTAAGTAAATATTTCATCTCGAGTGAGGATCGAACCCACAACCAGTCGATTTTACAGTCACACTTCGTGTCGCTGCGCCACGACTGGCCTCTAAAATTAGATGCAGTTCAATTTGCTTATTTTTTTACGGTACAATAATAGTACGATATGTTTTTTTAACCCTATTTTTAAACTTTTTAAATAACGTTCCGCTACGGTCCTTGTAATTTTTATACGAGAGAGAAATAATTTATTTCTCACTATATTATACTGTATATCAAACACGCTAAGCAAAAAGGCGTCGTTGAGATTAAAAAAGTTCGTATAATAGAAAACAATGTATGAAATTATGCAAGCAATTTACACAAATTAATATGTATTATTTAATGGCACATATCGTTACTTTCTTTTTTTTACTTCACACTTGTATCTTTACTTCTGTACTAAAGTTATAAAGCTGAAGAGTTTGTTTGGTTGATGGCGTTAATCTTAGTAAATACTGGCCCGAATAGAAAAAAAATATGTTTATATTGGATAGTCCATTTATTGACGATGGCGGAAATACGGCTTTATATAAAAAAAATAACTTAGATATTTCCATTAATCAAGCGATTGAAGCCGAAGCTAAAACCTAATTTGAGAATTTATTAAAATTATTTCCATTTTCGTATACGACTATGTAAAATTTAATGTTATTTAATGTTATTCCACATCCAGGCAGTGTCTTCAACTAACACGTTGCAGTCACGTTCAGTTGTTTGTGGGATATAAACTACAAACCAGCATATACTTGTTGCTTTTCATAAGTTGCTAGTCTACAAAGCTAGCGACAACTTATAATCTACACTTAAGTATTACTAGTTTCGTAGCGTACTTACACGAAAATATCCATTATACTTAATTTAAACTTCCACCACAGAAGGCATACATAAAAACATAGTTTTATTATTTTATGACATTAAATTAGTTGTATATTTTGAGGCGCAGGGGCACAAGGGTCTGTAAACGCGACAGGTTGTTGTGGCTTCGATTCCCACTCGAAAATGGAATATTTGATATTTTCATCAATATTTCTTTGGTCTGGTGTCGAGGCAAAGTGCGGCGTTGATATAACACGCAATGTCTCGAGAATTTGGCGGAAAAGTGGGGAACGGAAGTGTTGTAATGGATAAACGGGAGTTTTTTAACACTAGGTTCACGTGTTCCCTTTGTCTGCCCTGCTACATGCGGGATACAGAGTGATCCTAATAAAAAATGTAAGATGATATTAATGTAATTATTAAATTTCAAATGATATCGTATAGTTGTAAGTTGCATTCCAAGTTCTATTTAACAGACATGTTGCTAGTGAAAGATTAGATCAGTGAAAGTCTCATCGGAACGGGAAAGTCCCGCTCTCTTCTTTAGCCCCTATAGAATGTCATCAGTAGGCAAAATAATGCCAATCTTGGATCAATAATTAGCAAAAATTCAACGCTTACAATATGGCAACATTCTCATAAAATGTATTGTAAGCTTAAATAATATTAAAAATAATATTAAATCTGTAGTTTTTTTGTGTATATTAATTCTATTAAGACATTAATACAATAGACAGCAAGGATTTATCTTGTATCTGCTGCGAAGCGAAAGACGGCCATCTTATATTTGAATGTCCTATGAGATTATTAAAACTGAAGTAAACGGCTTTTAATATTGGTACTTTTGTATTTTTTATTCGTTAAATTTTTGATGTATTAATAATATAATAGTAAATAAGTAGTTTTTAAAAAGTGCGTAGTTATATATGTTTAAATAACTGACATGAAAAATGCTAGGGTAGGGTCGCCATCTTGTCCAGTGTGTGATGCACGGTACAAAACTACAAGGCACATTAATACTTCATTAAAATTTTGTCAAAGTACTTAAATTAATATATTAAGACAGCCGCCATGACATGCTTTGGTCTGTTATTTTTGTATAATATATAATATCTTATATTACTATTAATAATAAAAAATTGTTAATATGAGGTGTGACTGTAAAAACGACTGGTTGTGGGTTCGATCCCCACTCGAGGAGATGAAATATTTATTTACATTTATATTTCCATTTCTTCGCTCTGGTGTCGAGGTTAAGCGCGGCGTTCAGTTCTGCCACTCAACACGCAATGCCTCCAGAATTCGGCAGAAAGTGGAGAACGGAGTGTCTTATTACGAGGTTCCCTCTGCCTACCCTGCTGTGTGCGGGATACAGCGTGAAACTGATATAAATTGTTAATATAATATAAAATCGCGATATGTGCCCACGTCAGTTATCATACGAGACGGTTGAACTGCTTTCAGCCGGTGTCGAAATTGTCACTCACTGGTCATTTGTCACCGGTACTACGAATACTTGTACGGACCAGTTTGGAAGATATTTAGAACTTGATTATTATATTAATAGTATTGGAGATCGTTAATCTGTATTTTATGATGTCACAGTTTTTTTTATATTAATAGCAATTAATAGGCCGTCGTAGCTGGTTTGGACAGCGATTTTTAATTTTTCTTTTGATGTTGTGAGTTCGAAATATTTTCAATTCTCCACTCTGATGGAGGCTAAGTGCGGAGAGAATAGAAAGAAGAGTGTCTTAATATTATTTATACTTTTTTGAATACTTTTTACTATTTGGGATTAATAAAGGTTTTTCAGTTTAATCTAAATACAAGGAAACTAACTGGCCATACCATATAAGGAAACTACTAATTAAATAAAAAAATAGAATATTAAATCCAATCTCGAATTTACCATGATGCGGTTAGAGATATCTTTAGTTTAGTTTAAATTGTTTTACTACTCATATAATTTTGTATCAATTATTAAAACTATAAAATACAGCAAAATACTTAGTTTCATATAAAAGAATATTCGACCTTCTGTCTGTTTGTAGGTGTTTGTAGGTGTGTAGGACCAGACAGACCTTGTGGTTTAAAAATATAGAAATTAGAGATGGCCTATGATTCACTTGATATATTTATTGTTTATTTATGTCGCTTCGTCATTCCACCATCGCTCCATCGATTCCATCGCTCAGTTATATAGTATCTGACACTCGATGGTGTTGGGTTCGATTTACACGGTGTGACTTATGACTGTATTTACATTTATTTTTTTGTTATATAACCCATTAGGAAATCCAAAGCATGGATGAAGTTGGGCTTCACCATTCAATATGCATCCTCTCTTAATAATAGTAGAAAGAGAAGAACGGAGTGTCTGAAGTAGGATATGTTTGAATCTGAATTTTTTTTTCGAAAGACTGCATATTGTAATTGTAATTTACAATATCAATTTTGAAGGTAACTCACCAACCTTTGAACATGTGCTTAACTTGAGTTAAACAAAGAAGCAGAATATGTTCCATATATTTGCTTTGGAATGTTTAAATAGCGATTGTTGTGTAGTATTGTTGATTCCAATCGTGAAGTATTTATTGTTATAATAATTAAATTCGGCGTTGAGTTCCGCCACTCAACGTCTCCAGAATGCGACAGAAAGTGGGGAACGATAGTGGCTTAATGAGAACCGAGTGTCTTAACACTAAGTTCCCAGGTTCTCTCCGCCTACTCTGCTATGTGCAGGATACAGCGTGAATAAAAATAAATAAATAATTAAAAATATCTTAGATATGTGGTCAATTGTGCGTTATATAGAACAGCTTAACTTTATCTTAGACGTATTCGTGGAATGTTATAAAAGATTGCTATTGTATATGGTATAACCTCAAAACTAATAACCACGTGTTTCATATGTCAATATGTTTTTTCGATGATCTACAACTTCTCATATTACTAGACCAATATGCCGCTTATATTTATCTTATTTACACTACATTTCATTGAAATGGATTATTGTCTTTTATTCTATGAAATTATAATTTAAGAAATTCAAATAAATAATACTTGGCCAGATTTCAAAAAGACTCGTGTAAAACGTTCATTACGTAAAGACGATTTGGATGTTATATTTTTATAAGAATTAAACATATTATTAATTATTAATTTTATATAGTTTAATACTGGGAGACACCGGGAAAAGATGGGGTTAATGCCAGAAAGAAGAAGTATCCCACATACAGCTTGGTAGGCAGAAGAAAGCTGGTGAAAAAACACTTTGTTTCCTCAAATTCAGTAGTCATCACCGCGGTCTGTCCACCAGAGGAAATGAAAATAATTAATTCCCCTGAGTAGGATTGAATCCACAACCGTCGTTTACGATCAGACGCTTTGACACGATAGTTCAGAACAGAACAGGATTTTTTTTTGAATTCCACACTTTGTGCTATATTATAATGTGGTAGCTTAGTTTAGGACTGAGATTACTGATATTTTTGTGTTACTTGGCGATTCAAAAATTCTTGTAATTTTGATTTTGAAACATATTAATCAATTTGAAATTTCCAGAACAATCGACCCGAAACCCTGCAATCCGCGTACCCTGCAAAAGCCCAAGCGCGGCGGCGGCTACCCCAAGGTGTTCCTTGGCGGTCTACCGTCAAACATCACCGAGACCGACTTGCGCGTGTTCTTCGGTCGCTATGGCAAGGTTATGGAGGTGGTGATTATGTATGACCAGGAGAAGAAGAAGTCTCGTGGTACGTTGGTTTATTTTTTAGTTTTAGATAGAAAAAAAAACATTATGTTGTGAATTATGACGTCGGTCGGCGGTAAAAGATATTACTAGGACTTAACAGTAACTATAAATATCTTAATAGCGATATATAAAGTGAATAGTTTTTTTATAATTTTAAAACATTTATAATTTTTAATATTCAATATACAAAGTACTAGTGTATAGATAAAGAAATAGTTTTTCTTTCTTAAAAAAGAAGGAGAATTCCACATCCAGGCAGTGCCATCAACTTATTTGTTGTGGGTACGTTCAGATGTTTGTGGTACATCAAATGCAAACCAGCATATAACTTCTTGTTTTTTTATTAACTGGAAAGTCTACAAAGTTTGCTACAATTTTTACTTATAGCTTTTTTTTAGCTTCACTCACAATCCCATATAAAGTACCCAAGTTCGCAGGACAGAGGGAACCTAGTGTTAAGAAACGTCGTTCCCGATTTTCTGTTCAGTTGTATCAAATACATATATATACACTTTATCTTGTTACTACAACGAGGTAATGAATCGACCTTATAACTGCAGGCTTACAGCCACGACCTTCTTGGGAGTGCCAACCATTAATTTTAGCCTCGTTTATCTATTTAATATATTATTTTATTCAATGTGATATGAGAGAGTATCATAATTTGTTTACAGGCTTCGGTTTCCTGTCGTTCGAAGACGAAATCTCCGTAGAGAGAGTGACTCAAGAGCACTTCATCAATCTCAATGGGAAACAGGTAAATATATTTTCATGATTTTAATCTTGTTTTAATACAGTGTAAACTCCATAAAACTACACTAAATTACTACTATACATTTTGTAAACTTATTCAAGGAGGTTGTGAAATAGAGTACAGAAAAGTAATATTTATTATCATTATTATCAAAAAATATAGTCTAAAGAATTTCACAAATACCAAATGCTAATATTGAAAATCAAAGTAATGCATATATTATTTTTATACTTAACAAAAGATGTAAACAGAAATAACATTTCCTCATATTTTTGGTGCATATGACGCCTACAGTTAGTTGTTTTGATTGTTATTGAGAGTTACTGCGATGTTATGTAGAATGTAGCTTAATATCGAAAACAATCTCAACCAGCCAACATAGCAGGAGGAATTTCAACGCCTTAGCGAGTTCAACGTGAAATTGAGTGACGTTATATAGAGTATAATACAGTATAAGTATCCACATCCAGGCAGTGCCTAGAAAGTTTCTTTTCGTTGGTACGTTCAGATGTTTGTGGGAAAGTAACACGCAAATCAGCATATACTCAATATTCTTATGAATAAGTGAGTCTACGAAATTTGCTACACTTTTTTTATTTGTTTTTTTATTGCCTCACTGCTGTATCTTGCATATAGCACGGTGGGCAGAGGGAACCTAATGTTAGTCTTAACATTAGGTTCCCTCTGCCCACCGTGCCCACTACACTATCAGATCCACTATCAGATACACTATCAGATG
The DNA here is from genome assembly GCA_013403705.1 of Heliconius hermathena. NCBI lineage: Eukaryota > Metazoa > Arthropoda > Insecta > Lepidoptera > Nymphalidae > Heliconius > Heliconius hermathena. The sequence continues at coordinate 666,787 of JAAIXJ010001779.1, read as the reverse complement.
TTGAATGGCGCAAGTCAATGTTACTCGTTGTCATGTTACCAAAGTGAGGAAACGAAAATAATTCACTCCCTTGAGTGGGTGGGGAGGTCGAACCCACTATGGTTTCAGTCACATGTTATGTTTTGCTTCGCCACAACTGCCTAAATTATATGAATTGAAAGTCAAATTTAAATGGTTGTAACAGCTTAGAATTATATAATGAGTTCTTAATTAACTTAAATGAGCATATTTTGTTAATTAACACGGTAATGGAATAACTTTTTTTTTGTTTCATTTTAATGTGATACAGTTTTTACTACCATTCAATAATATTAGTTACAAATTTATTTAATGTTTTTTGGTGTCGTTTATAAATAAGAAATAAATTTGGTTGTAAAATGTTCTACAAAATCAAAATATTATTTATTCAAATAGGGGCATTACAAGTTGTCGTGTTAGTTGAACTTGAAGGTACCATACCAAGTTAATTAAAATATGTCCCTGTATGAAGAGAAAATATTAATTATTAATTTAGTACTAACAATACTGCCTGGCCTGCCTGCAGCCTGGTACGCTTCTTTAATAGTTATTTTAAGAGAGGTACCAACTTAATAATATAACTTAATAATTTAATAGTTATTTTAAGAGAGGTACAACAATAAAAGCACGGGTAACACAAGTCTGTGGTGATCACTATAATACAATACTATATAGTGTATGTTATTATTTAAAAAAAAATTGAATTATTAAAAAATTGCAATAAAAAGCTACATTTATCACCTTAAGCAATCTCTTCCATACAATATTTAGATATTGCAGTTGTATAAAAGGTGGAGAACCCTTAAATTAATTATAAAAAATACGAACACAGGTGGAGATCAAGCGAGCGGAGCCTCGTGACGGTTCGGGTAAACTCGGTTCCGCCGGCAGCGGTATGGGTGGTGGGGGCATGGGTGGTGCTCCCGGGGATGCCCCTGCAGCTGGACAATGGGGCCCGCCGCAAGCCGCCCCCATGAACATCATCCAGGGCCATAACGGACAGATGGGTGGACCGCCCATTAATATGCCCATGGGTGCCCCGAATATAATGCAAGGGTACCAGGGCTGGGGCACGGGCGCGGGGCAGACGTCGTACGCGGGCTACGGCGCGGCGGGCGGCGCGGGCGCGCCCGGCAACTACCAGGGCTGGGGCGCGCCGCCCGCCCCGCAGGCGCCGCCGCACGCGCCCGCCTGGCCCGCCACCAACAACTACACGCAGCACGCGCAGCCGCCCGCGCAGGGCTACGGCAGCTACGGTCAGTCCCTCTTGTATTGCTTTATACACAGCCACGAGAGATACGTCAGTGTTACGGAAGCTACAGTTACTTACTTTTTAATTATACTGCAAAAACCGAGTGGCTACTCAAGCAGATTAGGTGAGGTTCTAGGACTGATAGTGTAAACCAATGGTAACATCCACTAAAACTTCACGATGCTAAAGTATTTTTCAGTAATAAAAAATGTTACAAAATTTAAAGATGATATGAAATACGTGATGATTGTCTAACAATCTGTCTAAGCCACAAGAGATTATGCCACAAGAGAAAATTATTTCATACATCAGTCAACATGATCATCACTTTTGTCGTACAAAACCAAAGGTCTGATGTGAAAGTCCTAGCAGCCCAGCTGAACCTACATTTATATGAATAAATATAATGGCTCCGGAAAAGTTGTTCTGCGTGATGATGTGAGCCTACTACAAAATAATTCTTCCGAGAACCCTACAGATAGCCTAGGAAACACAATTTACTTAAAATTTAAAAAAGCTATCCGTTATGCACGCTGTAAGGTTAAGGCGATGATTTTAGGTTTGATTCACATTCGAAGAAATGATTTATTTTCATTTCCTCGCTCTTTTTAGTAAGAAAACAAATCGCGGCGTTGAATCCCGCCAAAAAATATTATCAATCATCGACAAATTAGTTGACGGAGTGTCTTAAACTAAGGTTCCCTTTGTCTACCCTGCTATATGCTGGATATAACGTGAAGCTAAATTTTGTCATTTGGATCAATTTTCATAAATATAATTATTTTAATTTTATATCATCATTTCATAATTATATAATATTTCACCATAATAATGAATGCGTAATAATTTTTCGTTGTCGTTATTGAGCGTTGCTGCTTGTAAAAATGAGCTTAACACCAGTAGAAGGATTTTGACACCTCATCAAGTTTGTTGTTAAAACCAGTGACGTTATATAGAGTATAATACAGTATAAGTATCCACATCCAGGCAGTGCCTAGAAATTTTCTTTTCGTTGGTACGTTCAGATGTTTGTGGGAAAGTAACATGCAAATCAGCATATACTCAGTGTTCTTATGAATAAGTGAGTCTACAAAATTTGCTACACTTTTTTAGTTGGTGTAATAATTTGTGATGTTTTTCATGATTTTCTGCAGGTAACAGAGTAGATACTTGTTGCATAATTATTAATATATAAATAAAATGTTAATATAATTAATATATAAATAATAGTTGAATTCTAGAGTATATTTATAAGTACAGTATAACAATGTGAATGAAAAAATGATTTCTTATTCATTCATTAGTATATTGAATTGAATTAAATGTACATTTTTAAAATGTATTTTACATGAATATTAGATTTTATCATTATATCAACATGCACGCACACACGTCCACACACTAACACAAAGATGTAATAAAATTGTATAGAAATCCCATTCAAACAATAGTAGTAATAATATTAAATTAGTAACTACCCTTAAAAAAGTCCGCGATTCCCATTAATGTATGCCAGTTAAAACCCCATAACTAAAATCTAAACAGCCAGTCTCCTTTGTGTCAACGAATATAAACAAAATGTTCATATGTTTTGCCGATATATGGCCATGTTGATGGTCACTATCTGTATATAGTCAATACTGTTGATAGTCACTATCAATCAGTGATGACAGCCACATGAAAATTTATATTAGTTTTCCTTATGTCAATGACTAGAACGATGTTCACGCCAGTTTGGCCATGTTTTGATAGTCGCAATCCGTTTGCCCTAGTAGTATAAAAGCCAGTGAAGAAACCCATATTTAAAACTCAAGTAGCCAGTCAAATAAGATATCCAAGTAAACAAATGATACCGGAGTAATGTAGTTGTGTTATGTTAACAGCCAACTACAGCTCGGCCCCCGCGGGCGCGTCGGCCGGCGGCAGCTGGACCAACTGGAGCATGCCGCAGAACTCCAACTCCACTGGCTCTGGTACGATACTTGTGTAATATTGACTTTGGTGACACAAGCACGGACTGACGGACAATACGTTTTTGTTGTTGATGTTATAGTTTTGCTCTGCGGATTGATAAGACACATTTTTTGTTTTTATTATGATTTTATTGCTTTTTTTTCATTTGTTTTTATAATAGTTAATATACAGACAGAATAAGACGGTTTTTGATATTTTATTAATACTTCCATCTCCACTGGCTCTGGAACGAAATATACATATATGATATTAACTTATTTTTGACACATGAACAGAACTACTGACACACTGAAAGACACCAACTTTTTGTTATTTATGTTAGTTGATACACAAATAGACGGTTTTTTTATATAAATGTTATTATATGTAAATATATGTAAATATTTTATATAGATATGTCGCAAATTATACAAATGCACTGGCTCTGGTACGATTCATATATAATATTATTATGGGACACAGGAACAGACGGATAAAAACTTTTTTTATTTAAGTTATGATTTTATTGCTGTTTTTTTATGTTAGTTGATATACAGACAAATAGACTAGACATGTTTTATTATGATACAGACAGGCAGACACGCTTTTTCGTTAATATTATTATTAGAAATGATTAGGATTTTTTTTGTTTTAGTTTTTTTTATGAATTGTTATTGTTTGTTACTTAATTACATAGATGTTTTTTTATATAATTTCATTATTTATGTATTATTTAAATATTAATGTTAAGGCAATCTATTAATACACTTGCATAGGAAACATTTGTTATACAATAAAATTGCACAATGTTCAATTTTATTAGAATAAAAGCAATACTACAGAAACAAAACTACATATTGAAAATTATAATATGCACGACAGTTTTTTTGGAAATAACTTAAATTAGTTTTAGAAGACACTGACAAAGTGACACTGGTGTTCTGTAATATATTTATTCGGCCGCAGGCTCGTACGTGCCGCTGTCGGAGGGCGGCGAGATGTACGGGCGCGGCGGCAACGCGGGCACGGGCGCGGCGCCGCTCGCCGGCGCGCTGTCCTCCGCCGCGCTGTCCAAGTCCTCCTCGGCCGACTACTCCACGTACCAGCAGTACCCGCCTGCCTACCAGCAGGACCAGGTATGACCACCCCCGACCGCGACAGTCACCACGTGTGGATGTATCGTGGAGCATTTTCATGTTGACTAAAAAGAGTTTATTTAAAGCAATAACTGTAGGATAAATGTGAATCGATTCAAAACTTAATTATCCTTCTCTATTTATTTCAACAATCGTATGAAATTTTATCATAATAATAATATAGCAATAATTAAATTTTGAAACTAAAAAGAATATGTATGAAAGACTTGCCACTGGATATAGAAACTAAATTTTGATACTTTTATCACATTACAAGTGCAAACATTATTCGAAATTTAGGAAAAAAACAATATTTGCTTACAATAAAAAAAATGCTCTATTATACACACACACAACACAGTGTAATGGCCGAGAGTCATGTCACGTGAATGCGAGAGCCGCCATTACGGTCACGTGACACGCCGCCATTACACTAAAGTACATAATGTATTCCATATAATGCCATTTTTTATTATTTATTCAATTGAATAAGTGATTTCGGAAATATCAAGTTTAAATAATGATTGTGAGCCACGTTATCTTAAAATGTATTTTCGGTGTATCTAATGTAGGTACAAGTATTTCGAGTTGATATATTTTAATGTTAAGTAATATCAAAGAAAATAATAGATATGTTTACTTTAACTAAAAACATATATTTTTTGTTAAACTGGCGCTTATTAAAATTTCGAAATCACAGATTCTATAACAATTGCGATGGTAACTAAGTTATTGTACATCTTATTTATATTTTTATTATATTTAAAAAAATCAATAATAATACTATCAAGTTGTTAAAGTTAATAAAATACATAATTATTTTATTATAAATTCTAGGTTACCATCACAAATGTCATTTGGACTGTTATATGATATTTTTTTAAATTTTATTTTTAAGTGCTTCACATTGTTTCAAAACATATGCGCTTTCATTTTTATTATGATTAGAGGCTCAGTTCATATTTTTTTAAATTTCATAATTAAATTATCAATCATGTGAACTCAGCCTTAGATCGTAATGTACTTGCGAAATAATTTATTTAATTATAGTTAATTTAATATTATGAATTATTTCGCAAATGCATTTTTTTATCATGAAATTGCTTGGCTTGAACCATTTGCCTTTTTAGTTAGTTCTATATAACATGCTCACACATTATTTTTGTTAGGACATCCTCTGGGTAGTATTAGAAAAATATATTTTCATTTTAATATGAAATGCATTGCTTTGCTTCATTCCCATGCTTATCATTCAATGAACAACTTTTTTCCAATTTTCCAATAATACTAAGATTTGATACGTACATTTTTTTTGCACTAAGAATTTTTTACTTTAGAATAATGTATGGAAATGAGTTGTTTTATTTTGAATAACTTTCACTGAATTGTGTTGAAAATATAATGAGTTATTATTGATATATATATAGTGATATTTTCTATGTTCATATTTAAATGTGTAGTTTATATTTTCAACATGATCTAATAGGTTGCGGTGCTCAATATAATAAATATACTGTCATTTTGCTTGCTTTCCCTCAAATTTAATATTCCCACATTAACGGTTGGTGCAAATACTGAATTGAAACTAGCTATGTATATTTTGATATCAATTAAACAAATAAATTATATTTAGTATTTTTCTAAAAAATAGTTTCTTTTCGGTATTTGTTTATCGCAAACATTGAAGATATGTCTCAGCTCTAGGATTGTTCAAATTTTTCTATCGTAAAGTAATATCCAAAGTCGCCTAGATACGGCAAAGTACAGCCAAGTTGACGTGTTGATTGTGTTCATTAATAATATTCACTGAAATTAAATACATGGGTTCTGGTATACCGTCTTCCATACATCATATTCCCGCTTCGTTCTACCTCCCGGCATCCATTCCCCCCGAATGAGTGAGCGAATGAATGTTTTCATAACACGTTTCTTCCTATTGTCTGTTTCATAACACATTTGTGAATGAGTGACGCGGGACTCAATTTGGTTGTACTGTAGAGTGTAGTGTTTGCGATCCACGTGCAGGGGCTGTCGCGTGCGATGTCTTAGCCGCGTCCATAGTGTCCTCATCACCTCATGGCGGGTCGGCTCGCACGCTTTCACTGCTACTCACAATGGCTGGCTCAGTTGCGGCGAGTGGTTCATGTGTTCTTCTTTTGCAGTTGGTCGATCAGGGCCCACAAGAGTGGCTCCTCCACAAAGACAATTAGATAGGGGTCCGCCGGGGTAGTCGCGGGCTAGGGGGTCTCTCACTATGGACGGTCCGTACGCGGCTCTCCCAAAAGGCATCGCACCGCACCAGACTAAGCTTCCCTTTAGTTCCGTTCCGATCGTTCGCATCGCATCCTACCTACCCACACTCTAGACTCTAGAGCGAGATGACATAGCTTTGTTTCATCTCAACATGTAAATTGGCATTTAAAGTACAAATTAGTAAAACAACGATTTTCTCGTATTGTTGCAGGTTCATTAATATATATAATTTTAACGATAATATTAAGAGCTGTACTTTAAGTGTTCAGAGATGAAATTCGAATCTGTTGATTGTAACCAGAGCAGAGCGCGCGCCACGCGGCCGCCCCGAAGCCGGTGTTCACTTACTTGCTTGTTTTATACACTTTATATTTTTATACTTTATAGTTTGTGTCAAACAAAATCAATGGTTTTTTAGAAATGTGGCGTGCGATATATATAAGATGGCTTCGGTGCGACGCGTCTAGCGCACCCATACCTATGGTTTATCGTCCCATTACTCGCTCTACGATCTTGTGTGTTTACTCTTATCGACTATTTTGGTTTTATATCCATTTTGGAGATTGTCTCTGGTACATTTTTAAGTATACTCTTTGTTCTTTTTTTTTTTAATAAAAGCGAATAATCCGACGATAAATCACCCTATATACATTAGATTGTCAACGCAGGTGGCCTAATTCAACATGTATTCTAAATTAAGCTGGTATTTTATTTGTGTTCAAACAATAATCTCGTAGTGACGCTTAGTACCCTTGATGACTCGGAGGCCACTTAGCGTTCCGATAAGAATAGGCCCCTATAGGTCCTCAAATATATAACATCATCAGACCTGCCTTGTATACTTCGTCTAGTGTCTCGGCAGAGATTTATCACTAGTTTAACTATGGGGGCATTGCGCGGGGCTCGCCGCCGTGGCGGGGGGGCACTAGACGGGGCATACGGGCGCTAACGCGGCGTTGTGCGGGCCAGGGCTCGTCGTACGGCGGCGCGCGCTACGGCGGCGACTACCACGGCGCGCCAGGTGTGCACCTGCCGCACCACGCGCCCAAACACTTCAACAGCGACTGCGCCAAGGACTGGCCCGCCGCATAGACACCCCACACCCCGACACCCCACACACCCCCGACACCCCCCGACACCCCACACACCCACACGGCGCCCCGTAACGACGATCTACTGTTATTATCATGACTAGTGACGAGTTTGACTACAATTTTTAAGAGATTAGCCAGAGAGGGAGACACTCGGTCGACTGCATTGACACAAACCCACACGCGTACGTTAACTTAGTGGTAACAAATTAATTGTAATTAAATTTTAAAGTACGTTTTACATTTAATAATTATACCTATGGTAGTGTTGTTTGTATAAGAAAGAGTGCGGGCACGGTCGCGGTGGTACGGCCCCCGGTGTCGCGGCGAGCTCCGAACGGCTCGTGTACATCTCTGTACACGGAAAGTTTTTAATTTCTTTGCCTTTTTTATTATTTTTCTTTTTGGATGTGGGCTCCTTTTTTAATAAATGTTTTTAATATTTTCCATTATGTCCGATGATTTTTGTTTTCGCGTTTATAAAATGATTTCTTTTAATGAGAGTGACGCAGTGGCGTCGGTGGTGACGTAGGAGATGTTGCGCAGTGCACGGCGGCGATCCCGCCACATTTGACAGACTATATAACTATATGTTAAAACAAGGCCAATTTAGGGAAAAAAAATTACCTAAACAACTTAACTTAAGCTAAATGACTTGTATAAATAAATATTTGGTATATATATCGATATGTATGTTTAATATTAGTGTTTTGGTTGTTTACCACCCACTAGAATTAGGAAAACGTTAGGGATCTAATGAAATAATATGAACATTGACTGAACGTGATTTAAATATTTTTTTAATTTCCCGACGTTCGTAATGGGAGCAATTCTGTAATAATAATATAAATCGTAATTGTAATGATGATAATTTTTTATTTCCTTTTTTCTTATATGAATTATTAGTTTTTTATTGCAATATTTAAGTTTATATAATGAATAAATAAATAAAATAAATACTTTTAATGAATTACTACCTGCCAAATTGTTGACGAGCAAGAGAGGACGGTGTATTGTTGTAAGTGACGACGCTCAAGCACTTAGGATAGAGAGGCGCCGCACCGTTCGCGCGGACGTGTACATACTAGCTACTCTTAACTAAAATATAATATTTCTATTGTAAAGTTAATTTATGTGAATCGCCAAACAAACGCGGCGCCCGCCCGCCCCCCGGCCCGTGTGAGTTATTATTTAAATTAACAATTTTTAGATTAAATTTAATGTTAGTCCTTTTTACTGTACTATATATCGATCAATCGTTTGACCGATCGACTGATTAAAATTTTAGTGATAAGCTAAGTAATGTTAGCGGCGGGGGCGCGGCGAGCGGCCACCTCCGGGGGGTTGATGTTGATGTAGCATATAGGGTTATTTAAGATCGCGCCGTAAGTAAACTTAAATTATTTATCAGTGGATCACCCGCTCCGGCGAATGGTGCGGAGTACCCAAAATTTATGCTAAAAATAGAGAAAAAAATAATAAATAAATAAATAAAAAGCCTTACGATGTGATGTTTCATAGTTACGCGGATATTATATTACACACGACTGAATACACATCATTATGTAGGGAAGACGAAACTTGTACCTTTTAACGTAATATTCAAATAATATAAATAATAATTGTTAAATGACGTCGGTGCCTATTTGTACGCCCGCTGCTAGGTTACGTGTTGTAGTGTCCGCGCCTACCGCTCCTCTACTCTCTCACTTGATCGTTCCTATGTAAGTTAGGTTTAATTTGTTTCGATTCATTCCTCGTTAAGTCCGTCGTTGGTAAGTTCGCTTCCACACCCCCCCACTGTACCTCGCGTACTTCCCCCCTGTACCCCGGTGTACCCTCCGGTACCCCTTCACCTCCTCCCGCTATCGTTTCCGCGCACCCGCGTATCGGGTTTATCATTTACTCGCCGTAGGTTAATACACAACCACCGATAAGTGACGAATGTCCTCACGTCTGTTTAATGTTAGGAAACGATGCCTTAAACAAAGCGTTAAGTGAATATAGAGATGATTTATATTATGTTATTTTCAGTGATATTGAATTAGCACTAAGGTGTTTTAGACGCGGGCTCCGAACCCGCACCCACGAGCCTTCGGTAACAATTTTTGTATGAAGTTAGTTTGTAATCAACCATCGTGGCAATCTTCTAAGTAACATAATAAAGAGTATAATTTATTTAAATAAAGTATAATATGTATTAGAAATTTTAGATTTACTGAACAATTATAATTAAAACTTAGTGCAAATTATTGTGAGAAATCAATTGATAAAACTATTTATATGGGTTTTTAATTATTATTCTTATTATTATTATTATTATATAGGAGAAGAGACATAAAATATTGGATGAATTTATTAATTAAAAATAGTTAGCAAAATACATAATACGGTAAGACTCGTTTAGAGGCTCCGTCTGTCAAATGTGGTCGTCGGGCGTCGGGCCGTGACGTCACTGTGCGGCGTCCGCGCGAGGTGTAACACTACACATACTACTGTATTTTAATATTATATTATAAATAATGTTTATTGGTAATATTTGATCATGGCTTAACTGTAGTACTGTTGTGCTGTTTGTAGTTTACAATTTCGACTCTTATTTGTATTTTACTTTATATAATGATAGTGTACGCGGTTTTTTATATGTGTATGTTTATTCAAGTAGTAACATGTTTGTGTAAAAGTGTATTTTTGGTATATTATTATTAATATTAATATAATATAATAATAATAGTAAACAACAGGCGCGCGCGGTCGACTGTCCGTCCGTCGCGGCCGCCGTAATAAACTTATGATCGTAATTGACTAATTATATTATATACGAGACCCCTAGTGTTAAAACGTTAGACTAGCAGGAATCTTTTTTAAGTTACTCTCTATTTGTACTGTAAATGTACGGATTGATTGCATTTAGCGACGCGCCGGCGTCACTATATAGTCGGTTCTAAAGTTATTTTAAATCAATGCAGGTATTATTAATATAATAATTAAAAAAAAAACCTTGTATTTATACTAGATTATATTATTATTATGATATAAATGTAATTATTATCGAGCGCATATTATTAACGTAAATGAATCGCACGGGCTTTACAGTTAATTGTAACATTAATTACTTATAAAACTTAGGGCAAGTCGTTATTTATTTCTGTTTTTAATTAAAAAAAAAAATCGATGTTGATTATTTTTTTAACTTTATATATATATACATATAATACATAATTTTTTTCATATTGTAGTGAATAAAGTACATAATTCTCGATCGATTAGATTACAAAAAAATTGTTAGGTGAACTATCGACTGATGTACAATATATAAAATAATGGTTACTTACGGCAATATATAAGTTTTACTTTACGGCCACTACGGGCGCTGTGTTTATAAATAATTTGTTAGCCGATGGTAAGCAGTAAGACTACGTTGTAATGTAGTGTAATTAGCCCTAAGCCGCGGCGGGGGGCGCGCGCGGCGCCGGGCCACGGGCGGCGCGCGCGCACCGCCCCCGCCCCTTATATAAAAAGAAAAATTATGATAGACTTACACGTGCGTCCTTGTTGTTTCTTTTTAAATTTATAACATAACATATGTAAATTTAATGATAATTAGTTAATTACGGTTAAAGCACTGAAATATTAAGACGAGAAGCTTATATGTGCGTTTAATATATTCGATGTAACTCAAAAAGTGCTATCACACTATATAACACTTAAGGTTTTCGAAGTAGAAATTATGCATTATTCAATATATTAGGTATTTTGGGTATATATTAGAGTTAGTTTTAACTGGTAACCTATAAGTATGTAGTTTGTAATGTAATGGAAAAAAAATAAAACAGTTTGTCGTAGTTTTCTATTATTAAGCTTCTTCTATCTTAATGGTTTAAGTAATACTACTGGTTGATTAATTAAAAAAAAATTATTAATATTACCACTGCAAATATTTGAGATATCTTATGATGAAATATATATCTACTTTAAGGACATTATAAAACGTAGATAATTAAAAGAAATCAAAAATTTCAAAATATATCTGGCATTTTTAATGATCGCCCCCCTCATCCCATAGAGTAGTTTTTACCCCCTTTATGTGTCTAAGTTATCATAATTTTTGTTTTTATATAAATTTTGTGTCCGAAATTAATAATTATTTCATATCAGTCTTACACCACTTATGTCTATAGAGTAGCTACTCTGTTATTTTACGCGAAATACCGTACGTTAACAAGTCCATGCATGTTTTAACTCTTTGTGCCGCGTTAAAGTATCTCACAATATATACTAACTTTTACCCTACATTATCTATATATATTTAATCTTAAAATGGATATTTAGTTTGAATTTGGCGAAGGAATGAGTTAATTTAATTTTACAAACATTACACAATATTTTTCTAATATCAATATTTAAAGGTTGAACTATTTTGATGATATACTTAAGAATAAATGTAATGTGTTAGAGATGGTGTAGGCGGCGTCACGGGAAGTCCCACGATAGCCGCGATGGCGACGTTAAGTGACGCGATCGGAACGTCTCGACAGGTTTCCGAAAGTTGATCGATTTAAAAGCTCAAATTTGTTCCTTATCTATTAATTTTTTTCATTGAATTTAGTTTTTTGAGGAGTGTTTTTTCACTAAAAAAGTATATGCGTGTAAAATGATTGACAGATAGTTACAATAAGTGATGATTAGAGTTGCCATATTGGTTTCATTTTCTACATCAGTATTTTTTTTGCTTGCACTCATCATTAGATTTCATATCTTTTTGGACATTTCGTTTAATTTTTTGATAAGATTTAGATTTTACCTAAACAGAATAGTAAAACCCGTATAATACAGGTCCCAATGATATTCTGCCCCGGCATGGCGTCACCACAGCCATCTTACTGTAATATATCGGACGTATCTGCCACACCATCAGGTTATAAAATTACATAAATATCTATAAATACCCGTAAAATAACAATAAATAGTAGCACTAGTTAACATTCGGTAGGTAAAAATAACACATAGATAACACATCCTTATGTTGGTAAATTATGCTTTGTGTTGAATATTGAAATAGTTTAATTTATAGCATTCATTTAGTTAGATTTAGTTTGTTTGCAATCAAAATGTCATTAGTTTCATTGTTTAATGATTAATGAAAACATTTTTAGTCTAGTTTAGTCTATCTAGATATATCTATCTATAGATAGATATGGTTACAAAGGCTAGTTATATCACGAAGTGTAATTTGCCAATAGTATAATTCGTTGGGTGAGTGGAGAAGGTGCGTGGTGCGGTAAGTTTTTTATTATTACTATACTATTTCTTCTGTAAATCAAATTCAAATGATAAATTTCGAAAATTTCAATTAAAAAAAAAAAGCTTTCATATATTGCTGTTGACAGTTTATTTTGTTTGTTCGTCGTATTAACGTAGTTAATTAATTTAGGTGATGATCACGAGTATGCAGGAGGCTCCGGAGATGGATACCAGAAATCATCGAAGCGCCACCACGGGTCCGGCGGGGCCGCCTCTGCGTCATCTTACCATCCCTATAGGCGTTAATGACTAATTTTACATTGCACTGTTTACCATTCAAAACTTTAATTTACCACTCTCTAGAACATTCTGAGTATGTTTAAAACTGTGACTTGACAGTTCCAACGTATTAGACAATAGGTATTTTGACACAAAGTCGATTAATATGACTAGATAGTCTGGTTTGCTTTAGTTCTGTGTTATAACTGTTAGATAAGTTCCTGTTAAATTTGGTGATTTGTAATGCTGTCTCTTTCTTTTTACTCCAAAAAGATGGCGACGTTGATATTGTGTCGGATAAATTAGCAGGAACATATCAAACAGATAACCCAGCTCTTTAGACTACGATCTAAGCAGATTCCATATTTCGTCTTCTTATATGGATATATATGAGTTTTAATTAATGTAAAATATGTACTTTTTCTATAAAAGCAATCATTGAGTGTATAGTTGGTATAGCATGATGGTAACGACACTAACCAATTTATAATTCTTATAACTAAGTTGGTAGTATAAATACGTTCACGTTTGTATGTATTTCGTGTACCCAAGAGGGTACACGAAATACATACAAACGTAATAATACAAAATTAATAAGAATTAATTTTGTGGACTGCCGGTTTCATTAGAAACGTTGAAATTTAATAGTTATAGTTACTACTGTATAAGTTCATACGAATGGTTTGTTATATGACTAAATGCCTGCATGTACCTCTTGGTCGCACATGACAAGTTTCTACACTTTAGGTAAAATTATAAATTAACATAATATTTTGGAAAGTTGACAAGTATTTTTCATATTTAAATCTATTTTCTCAACCGTTTGGTGGTTGATTTCCCTTTACAATTGTAAGGCCGTATTTTCGATGTTTATAATATAATAACATAGATATAAGATTTCACCAAATCACGTCCATACAAGTTTCTATCGAGTATTCCTTCCTACCAGTGTACAAATTTTTATAGTGTTAAGTGTTGCCAGATATAACGTTTGCTTATTATATGTTTTTTTTACTTATTTCTCTGTATTTTTAGTTTTTAATCTTGTAAATGTTGGAGAAATGGTTAATTTGATATATTTCGTGTGTCGTCACGTCTCTTTCGATCTGGTAACACTGTTGTAATATGTAAGTTTTGAAAAATGCATTTATTCATTTTAAGCACTACTACATATCAAGTTACATTATATTATAGTCGTCTATTTGCTTTTTAAAACTTGTGTCGTACATTTATTTAAAACATCTGTTTTGTAATGTTTAAAGAAAAAAAAATCAATAACTAACCTGAGCTTAATATTTCAAAATTATTCTGTTTTACATTTTTTTAAGAGTAGCATTTTATTTTGTTTTATTTTATTTTTTTAAATATTCAATAGCATTGTGACAAAATTAACGAAATCGCACGCGTCCAAGTTTTCCATGTATTGTAAATTTTCCAGAGTTTCCCATTGAAACGTCCATTCTCCACTTGACATCTGTATATCTGTTTACTTTAATAAAAATACTTATAATTTTAACTTTTATTTTTAAATTCACGTACAAGACTGTCTTCAAGCTGTCCAGAAACAAATATCACTTAGGTTTTAATAAAATTTCTTACATAATATACTATAAATTATAATAAATAGTTCATTTTAGTAATAACAATACTTACATATATATTTTTTTTATAATAAGAATATTTAATTTTTGAAACGTTTTAAATATAATAAGTACATACTTATAAAATATTATTCTGAAACTTTTGACATTGGGTAAGTAGAATCGAAATAGATGAATCATGTAATAAAATAAATATTAATTTACATAGTAATTAATTTAATGAAATAGCTTTATAGTATATACATTGTATACATTGTATTATATTATTATGTCGAATTAATCTAAACGTTTAGACAAGTTACAAGATCATTTATAATAGGATCGTTATATTAGAATTAAAATTAAGCACTCTTTTTATTGAGTATGCCTATTTACTATATGAAAGGAACTATGTGAATATGATTTTGTGTTTTTTCTTAGATTTTACAAACCTAAAATTTGTGTATGAATAAGTTATCTTTATGTGATTCCCTTGAGTTCAATTATGTTAGCTTCTACATTAAATATTTAATTCTTTATTTTTTAAAGTGTTCTCGGTCTAGTTGTTAGAATATAGGAAATCAACTGTTGGTATGTCTGAATAAATTATGTAAAGTCACATTTTAAAATTATTTCTATTAATAAGGCTTTATATCTAATAATTAATTAATTGTAGCAATATAATGGACAGATATATTTAATTTGACAATAATTTCATTATTTTACGACGATTAGGCTTATGTTTTTATAATGAAAAGCAGAATTTCTTAAACTAGACAATCTTAACAATAATATTTCTGAAATAGAATAATTAAAAATCTATTGCAAGGATCTATATTTTTTTCCAGCTTTTTCTAATCTGTATTTTAAATCATAGGGATTAGGCATTTCAAGGCACTAGGAAAAGTGTAATTGAAGAAATTGTAAGTTAAAAAAGTAAATGAAGTAGTTTTTCATGTACACTGTGTATTAGTGGCTTTCTTAATTAATATTATAAAATTAATGTGAGGCCGGTCGTGGCGCAGCGGCACGAGGTGTGACTGCAAAACCGACTGGTTGTGGGTTCGATCCCCACTCGAGGAGATGAAATATTTACTTAAATTTATATTTCCATTTCTTCGCTCTGGTGTCGAGGTTAAGCGCGGCGTTGAGTTCTGCCCCTCAACACGCAATGCTTCCAGAATTCGGCAGAAAGTGGGGAACGGAGTGTCTTAACACTAGGTTCCCTCTGCCTACCCTGCTGTGTGCGGGATACAGCGTAAAGCTGATTTATTTTTATTTTTTTTTAACTAATATTGGAATGGCATGGAATTAAAAAAAAACTCGTGTGAGTATTCGAAAAGTCAACAAAAAAACGTATAACCGCTTTTCACAATAGAGCTGTAGCTGTACCACGATGACTAAAATCATTGCAATTATATTATTTTTGCAATTATATGTTTATAATATTTGGATGTATAATTTGGGACAATTATATTTTTTGGGTTCGAATCCTGAATAGCTTCAGCTACACTATTCTATCATGAATTAAACACGAACAATAATTATTAATAATAATTAAGCTATAACTTAGGAAAAAACAAGGGCATAGAACACATTAAACCAGTATAACCATCGAAGTGAATGCAGTAAAAAATATTTTAATGGTCTGTGTTTATGTAGTGTCAGCCAGATTTGTTGAAAGGATATTTAGCATAAATTGTACTGGGAAAATTGATTAATATAGAATAGGGCAAGTGTAAAATTTGTTTAAAATTGGTGTTGCCATTTACAAAACCATGTTTCTTTTTATCTAAAATCTTAATCAATTTGGGCATAGAGTTTTTATTGAAAATTACTATAGATGTAAATATACAATATGCATACCTATTGGTTTTGATCTATTAGAAGCAATTTAAACCAAAAATAATTTTATACGCGCTAGGGTGAACCTTTCTTGGTGTGCCTGTCGTTCACCAAACTCAAAGTCAGTAATCACTGCCGGTAACACGTGTTGAGCGCTCGCGCAGTGGGCCGTGGGCGCGGCACGGGTCAGGGCGGCGGCGGCGCGCGGCTCGCGCAGTTGGCGCACGCGCACGAGGACGCGCGCGCGGCGCCCGGCGGCGCGGCGTGCGCCTGCGACGCGCGGTAGCAGAGTTCCCGGTAGCGCGCGCAACCTGGGGGCACGTCTCAACTCGTCAAACTGGACTTACGAAAAAATTTAAAACGTCATAAAATTAAAAAAAAATCAATTCTGACAGTGTAAAGGAACTGTGTTAACATAGTAAACAAAATCGATAAGAAGTTATTATTACTGCAAAGAACGCACTTTCAATGTATGCAGAATTCAGGGAAAAGTGGGGGAACGGAGTGTCTTAACACTAGGTTCCATTTGCCTTCTCTGCTGTGTGGGGTACAGCGTGAAGCTGATTATTAATAAGAATGCAATTATGAGTTTCAAACACTAACTAATAAAATAACGTGGCGTACATTGTACAACTTATTGAAAACGTTTACAATATTTTAATAGCTATAGAAGCTTACCACCTTACGGAAGTCTAATGAAAAAAATGCCGAAAATTAACCAACTATCAAAAATTATCTCAATTATGAATTTTCTCAGACACCAAGAGCTGTATATTAAACAATCTAATTGAAATTGTGCTATAATTATAGGAAAGTATAAGTATTTCATACAATGTACCTAATGGTCTTCACATTTTATTATATTCATACTTTAATTGATATTTATAGATATTGCGCATTAATTAAAAATGTTGCTTTATATTTCTCCATATACAACTATAGATAATAAAAACGAAATTATAATGTTATTCAGTTTTATTTGTATTAAATCACTTTAAAATAATAATAAGAAACAATCCCATAATATATATAGTTCCGCCACTCAATACGCAATGCATCAAAAAATTCGACGGAAAATGGGGAACAATGTAATACTAGATTCCCTCTGCCTACCCTGCTGTGGGATACAGCGTGAAGCTATAATATGATTTTTGTTTACTAAAGTCTTACTTCTACTCAATTGCAAGTAAATATAAGAATAGTGTTAAGTAAGGTAAATATCCTCATAACTGATTTAATTGTGCCTTTTTAAAATTTATACTGTTATAAAAACGCCTTAATATTACTTTAGATAAATAATTATAAATTAAAAAAATCTCAAAACAACCAATAAATAGGCTAAACTCTCATACCAGTGGGAGGCAGGGCCAGGCGCGTGTCGGCCGCGAACCCGCGCTGAGCGAGCCGGTCTAGGAGCGTGCTTGCCGACCATCACCTTTCACTGTCTCCTTCACCTTCAATACAAATTTAAGTGTTATTCACTAATATATTATCTGTACATTAGAAAGTTCTTTATTGTAAGCTAAGAACCTACACTTGCCGTCGCCTACATTACGCCTAATTCTGGAGGCATAGCGTGTAGAGTGACGGAACTCAATATCACTAGCGTAATGATTAAGTTACTTATAATTAGAAGCTTACAATATTTTCTATAGAAGATAAGCCTTTAAGAAATTAATTGGATGAACTAAACTTTACAAGTTTTGATTACTTTTTGATTGGAGTGCACTTAGTTCAAGACCTTTAATATTTCTACTTAGGAAATGTGCTAACTTAAGGGAACCTAGTGTTAAGACACTCCGTAACTCGGCGGAAAGTGAGGACTTTCCGCCGAGTTCTGGAGGCATTGCGTGTTGAGTGGCGGAACTCAACGCCGCGCTTTGCCTTGTATTTATAAATAAGTAGTTAATTTTTTGTACTAACCTTACGGTGAAACGAACCTGAAGAGGTTGTTTGGTACTTACTCAGAAATTACTAATTAGAACCAGTAGGAGTAGAATATGTTACCAAGTCGACTTACCACGGTAAGCTTGATATAAGATAACGTCGGGAACATACAAGATACTTAATAGATACTTATTTATTTCCTTATATTTGACAACACGGGCGAAGCCGCAGCTAGTAGTAGTTTGAATATAATTATCTTGACTTCTGATGGAGGCAAGTATATTTGATCGTATCTAATGGCAACGGTAAGACGACGCGAGAGCAATAAAGGCATGAAGCGAGTTAATCAAATCCTATCGCTAAGTAGATATTGCTGGCATAATTTACTTATATATGTCCTTAGTTACTTATTATGTTACTTATTTCTAAATAAGTATTTTTCTTTCGTAAGTGTGGAATAACACGTTAAAAATGTAAAAAATATGTCCTTAGTTCCCTATAGTAATTATAGTCAATATAACTTAATTAAACCAAAATAACATTTTCCTTGGTACATTTATTTTTTAATTTTTTTCCAAAAAAGCGTTGAGCTCCTACTAAGTACCTCCTAATATTTACTTATTAATCTTTGCATATCATTGTATACAAGTTAATATGGGTGAGTTCAAAGACACAACCATTAGAAGTTGAAAATCATACCTACAATCATCAGCTTAGCCCAAGAACTTGAGATACAACCTACTTTCTGTAGGTCATATTTAAAAGATTGTCTCCAAATCGTCGAGGAGTTGGAGTTTCTATCATAATTATCAGTTCAGTGATGTCATCAGATGTTGAATTAAATCGAAAATAAGATTAATATAAGAAATTATATAAAAACACATAATATGTCCCTGTGATATTCAAAGGTTTTCATCGAATAGGACCGCAAATGAGGGACAAATCGACGAACGAACATAGAAAAACGCTCAATGAATATAGAACCTTCTCCATTTTGAAGAAAAGAAGTTGATCGAGGCCAGCCGTGACGCAGCGGCACAACTATGCGACTGTTAGGGCGACAGGCTGTGCTGACAGGTTAGATTCCCACTTGATGATTGAGAAATGTAATACTTAATATTTGCATGTCCTCACTCTTTTAAACAGCAAGGCGCGGCATGGAGTTCCCCCACTACACACGCAATGCCTTTAGAATTCGGTGGACAATGTAGAACAAAAGTGTCTTCATGCAAACGGAGTATCTTAACACTAGGTGCCCAGGTTCCCTCTGCCTACGATACTGAGTACGGAATGCTGCGTATAAAAAGTTGATTAAAATATATTTCTAAGAAATATATTAATAAAATTACATACAAAATTACCTTCATCAGCGGCGGGGGATTGTCCGTCGGGTTTGTCCTCGTTGCGAGGGGTCGTTGACCCGTCGGAGTGCTCCTGAAATTGTATTTGTACCCTCGTTCATTAGGATTAAATTGTTGACCGAAATGTCATTAATTGACTAAAATGCTCAGAGTAAAAGGTTTAAGTGTTTTATTTATTTACTAGCGGCCCTCCCACGGCTTCGCCCGCTCGATCTCATTATATTATTTGAACCAATTATTTATTAACCTACTAATCTAAATTACATTCATCTTATAATAATTTTATCATTTGAAAGATAATATTTATAAATTGAAAAAACATGGGTTATAAACAAGAACAAAATACTTTATATTGATATACATTCTTTATGTGTGTGCTCCTGCACCACGACTGACCTTGCCTGAAAGGCCAGGCAAGGTCAGTCGTGGCGCAGGAGCACACAGTGTGACTGTAAAACCGACTGGTTGTGGGTTCGATCCCCACTCGAGGAGATGAAAAATTTACTTAAATTTATATTCCCATTTCTTGGCTCTGGTATCGAATACAAGCGTGGCGTCGAGTTCTGCCACTCAACACACAATGCCTCCAGAATTCAGCAGAAAGTGGGGAACGGAGTGTCTTAACACTAGGTTCCCTCTGCCTACCGTGCAGTGTACGAGATACAGCGTGAGGCTGATTTATGATTAAAATAAAATAAACACTAAATGTTACGAGAACTTTGACAAAATACAATAAGGAAAACTATAATACATTAACATCAGTTAAGCCGTTTGTGTGTGAATGTACGAATGTACCATGTGTACCTAAAATATGTAAATATATATTAATGGGGCCAACGTTACGTGTAGGCACATAATTATATTTTAATAGATATAGTATGTATGATATAGGGAATCGATATATCTATAAGTAAAGTATTTTTTTTTATTATATTATATAAACAACTTCAGCTTCACGTTGTATCCCGCACACAACAGCGTAAGCAGAGGGAACTCGAAATGGAAATGGAAATTTAAAATGAACCAGTCGCGTTTACACACACACACACTTTATACCCCTGCGCCACGACTAGTCTCGTTTTCAAAATTCTATAAAAAAACGTTGATTACCTAGATACTTCCTTTCCTTACTCAAAAATAATAATCAATAAATAAAAAAAACCTACCTAAACTCGTTTAAATCAAATCCTAAATAAACTGTAAGTGCTTACAGACTACAGTTCCACACAAAATAGGTTAAAAGTGTTTCAGAAGCATCGCTACACTAACTAGCTCGTCCATTATTTATTGAATTTGTCCCGGAGTCGAGTCTCGGCTAACGAAGTGACGAAATGCAATACAGCGCAAGCCGCAAGCTGCAAATTGATATTGATGACGGGAAATTGACATTGTGTGACAATTTTTAACTGGCAGGATGCAGGAAGCGACTAGGACTATATATATTAGCAACCAAGAGTATATACCAAAAAAAATAATTAATCAGCGTCACGCTGTATTCCGCACACAGCAGGGTAGGCAGAGGGAACCTAGTGTTAAGACACTCCGTTCCCCACATTCTGCCGAATTCTGGAGGCATTGCGTGTTGAGTGGCAGAACTCAACGCCGCGCGTAACCTAGACACCAGAGCGAAAAAATGGAAATATAAGTTTAAGTAAATATTTCATCTCCTCGAGTGGGAATCGAACCCACAACCAGTCGATTTTACAGTCACACTGCGTGCTGCTGCGTCACGACTATACGATGTACATATAAGGGTAAATATTTGTATGTTCGGTTAGTATGCTTAGTATTTGTATAATTAGCCGAAGCTATATTTCATTAAAAAATATTATAAGCAAAGCCCGAGGTTGAATTCCGACAATAAATATGCAATGCCTTGAAAAATTTGGCGGAAAGTCGAAAACGGAGTGTCTTAACTGGTTTCGCTCTGCCTATATACAGGATACAGCTTGAACTTGCTTTTTTAAAATTATATTTTATCTATCGTAATAGTCAAATTATAAAAAAATGCTACTAATATCTAAGGAAACATTTATCAATTTCATTTTAATGTATTGATAAGCAGTCGAAAGGAAAATGTAAGCGAATCAGGAAAATTGTTTTCATATAAAAATGCCAAAACAAAATTGCGGCGAAATATTTTAGGCAAAATAAATAGAAAATAAGCCTGAAAAAATACAATAAGGAAAAGCCTCAAAGTACCTCAGTACAACATCAACATACATGGATATGGCATCAAAAGTGCCTAAACTAAAAATTATGCGTAAGTTTCTACCAATAGCTCCATCGTGCCGCAGGGACACAAAGTGTGACTGTAAACGTGACTGGTTGTGGGTTCGATCCCCACTCGAAGAAAGGAAATATTTATTTACATTTATATTTTCATTTACTCGCTCTGGTGTCGAGGCACAGAGGCGTAGAGTTCCGTCACTCAACCCGCAATGCCTCTGAACTTCGGCTAAGTTAATTGGGGAACGGAGCGTCTTAACACTAGGTTTCCTCTGCCTACCCTGCTGTTTGCGGGATACAGCGTGAAGCTGATTTAATTTAACTTATTTCCTATTTATGTGTATAAGAATATCAATTCGTGATCAGAAAACGATTGGTTAAAATTTTAATCAACGGAAGTCATTTCGTGTAGGTAAGCTTTATATGAAAGTAGGTAGGTACGCTTTGCGGCGTCTTATTACCATCTAGTGTTAAATATTTATTATTGAATCACGCTGTATCCCGCACATTAGCAGGATAGACAGAGAATACCTGAGAACTTAGCGTTAAGACAGCCCATTTCTCAAGGCATCGCGTGTTGAGCGGCAGAACTCCACACCGCGTTTTGTCTACGTTACAAGTGCGAGAAAATGAAAATATTAAATATTTCTATATTAAATATTTAATTTTAAAAATAATACCAGAAAGTATGGTTAAGGTAAGTAAACTTGGGGTAATAAATTATTTTAGTTTCCTCGGCCCCATATGCTCTCGACACGCTGTCTCGGAATTTGGCCTCACACAGTGTGAGACGAAAAAACATTATTATAACATCTAACAGTCTCAGCTTCTTGCTATATCCTGCATGAAGCAAAGTAGACAGGGGTAGTCTAGTGTTAAGACACTCCTCCCTTCGGTTGAATTCTGGAGGAATTACGTGTTAAATGGCGGAACTCAACGCCGGGCTTTGTGTTGACGCCGGGCTTTGTGCAGAATTTAAAAAAAATGAAATATTTAATTTTCTCGAGTGGGAATCGAACCTACAACCTGTCGCGTTTCAAATTATCTTGTTTCAACATAATTTTAAATAGTGCCTACTACTTATGTATTGTAAAGTACAAAAGACGCTCAAGCACCACTCTATCAGTGTAGGTACACAGACAGATTTGACCAATCTCCTCTCTAAACATCATTAACTTGTCATTCCCTGTTTGCGTCGTTGAGCGCCGGCAATACGACGTAATTCAATTAGGGGCTCGATAAATGGACAAGTGGATTCACCTATTAGGGCCAAATAAATATTTTTCAGCAGTAGGTAGAAATGACGATCAGGGGAGAAGGGAAACAAATACGCTTTTATTTCGACTTTATTTTTCTTTGTTATTTCTGAAAAGTAAATTCAATTTTGGTATATTAAGTACGTAAACAAAAAAATATTGTGAAAATAATATTATTTCCAATGATATAAGGAGGTTAGTCGAAACGTAGTGGCACAAGCGTGCGACGTTCAACGCGACAGGTTGTGGATTATACTCGCTCTTGTGACTGGGCTAAGCATGGCGTTGAGTTCCGCCACTCAACAGGCAATGCCTTTAGAATTTGGCGGAATTGGGGAAAGGAAGTGTCTTAATTAGAATGGAGTGACTTATGAGATTTCTGCAACATTTTTTGTTTACTTTCAAGTACTTAGAAGTCTGTTGAAACGGTACAATTAAGTAAACGCCTTGTGGTGACATAAAAACTGTAAAAGCTTATTATTATAATAGCAGTCATCACAATATGTTCAGTTAAATTAAGTCTTTGGTTATGGCATTTCGAATATGGTTATATATTAATAAGCCGTTTTAAACATAATATATAATTTCATATACTTCCATGAAACTTGATGTTTAATTTTAAGAATTTTTACTAAATAATAGTAAAATCTGTATTTTACTAAAAATTTAAATTTTGCCAAGTCTCCAAAGCTTAAATTATAAGCACAATTTTCCAAGCCATTGCAAACGTTTCAAAGGTTATACTCATCGTATTTTTATAGACATTTTGAAACATTTTACAAAGGCCTAATTTTTTGCTGAAAAAATATTACCCGAATTAATTTAATAGTAGATATTTTTTTATTCAAACCATCCAAGCGTACAAGCGAATATAAATATGAACTTAATATATTATTAAATAATCTCGTATTTCTTACAGTCCTAAGTAAGCAATCCTTGAAATCCGCAAGTGCCCAGGGGCCGGAGGATGTTCGGGAAGTCTATTCTAACTAAAAGGGATATAATGGGACGTTGAAAGTTAATAAAATAGAAAAATTCGAGTAGTTTTTCATGTAGAATATTATTTGTCGTGCGGTCGTCGCACGTGATGTTTGATCTATTTCAAACATTATTTGGATATCGTTATTATTTCTTGTGTTTTATCAAAATGATAGCAATCGTTTATTTAAGAAGTTAATAAAATAAATTAAATCAGCTTTACGCTGTATCCCGCACATAGGTGTTAAGACACTCCGTTCCTCATTGTGTGTTGAGAGACTCAACGCCGCGCTTTGCCTCGACACCAGAGCAAAGAAATGAAAATATAAATGTAAATAGATATTTCATCTCCTCGAGAGGACATCGAACTCACAACCAGTCGATTTTACAATCACACTTTTTGCCCCTGCGCCACAACTGGCCTCAGAAGGCCTAAGAAATTATTAATATATAATAAATATTTTGTAAATCATAATTTTAGGATTTTTTTCTTTATTTATTTACATTGTAAAAAAATTAAATCGAAGTGAATTTCATACAAAATGCAGTGAAAACGATTCATAAATGCTCGTACCTTTTTGTTGCCTTAACATAGAGGGTTAATTTTTTCTGTGCTCTAAGGGACCATAGACTTAAATATTTGATACTATATTCCGCTCAAAACCACCACGCGATTTCTATGTAAATGGCCTTGACAAATAAAAGACGAACAACAAAGTGGTCCTAAAAGGGTTCCCTTTTTATTATTGAGTTACGGAACCCTAACATAAATAAAATACAATTATTATATAAGAAAGATGAAATCAACAAGATGAAATCAACAAGATAAAATGAATAAAAAAAAACATCTAATTCTAGATAGATCTAGCATTAAATATTCAAAGCGAAAATGTAGCTATGTTGTATTTATAAATATTCTGAAGCGGATGGATCGATAGAGTATAGTGCATTACTCGACGTCCGCCATTGAGACCTCCGTAATTGGACGTTAATTAGAGAGTTTATTTGAACGGAGAGCTTAAACTCTACAAACGTTACCGGGATTTGAACTTATATAATATTTTAATTAAGGAATAACATACCGAAGCTTAGTTACGAGATTTGATGTTTAAATTTGATATCGTTATAATTGAATTTTAGGGTAAAATTGTAAAATGAAAGGTAAAATTGTAAATTGTATTTTGATTTGGTTGAAATCATTATGAAATATTTGTTAGAATCTGTTTTAACAGGTAATAATTGATACTATATGATTGTAGAGTGACGGTAGAGTCGACGTAGCTTTAAATTTATTGGTGTATGGCGGAGGGACAGGATATATATATAAAAAATATTATATATATTTTTTGCTGAATGTTGTTATTAATAAAATAGTTTGTATTAAAGTATTTGTATACACCATTACTGTTGTTGAGTTTAAAAAATAAAACAAATAATACATCAATGATACTCAATGATACTTAAATAGTTTTTTTTAAATATTTCAATGACTAACATCTAAAGCTTTATATATAACCATTATACTATAGACAAACTCACATGTCGCTGATCCAAGTTAGCAGTAGCCGTTAACAGGTCCAGTATAGCCGAGAAGGAGCCCCGGGCCGCTCGACGGAACCCCTCCGGCGGTGACTCCGCGGCCCCGCCCGCCACGCTGAGCGGTGATTGCGACCACTGGGGGATGGAGAGAGAGAGAGAGGTTAAATATGGTTGTGTAGTGGTGGAAATATTTTTATGGTAATAATAGGTTTAAGAATCTCTTATTGAGATTTTTTAGCTCGTTTCATTTAAAAAACAGGTCAAGTGCAAGCCGGACTAGCTCATAGAATATTCCTTGATTGTTGGTCAACAGGAAGTATAATTTATAAAGGCGACAAAGTAATGAAGTTTGCGGCTTACGGCTAGTTATGCACTAAATTGAATAAAATGAAATACAAATATAATTTTGTAATACAGATTTTTTTGAAATATAAACAGTTTTTCACCCTTTATTTGTATTATAAATTCTGATTTCTAGATTCTTAAATTCTAAATCTTATACTTAATGGTCCACGGGAAGTACTCTAACAATATTGGGATTATGTCTATCTACTTTTCATACAAGAAGCCTGCAGAAACGATGCATAATTGTTCGTAACTTTGATAGTGTTGACTTAGAAGCTTAATTTTTCTTGTGCTCAAGAGTATGACACTCTTGAGTAGACATTTGATATTAATTTCAGCACAATACTTTTGCGAAATTTTGTGAAAAATTATCTTCACAGACATTCTTTAATGGTTTCATTTTTTTCTTTAGAGGCACGGAACCCTAAATATATTATATTTTATATAATATTATAAAATATGTTTTTTTCTCGACTGCTAAGGAAGGGTTATATTTTTCGCGCGTATCTTGTATGTTTGTTTGTATGTAATATTCTTTATTACCTCATATCTCACGAACCGCTGAACGGATTTACATAATTGAGGTATTAGTAAGTAATTCTTCAATCAATAAAATCTTTACCAGGAACCCCGCATAATTTAAAGAGATCCCTACTGTTAATCCTAATAAACTATTGGGCTTGTTTATTTTCCTTTTAGTTTTATGTAGTCAGGGTTTTTTGTTTTTTTTAATATTTTTTTTATATTATAAAACATTTTTTTTTCTCGTGTACAAACGTAAAGAGTTAATATTTTCATTTCTTCGCTCTGGTGGCGAGGTAAAGCGCGGCGCAGAATTCGGAGAATAATAGAGAAAGGAGAGTTTTAACACTAGATTCCCTCTGTCTATCCTGCTGCATGCGGGATACGGCGTGAAGCTAAATAAGAAAGGAGAAACAATCAATTTGGCATTGGTTTTGGTTTGCCACGTTTCGATAATGATCGACAAAATTAATAACGTATTAAATTATTCATGCGTCCTGTTTCAATCACAGTTTAGGTATATTAATTGATAATTACTCATAACATAATCTTATTTGAATAGGCTTTGTGTAGTTGTAATATTTATTCCCAATGGAGACCCGAAACTGAATATAATTTGAAACTATAGTTAACGCTAATAATAGTTACCATAAAATTACATTGAAAATCGTAGGTTTTGTATATGAACTAAGAAAAGAATAGTATAACTTTATTTTAGCATTCCGTACGTCAAAAGGGAAATACGGAACCCTATAGAATCACTATTTGTCAAATATTCAAGTCTACAATCCCTTTCAACAAAGAAAAAATCAAGCATCTAACTAATCATAGGATAATATAGCATTTTTGCTGCATGTTGTATGAAATTTGCCACGTAATCAAAACCTATAGGATACTTCCCATGGATCTATAGCTATCAAATTTGGTACGGAGTTAGAACTTAAAATACAGATAATGGTAAGTGGAAACTTAAGTTTATTAACTTTTAAAAGTCGTACTTCCAGCTTATCTACAATTCTGAAGTTGGTACGGAACCCCTTGGTCGACAGTCCGACTCGCACTTGACCAGTTATTTTGTAATATTATGTAGCAATTCATGTAGACGTTATTTGATATTTATGTGAACAGAGCTTCCATTATGAATAAATAACTACAGCTTCACTAGACTTATGTACATATAATTTTATATAGGTAAAATAAGATTTATCCAAAGGAAATAAAAGGAGGAAATTAAATTTATTTAATTGTTTATTTATAACTTGTTTACATAGAAACATTTAAAAAAGCCTACAAATTTCAAATAACAAACGGGTGTTTAGAAACTTACACCGTGAAACTTATCTCGATACAAAGACCCAACGACGTCGTAACTTTTAAAAGTAATATTACTTTATAAAACTAAACACTTTCTGAGGATATTCCATTGGTATATTAATAACTTATTATTAAGGTGAAGCTTTAACTTTTATGTTGAATGTCTTTTATGTTGAGATCGTCCTGGCTTAGTCACTGTTAAAATGACGGTTATAGGTTCGACTCCCACTAGAGGAAATGGTTTTGATATTTTAATTTCCTCGCTCTGGTCAGAAGACAAAGCTCGGTGTTGAGTTCCGCCATTCCACATGCAACATTTTGGAAGTTCGGTAGATGTTTCAGAACTTTTCACACTAGATTCCGCCTGCCAACCCTGCTAAAAAAGAAAAAGAAAAGATTTTTTTTTTCTTAAAAAGAAAAAAAATGTTATCTTCTTCTTCTACCTAAGAAACGTCCTTGTGATTTACTTATACGCTATAAATTTTCAACCTTTGATGAACATCAAGTATCATCCTAACAAACCTTTGTGAGAGCGTTACGTATTAGGTGCTTTACCAATC
The DNA here is from genome assembly GCA_013403705.1 of Heliconius hermathena. Taxonomy (NCBI): domain Eukaryota; kingdom Metazoa; phylum Arthropoda; class Insecta; order Lepidoptera; family Nymphalidae; genus Heliconius; species Heliconius hermathena. The sequence continues at coordinate 638,145 of JAAIXJ010001779.1, read as the reverse complement.
TTTTTAACACGAGTGATAAAAAAATCGGTTAAGTGCGAATCAAACTCGCTCATTGAGGGTTCTGTATCCATTTTAAGTTTGCAAATCGACGAGACGAGAAGTTAGGACCTATACTATAAAAAATATCTTTATGCAAAGTTATCCACCAACAATGGTCTCTTACTATAAGTTTTTATAAATAAAAGGTCCCTGTAACAGATTATTAGGCCGCCTTCGCATTATACTAAAATGAAAATTTTACTAAATGTATGTATTATTTTGTTTGTGCAATAAAGTGTTTTACATTTATTCATTCAATCATTTTGTTTATGTAATATTTTTTTCTGTGTTTAACACATAAATTTCAATTCGAATTCTTCCGTTTATTTGTATTATAAGGTCTCAATTGCAATAATTCATAATTGTGGGTCCAGAGGGACTAGCTTACTCGACAGATAAACAGATGGGCGGAGGGACAACAAAGAGAACCTATAAGGGTTCGGTTTTTTCTTTTGATTTAGGGAATCCTAAACACGAAATTTGTTGTAATATTGTGTTGTACCATTGTCAATATTACAGAACTCAATATAAAAATACATAATACAATAACAATGTATATTCTATATAATATTTGAGCGTAGCTAGTTTTGAAAACGCATTTTTTAGAATACGAAAATATTAGATTTTTTTTTATTATCAGGATTCTGGAGGCATTGCGTGTTCAGTGGCAGAACTCAACGCCGCGCTTTGCCTCGGCACCAGAGCGAAGAACTGAAAATATAATTTAAAGTAAATATTTCATTTCTCGAGTGGGTATAGAACCCACAAGTCTGTTTTACAGTCACACTTTGTGCCCCTGCGCCACGGGGCCTCAAAAATATTTGGTAATTGTAATTAATTCTTAAATATCTTTTAAATTATTTTGCAAAATTATGAATTTATTATAAATTTTCTTTTTCGCATCTTTGTTGGATGATATTAGTGACCTCTATCTACAGATAATATTTACACTTATTACAGAAACGTTGCATTTGACGAGCAAGGACACCATTTACTTCTTTTTTTTAAACTATTATTATACATACATAAAATATAAAAAAAAGTAAAACTATTGATAATAATATTAAATCACAACGTTCCATAACACAAGAACAAATATTTCTTTTTTTCTAGAGCATAGTAAAGACTTGAACTCACTTTTTATGTATGTGTACTCTACATTATGTCAACAAGTACCTAGCTTTACTTCCTCCGACGTACGTATTTACCTGAAGTTATCAGGGTGCTGAGATGTTTTCTGTTCCTCAAACCATATAGTTTGTAGTTATATTTTCACATCAGTTCGAGCTGGTTTGAATTAGTAACTCCTTAAAACTTTAGTTTTTTAAAACAGTTAAAACAGTTAAAGCAAAGTTTTTAAATAAAATTATGCTTTTCTAAATTATTTTCTTCGCTCTGATAAACGAAGCGCGGTGTTGACTTCCGCTATTTTAACATTATGTACCTAAAATTGATCGAAAGACGATGGGAGTGTCTCAACACTATGCTTTTCTTTTCCTCCTTTGCGTACACTGCTATGGGAAAAATGTTAAGCTGTAAAAGTACATTTGTACTTTAAGAATATTTAGCTTGTATTATTTAACGAGGTCAGTCATGGCGCAGCGGCACGAGGTGTGACTGTAAAACCGACTGNCTTCGCTCTGGTATCGAGGTTAAGCGCGGCGTTGAGTTCTGCCACTCAACACGCAATGCCTCCAGAATTCGGCAGAAAGTGGGGAACGGAGTTTCTTAACACTAGGTTCCCTCTGCCTACCCTGCTATATGCGGGATATAGCGTGAAGCTGATTTTTTTTGTTTTTTTTTTACTTAACGTTAGAAAAACATTACAATTTGTATACAACATAAAAAGTAATAGTAGACCGTGTAAAGAGGGGAAAATTTATTGCGAGATGTACTTTCTTTGAAACCAGATAGGCCGTTATGAGATATCCGAAATATTTGTATATTTCATATAAACCACAAACTGTTCGTTCAACCGATTTTACGTGATACGCTTACTGATGAATCAACGGGAAAATAATTTTATTCGGTTATTGTCTATAGCTGCCCGTATTAAAGTAAAAAAAAAACTTTTCCCACTCCTCATGGAGTAAGATGGGTCGAGAAACTCTAGTGTTAAGACACTATGTTTTTCACACGAATTTACAACATTATGTTTTGAATGGAGCAATTTATCGCCGCACCTTTTCTTATCAGAGTGGGACAAAGTTACATATTATATTTATATATTTTTTTTAGCGTCACATTGTATCCCGCATATAACAGGGTAGATAGAGGAAACCTAGTGTTAAGGCACTCTGTTTCCCAATACCCGCGGAAATCTCGAGGCATTGCGTGAGTGGCGGAACTTAGTACCACGCTTTGCCTTGTTACCAGAACGAAGAAGCAAAAATTTTAAGCAATTCATTTCAGTTCAAATTCGTTATTAGTTAGAAGCTTACAGCCAGACGCTGACCACGAATACCTCTAAGTTTTTCATTTTTTTTTCTTTATAAAGAAAAACTTTCTATTATTAGATAATTACATTTTCCAGCAATTTTACATAGAAATCTCCGTAGCTATTATATTATCAGAAAAGTCAAAAGATGTCAAGATAATTCAATTTCTTTTCCCAACAATAAAAAAACAATAAATAAATAAATTTCATACAGGATTCTTCGCGTGCTCCAAATGAAAGTTTTGATAAATCATACATAATTTTTATATATCACAGTTGAATAACTTGTGTGAGGCCGGTCGTGGCGCAGCGGCACAAGGTGTGACTGCAAAACCGACTGGTTGTGGGTTCGATCCCCACTCGAGGAAATGAAATATTTACTTAAATTTATATTTCCATTTCTTCGCTCTGGTGTCGAGGTTAAGCGCGGCGTTGAGTTCTGCCACTCAACACGCAATGCCTCCAGAATTCGGCAGAAAGTGGGGAACGGAGTGTCTTAACACTAGGTTCCCTCTGCCTACCCTGCTGTGTGCGGGATACAGCGTGAAGCTATTTTAATTTTATTTTTTGAATAACTTAGGTGTATTTTTTTCGTATACTGGTATTGACAGCTGGTCTTTTGATCTTACATATCAATGTTTCTTTCTTTTTTTCACCTTCACGTACTTCACATGTAGCTGGATAGGCAGCGAGAGCTTAGTGTTGAAACACTTCGCTACTCACTTTTCGCGGAATTCTGGTGGCATTGCGTGTAGAGTAGCGGAATTAAACGACGCGCCTCAACACCAGAGTGAAGGGACTGAAATATTAAATATTTCATTTCTCGAATGGGAATCGAACCCACAACCAGTCCAGTCATATTTACAGTCACACGTTTTTGTCCTTGCACCACGATTGGCCGCATACATATAAACTTGTATTGTAAAAAATAGCTTAAAGCTACTTTCCTATTTTTCATGTAATTTTTCATGTCTTTGTCCTGAAAACAGAAAAGCGCGGCGTTGAGTTTCGCTACTCGCACCGCCTCAAACATTGGGCGGTATTTCAGCATTAGGTTCCTTCTACCTACCCTGCTATATGTGCATATACATATATAATATAAATTAAAATTTAAAAAAAATATAATATCTTGAATAAAAAAAACAGCAATGCGAAATTTTATACGATACGAATCTACTGAGAGCTTTCCCACAACGCATATAAGGCACTACTATTTGTATTATGCAGTGGATGTCGAGTTGCCAGGTGAGCTGAGCGGCGTGGGGGCCCTCAATAATTCACAGTCAGCCTCGGGTTTAACGGGGGAGGGGGAGGGCAGAGGAGGGAGCGGGGTTAAAGTCAAATCGCGATTATTTTTTCATACAATCCGCTGTTTTTCTTTAACCTCTCGCTTCCTTTGTTGTATGAATAATGTAGGGCAATGTGGCTGGAGAGGATCTGATCGAATTTTTTAATTAGATTTTTTTTTCTAATTTATAATTAATTTATGGAATTTTGGTTCCGTGAACTGAATTAAATTAATAACTTCTTATATAAATCAGATTCACAGGCAGAGGGAACCTCGAGAAGAGTGTTAAGACACTCCGTTCCTCACTTTCCGCCGAGTTCTGGAGGCATTGAAGCATGTTGAGTGGCGGAACTCAACACCGCATTATTCATATATTTACATAGAAATTGGAATATTTCATACAAAATCCATACAAATAAAGTTCAAATAAATGAAACAAGAAAAACAACCGCTATAGAAAATATAACATCTAAATTCAATTATTTGCGTCAAATAAAGACAAATCAAACCAATATTATATTATCGATACTTCTGATATTGGTATATTTTCCGATCATATAATTAATAATTGAGTTTATTTACGCTCCAATCGAGGTTCGCGCAAAATTGAATTTGCGTAAAACCAACTCATCAATTTATCATCAGAAACGTGGAGTGCTTAAAAACCAGTGACAAGGATATCAAATCAGGAGAGGAAGTAATGACAATTTTAGGTATTCATTTTTAGTATTTTTTTGTCAATTTTATATAGTTTCACGCTGTATCCCGCATATAGCAGGATTGGAAAAAGGCACATAGGGTTACAACACTCCATTGTACACGGAACATCAGATGGAAAATTCGATTTTTGAGATTAACTTTCACCACTAGAGACATCTAGTGGTGAAAGTTAATGTCGTAATTTGTTTTATTATTATAGCGTGTATATAAAAACATTTTATTATCTGCGACTGGAAATCGAAAAGGCTGGTTCTCTATACACTAGGTTCGCCCTTGGGTACAATACTTGTATCTGGTAAAGTTAAGTAGGAACGTAAAACAATATTAATATCTCTATAAAAATAGACAAATAATCTTCTAAATCTTTGTAAATCCTTACGAGTTTAAGCTTAAAGCGCTCCGTACATTCTATATAATTTACAATTTTCTATATAAAATCAGCTTCACGCTGTATCCCGCACACTGCAGGGTAGGCAGAGGGAACCTAGTGTTAAGACACTCCGTTAGCCACTTTCTGCCGAATTTTGGAGGCATTGTGTGTTGAGTGGTAGAACTCAACGCCGCCCTTGTCCTCGACACCAGGGCGAAGAAAGGGAAATATAAATTTAAGTAAATATTTCATCTCCTCGAGTTGGGATCGAATCCACAACCAGTCGGTTTTACAGTCACACTTTGTGCCGCTGCGCCACGACTGGCATCGACGATGACAATCTTCTATATACTTTATGATTTTATGTTAGTACATACATACATATAGTGATATGGTGATATGTTACACGGTTTCGTCAAACGCCAAATTAGTCGTCAGAGCTACATGTCCGGTTATTCGGAAATTTCGAGCTGAAAAGTTTAGATTGGATATTGGATAGCCTTTTGGGATCTGGTTTCATTTCGTTTTAATATTAATAACTAGATACATAGTAACAAGATTTTTAAGTTTTGATTTTTCGTTTCCGTACCTCGAAAGGAAAAAACGGAACTCTTATAGGATCACTTTATTTCCGTCCGTCCATTCTCCAGTAAAGACTCTTTTTCTCAGGAACGCGTGGCTCAGATCTACTATTCCTTGGAGCTGTGAAATTCAGTTTTCTAAGCCTACGCAATTAATAGATACAGCCACTTCTGCTGCAAATTTTCCGCAAATTTTTGTATTTCGTAAGGGAATCAAAACCTATAGGGTACTTAACGAAGCTGTCTTATAGTACAGACAAAGAGAAAATTGCGAAAAGTAAACATTTATAGATATTTCACAGGAAAAAATCATTACAAACTTATATTTGTAGTTCATTGCATACAAAATGCTCGAATACTTAACTTTATCAATTTAAGTAAATTGTACTTCCTTTTCTCAGTTGAGCTACAATGCCTCGGGGTCCGCGAGTCTGACTCGCCGCACACTGCAGGGTAGGCACAGGGAACCTAGTGTTAAGACACTCCGTTCCCCACTTTTTGCCGAATTCTGGAGGCATTGCGTGTTGAGCCGCGCCGCGCTTGTCCTCGACACCAGAGCGAAGAAATGGAAATATAAATGTANAGGTTAAGCGCGGCGTTGAGTTCTGCCACTCAACACGCAATGCCTCCAGAATTCGGTAGAAAGTGGGGAACGGAGTGTCTTAACACTATGTTCCCTCTGCCTACCCTGCTGTGTGCGGGATACAGCGTGAAGCTGATTTATTTAGTGGTCAGAGCGCCTGGTCGGTTTCCAGGAGGCGCGGGTTCGAGTCCCGCTGCATTCAAATTTTTAAACGTTTTCTAAACAAGTATTTGTCTTTCCTAAGTGTGGATTAACATTTTAAAAATGTTAAAAATAAGTAAATTAATAATGTGAGTATAATAATTTCCCTGAGTTTGGTTGGAACCCACGACTAGAGCGCTTACACTCACGTAGCGCTTTAAAGTTAGTGTCAAAACATTCTTCAACGCTATGGTTGCTACTAAAGTAACCAATCAATATGTCTGGAACAACCGACCGATCATAAAAGTACCCATAGCGGATTTGTACCTATCACAATCACGAACTAGCAATATATATATATATAAGTTAATATTATAAGCATTTTTATTTCTAAGATTTATTTCTAATTTTTTTGTTATTAAGTAAGTTTCATTTAAATATACAGCAACTAGTTCTGAATAAAAATGTTAACATATTATCGATTTTGTTGTTTGGCAGAATGTACGTTTTCATAGCATTTTTTAATTAATAACAATGTAAGTAAAAATATATTAGGCTTTTCAGTAGTTTTGGGATATATGAGCTTTATTCACCAGTTCCTATAAGCGGGGATATAGCTCAGTGGTAGAGCATTCGACTGCAGATCGAATGGTCCCCGGTTCAAACCCGGGTGTCCCCTGAATTAGAAGAGTGTTTTCTATAAAGAAGAAACTTTTCTCATTTTTTGTTTATTGTATTATTTGTGAAAAAGATATATTTAACTATTTCTTTATATGATTTTGTATTGTAGGATTTTTAAACCCTTTAAAATGGTTAATTGATGATCCTTTTGATGACCCACTTTTATTGTACATTTACAGTCTAAATATATATAGGTATACCTATATATATTTAGACTGTAAATGTTGGGGTTGTGGGTTCGATTCTTACTCGAGGAATAATTGTATATAAATAATTCTCATTTCTTTGCTCTGAAAAGCTGCGTGAGTTCCACTATACAATCAAAAATTTGGCAAAAAAAAAATAAGAAATGTCTTATTACTAGGTTCCCTTAGCCTACCGGGTAAGGGTGAAAGCTATTTTTGTGTATATAGACGTATATACATATTTAAGTCAATGCTGATAAGATATATGAGTACTGATCTAATCGAAAACTTGTACTTTTCTTTAGTTTCGTCAAAATAAAATGGGTTATAAGTCATTTGAAAATGTAAACACTAAATAAAAAGATTATTATGACAATACTATATACAATATGGTACTATATACAATAATAGTGGGGAACGAAGTGTCTTAATACTAGGTTCCCTCTGCCTACCCTGCTGTGTGCGGGATACAGCGTGAAGCTGATTTATTTTATTTTTTACTATATACAATAACTGTACATTCACAATTTTTTTCTATTCAAACACACAAATGATTCGAAATCCCCGGACTGCTCGTTCCACTTTACCTTTTCGAGTGTTTGATGTGATAATGTTAGAGTGCGAGAAGTCCTCTTCTTATGCTTACTTAGGTTGAAGACATCTTTGAATGTTTTTGTTGTAGAAACGTTTAAGTATAGAATAATGTGTTTTTAATGTATATAAAGTTGAACTTTAATAAAATAAATAAACCCTGATGTGTGCAAAATATGTTTTTTAAATGTATTTTAATCTACATTAGGCATCGCCTGCAATTTTTTTAAAGTTCATCTTTAAGAAAATAAGTAGCGTCAAGCTATATCCCACATGTGGCAGGGTAGTCAAAAGTAACCTGGTAAGGGTAACCAGTGTTAATACACTTTTCACTCCAATATCGGTTACGATATTGGAAAACGGAGTATCACAATCCAATTTTCGAGACATTGCGTGTTGAGTGGTGGAGCTTAACACGGAATATCACGTTTTGAACTTTTAAGAATAATATAATGAAAAATCTTGTTTTTTTCCGTTTCCATAGGAATTTCGATTAATTTTGCTCACCTACACTCCCTAACATAAATTGCCACATGCCAAATTTCAGCTTTCTAATTCCCGTTTCGTTTGTGCGCTGTCTATTTGTTTTTTGTAAAATTTCATATAGAAAAGCTTTTGTGGTCAGCTGTTTGTATCTGTACTGTGCGTAAGTAACAATGTGGCGTTGTGTTCCGAATTTGACACTTGAGTATTCGATATTGATGCCACTATGGCGCAGTAGGACAGGGCCGAGCTATAAATGACGTGGTTGTAGATTCAATTCGCACAATTATTTAATTTCTCTTTCTCTGGTAAGACAAGATACGAGGTTCAAAGAGGCGCTGGTTCGAATCCCGCTTCGTTTAAATTTTTATACGTTTTCTAAATAAGTACACGACGTTGAATTCTTCCGCTCAAATGCCCTATTTGGAAAAAGTGGAGAATGGAGTATCTTAACACTAGGTTTTTTTTTATTATATTGCAATATGCAAAATAATTCAACAGGCCTTAAAAAAACTATTTTATTTTCAATACAAATCTGTTTTAAAACTCATAATTTATTACTTGCTTAAATATTCAATGCGTATAGACTGTAATTCACGCCCGCACACAGCAGGGTGCTGTGTGCGGGATACAACGTGAAGCTGACTTGATTTTATAGGTTTAATATTTAAAAAGAAATATTGTGTGGGATTTTGTCGCACAACAATCGCCTACACTCGTTTGTTCCTCACTGAATATTCATTACCTATCCAATATTTTTTGTCGTCATCATATAGTCGTCAGCTAAGACACTATATTCTGCATCATTTCATGTCTAACCTGGGAACCTAGTGTTAAAACACTTCCATTCTCCACGTTCCGTCGAAATCTTGAAGTATTATATGTTGATGGAAGGAACTTGCCGTCGCACTTTGCTTCGTTAACAGAATGAGGAAATGAAAATATTAAATATTTCATCCCCCCGAATGGGGATCGAACCCACAATCATCATCACGTTTACAGTCGAACGTTATGTTAATGCAAAATATATAAAGAAAAAAAAATCTTTCCTATTAAGCCAATCGGTTTGGTTAGGACTGTGCATACATACATAACAAACAGTATATGGGAGCGGATGAAACATCGATGCCCGACTTCCGAACGAACTCCACCAAACTCCTGCTACCCTGGTCACTAAAAGGGGTCCGCTTGATACGTGACAAATAAATAAAAAAAAACACGGTTGTCATCGACGTTGTTACACTACTTACTGTATATGGAACTAGTTTTATTGGATACTTCTGTCAGGGTCATGCTCTCCTAGTGTATGGAACTATAAAGCGTTTCGTCATACATCAGTAGTGATGTTCATAGTTTTGTATGAGGAATAATAAATATTTCAATAGTTTACTTACTTACTTTATTTAGGTTAAACCGTAATAGGGATGACTCTTTTTTTTCTGTTTCTTTTTACTCTATCAACCAATATATTATGTATTTAGAGGAAAATGAAGACATGGATGGATAAAGATGGTAATATTATCTATTTCAATTAAATTTAAATCATACAATTATGGAGAATTTAATGTTATAATTAGATTTTTTTATTTTTAAACAGAAATTTTAGCTTTGAACTTTAGCACATTATTATTAGCATATTCGTGTAATTGTTATTTTTTTTATTTTTTAGTGCAACTGTTATGTTAGTTAAATTTCTGGGATGGGCACAAGATTTTTCTGGAGTGGGGGTAGAGCCGGCCCTCCCTATTCCTACGCCCATATACATCCAGCTAAAATGTTATATCCCTTTTTAAGAATATAGTTATGGTCTACATAGAGAATAAGCGCAGAATGCTAATATTTTTTCTAAATATTGTATAAAAGACATTAAATTCATAAAGTAAGTATAATATAGGCGTCTATAGGCGCGTCAACGGGTTCTCTAATAAATAGCATTAAATTCGAAGGTATTTCCCCTCTAGAAAGAACATTAGTTTACGCAACGAAAGGATTTGATTGATGAAACGAGTAATTTTTATTAATTTTAATATTTTTTTATTTATTTTATTAAAGAATATCTGTAAGCTATATATTAACAAAAACTTATAGAATTATAATGCAATATATTTCTTTTCAATAATTTATTGTTTCTAAGATATAATACTAATAAAAACCAAAGCAAAGTTTAAAAATATGAACGTAGCGGGACATTTATACGTTGTGTAGAATAACATTTTAAAAATGTTTAAAATAACAAAACAAAAAATCTTAGAAAAATGACAACAATGTTATTTATTAATTTTTTTTCCTCAATTCATAAATATCTTATTAGTTCATCCTACCGGTTACTTCATGTTTTCCTGGTACGTGAAGACATGAAGCGTTTCATATGTAAATGTTCGGTGATAATCCACATTTATAGAGGGAGACGGAAAAGAAAATAAAATCTTCAGATACTTCCATCTCTTTCTAGCACGTAGATTTGAAAGAGGATAGCAATGTTGCATTGTTACAGTATTCGTAGGTTATGTAATACCATCTCTTTTTATCATGATGTAGGTTTATCTACGCTACATTGTTTATTGTTTATGTGAACAGACTTGAGAAAGATACTGTAGCTGTATGGTCTCCTGGTATTTGGGAGGAATCGGTTGTGTCACTTTCCATGACAGTTAATCTCCGTCCGTACCCAAATGGTTAAACGAGACTCTATTATTCATTCGTCTGTCCGTCTGTCACCATGCTGTAATCTCATGAAACATAATAGTTGGAGAGTTGAAAGTTTTTTTTTTAAATAAATGAAATAAATCGGTTTCACGCTGTATCCCGCACACAACAGGGTAGGCAGAGGGAACCTAGTGGTAAGATGATATATTTATTTCTGTTGCCGCTGTAACAACAAAAACTAAAATAAATATTAAAGGGGCTCACAGCAAAGTTACAACTTTGTTCAAGTTAAGAATTTACGAGACCAGTCGTGGCACAGGGGCACATTGCGTGTTGAGTGGCGGAACTTAACGCCGGGATTTTGACTTGGTGCCAGAGCGAGGAAATGAAAATATAATAATTTCCCCCGAGTGGGGATCGAACCCATAACCGTCGCGTTACAGTCACACCCTTGTGTCCCCGCGTCTCGACGACCTCTTTATAATTAATTAACTGAGTATTTTTCATATATATAACAACATATAACATGTATATTGGTAGATTAATGAAATGTTTTGTACTTGTACACTTCCGTAAAATTATACCTATGTCATATGTTAATGGACTGGAGATTATGTTTTTTTATAAATAAATAAAAAAAAAACATTATTTCCTTTTTCCAAATTGAAGAAAAACCTACGATTTCCTATTATACGTTGTAAAGAATAAAAATTAAATAAAAAGGGCAGAGACAACAGACAGAATAAACTCTTTTAATCTTCGTCAAATCCGTACATGACCCGCTGGGGTCGAATGTGCTGAGATTTGATAGTAAAACTTCCTTTGTATGCACGAGGCACTTCTGAACTTACGCTCTCGTCGTAAGTGAAAGCGGTCGGTCTCACGGGATACTGCCTGGCTGTGGTTGGGACGGTTCCCCCGTAACTAATTAATTAATTAATCATGTTATTTCAATATATTTCAATTTGTTTTCATTTTATTTATATTTTTTACTAGCGACCAGCTCGTTTGTACATATATATAACATGATTGTGCATTTTGCAACAGTGATTTAATAATATTATTATTTAAGTCATCCATTGATAACTAAAGTTTTTAGCTAATTCATTATAAAACACTTATTTTATAGCAATATTGTAGCATGCAATATTTTATATTAATATTTTTTATTTATTTATGAGCTGATTAAAATAAAATAAAAACTAAATGTAAAGGGAAGTTTGCCAATATACAATAGAATGAAGACTACATTTAATTCGGTTAAGTCGTTTCTGAGATTAGCGTGAACAAACGCACAGACAAACAGATAAACAGTACAGATATCGATGCTTTACGATTTTATCATAAGTATAACATGGATTTTTTTAAACAAATGAAGAAAGGATGGAATGCAAAATCAGTGTAAATAATAATATATTAGAACAAGTGAATGATGTGGTTTATTTGGGAAGTATGTTCAGTAGAGATGGAAGATACGAGATAGGTGCGGAAAGGCGATTTATGATTGCCGTGGAGATGCGATGTCTTCGTAGGATATGCGGAGTCAGTTTAACTGATCGAATCCGCAATGAAGAGGTACACAGAATGGCAGGTACTAGCGAAGATATCACGGTGAGAATGAAGAAGAACGTGCTCAGCTGGTTTGGGCACGTCGAACGAATGAGTGATGAAAGAATGGCAAAAAAGATTTATGATGGAAAAGTGAGTGGTAAGAGATGTAAGAGGAGACCTCGGTTGACCTTCGAAAACAGTGTATCAAAGATACTGGAGGTCACGTAAAAAGTATGAGGACCTCCCGGAGGGCATGTATGAAGAGATTGATAAAAGTGGACGATGCGAAAGAGGTATGTAAAGATCATAGCATTTGGCGCTCCGTTCTCTCTGACTACCCCGCTAAGAAAACAGTGTGAAGCTAAGTATGAGTTTATATAGTATTTGAATGTGTGGCGATTAATATTTTGTAATAGAGATTGAAAACGTAATATTTGCAAATAAGATTCTAAAAGTTTCGTTATATGTATATATTCTCATTAAGTCTCCTCATTTATTTTTTTCTTCAATAATTGCATCATTATATTATTTTGATACATCATTTTGTTAAACTACTTCCACTAAAAACGCACCAAAAAGCATAATATGTTTTCTTAACTTAATATAAAAAATATACAGGATCAGAAGTTGAAATTAATCTCTATAAACATTTCATACTAACCTGATCGGTGAGTGCGGGATCGGCTCCATGCGCGAGTAGCAGCTCGACAATGTCAGTAGCATCTGCAGCACACGCCGCGTGTAAAGCTGATGAACCTACCTGTTATTAAAGAAATTATTTAATATCTTTTTATATGTTCTCTTTTATTTATTTTTTGGCGTTTCACGCTATATATTCCATATAGCAGGGAAGGCAGAAAGAAGGAAGTCACTCAATTCCCCACGTATCGCCTAATTTTCGTCGTGTGGCGGAACTCAAAACCGCACCTTGTTTTGTTAGAGTTACAGTATTTATTGAAATATTTTTCAGTGTTCAGTAGGAGAAGGAGTTTGAGGCCAAGGCCAGGTCGTGGTGCAGAGGCATAAGCGTGTAACTGTAAACCCGACTGGTTGTGGGTCCGATCCCCATTCGAGGAAATAAAATATTTATTTAAATTAATATTTTGAGTTCTCCTCCGCTCTGGTGTCGAAGCAAAGCGCGGTGCTAAGTTCCGCCAGTCAACACGCAATGCCTCCAGAATTCGGCGGAAAACGGGGAATGGAGTGTCTGACTAGGTTTCCCGAATCTGATGTGATTTGAATAGGCTAAATTTTTTACCTAAAGCCAAGCAAAATTTAAGACTTCCACGACCACTAAGCGTAAAAGATAAAATCTTACATTATTCTGCAAATGGACATCGGCCCCAAACGCGAGTAAGTGCTCCACAATGCCGCGACAACCTTGAGCGCAGGCCATCTGTAGCGCTGTTACACCATTCTATAGAAGACGTAAAAACATATGATAAAGTAATTTTTAACAAAAAAAACGGCTTCAAACAACAAATTAAAAATTAAATAATAATTTTAAATAAGTTTGAAGTCGGTTTTTTTAACAACGGTTTTAAGTGATAAGTAGACCTTAAGAGGAGGCTTCTCAAAGGAGTAGGTAATTGTTGTACTATGTAAAACTTCAATCTTAATTAGATATTATTTTTGTTCAAACTTACATTTTGGCATATTGACAAGAACATACATAAAAAAATATTCGGGCGAATTGGAAACCTCTCCTTTTTGTCAGTCGGTCGAAAATGAGAATATTCTCTTTTTTGAAATTGGTTGATAAGAAATGCAACAATGAGGAATCTCATTTTCAGAAGTGAGATTCCTCATTGTTGCATTGCAACTTCTGACTTCTGACCAATTTTAACAATGTTTTTCCTTGTAACTATTAAGGTACAATTATAGTTTTTTGCCAAAAAAAAAAATAACCTTGTTCAACTTTAACTGGAACTCATAATAAGAACTTAACCAAACTTTAACCAAACTATCCTTGAAGTGAATCCTTTCAAATAAAAAAAGAATCATCAGAATCGGTTGGCGTAATATTGAGTTATTCGCGTACATAGTGTACAGTGTAGTGTATGTACGCACATATCTAATGCAGATTTAAGACTTATGTGATCTTCTCAAACCGTTGTCAGAAATGGACCAAAAAAAAATGAGACCACACGGGAAGTACTTGCTTTCAAATACAAAAAAAAAAAAACATCAAAATCGGTTCACCCAGTCAAAAGTTATGAGGTAACAAATATAAAAAATAATACAGTCGAATTAATAACCCGCTTTTCTTACGCGAATAGAAGTCGGTTAAAAATAAATACTGGAATTCCCTGTACTTGAAGTCAGTCGTGGCACAGAGGGATAAGCATGCTACTGTGAACGCGATAGGTTGTGGGTTTCATTCCCACACGAGGAACTGAAATATTTAATATTTTCATTTCTTTGCTTGTGACGCGCTGGAATGCACTTTGAATAGTTCAAATATTTATGGTATCGAATGGAGAATGTTTGAGGCACTAAGCGCCACTATATGCATCACATAGTTTACTTTGATAATAGAAGTTATGTATGAACTTATATAAACTATAAATAATTTATTAAGGCACAAGATGTGCTAACTTTTTTATTATTACGAGTATATGTTACTACAATAATAATATAGTATTATATTTTTGAAATTTAAAATGTATTTATATTTTTATTTTAGAGGTATTTATATTTTTATTTTAGAGGCCGGTCGTGGCGCAGCGGCACGAGGTGTGACTGCAAAACCGACTGGTTGTGGGTTCGATCCCCACTCGAGGAGATGAAATATTTACTTAAATTTATATTTCCATTTCTTCGCTCTGGTGTCGAGGTTAAGCGCGGCGTTGAGTTCTGCCACTCAACACGCAATGCCTCCAGAATTCGGCAGAAAGTGGGGAACGGAGTGTCTTAACACTAGGTTCCCTCTGCCTACCCTGCTGTGTGCGGGATACAGCGTGAAGCTAATTTAATTTTTTTTTTTAATTATTTATATTTTTATCACAATTATTGCTTTCTATTCGATTCCCACTCGAAGAAATTACCACAGCGAGCAAATAAAAATATTAAGCGCCAGTTTCACCTGTTACGAATAAAGTTTCAGATAGTAATTTAATAATTAATGCTATCTCACGGACAGAGATGAAAATACAAAAAAAAACTGTATTTTTACATTTTCACGAATAAATTTCTCGTTGGTTGAGCGCGGCGTTGAGTTCTGCCACTCAACACGCAATGCCTCTAGACTCCGGCAGAAAGTGGGGAACGGAGTGTCTTAACACTAGGTTCCCTCTGCTTACCCTGCTGTGTGCGGGATACAGCGTGAAGCTGATAAAAAAAATTCTCGTTAATGAATGATAATGACGTTGACGTTTGACGACTGACGTTTCACTTTCTCATCACAGTTAACTTAGTTACCGGCACCTTTCCTCTGTGATATCATTTCATTCACTTGTTCTAATATCTTAGGACGTCCTTGACATGATTCATAGAGCTAAGAGTATTGGCGCATATCAAGAATACTCTCGGTATTCCTAACTTGAAGATAACTAAAAGCAGTCTCAGGGTAGACGCCTTGTATTCTACCGGAAATAGTCCTGTCATTATGCGTTCCCTTGGTCTCAAACACACAAACAACATTTGGAACTTAGTTATCCATCATACCTAATAATTTATCCATCTTTTATTCTATCCCTCTTCTGTCATTCTGTTCTGTTCTGTCGGCTCAAGTCCGTTTCGGACATGGCGTGTTGGGTGGCGGTCTCCAACGCCGCATTCGTCACCACTTGACACGCCAGCGGGAACACATTTGTGAATAGTGACACGTGGCGGATAGAATGTTGCAGCCTTCAAAAGGCCTGGCTTGATGCGGGTAAGCCTTCCATCATGGGGTCCACAATGGAAAGTTATATATTTATTTTGTTATTTTTTATATTTAATTATATATTTACGTTGATAAGGATTAATACCAAATTATAGAAAGGACATTAACAATAACCCGATACATTTAAATAAAATATATGAAAGTGGTGTCAATCTTTAGAGGTTAACATATAATATCGCAAACTCTTTAGACTCTTCAGTTTTAAAATACAATGTTTTCAGAGAACATTGTATTAATGTATCTCATAAAGTTGAAGGCGCCGTCAATCGTTCGTCAACCGTTCCTCAAGCATTCAGAAAGCTCGTTTTCTGCGACCTTTACGTAAAATGAGATTGATAAAAAAAAATATTTTAATGTTTATCCCAAGACCCTCAAGTATCGAAATATATATGAAATTACATCACAATCGCTACAGCGGTTTGATGGCGTCACACACACAGAGAGAGACAAAGCTATTTTCGCACTTTTAATATTAGTATGGATACTTCAGATTTTTACTTTTTTATTTTCCACATTTACCTAAGCTTTGTGAATCGTAATCGAAAAAGATATAAATAAATGTTCCGATTGGAATTTTTAAAATCGTAAAATCTTTTGTATGAAATGTCTGATTTTAATAATTTAAATAGTAAACTAGACTACTAGGTATTGAAACAGTCTCGGATACGAAATTATTTATTTAGATAAAGATTCATATAAAGTTATGTATAATATTATATATAGATTATAGTCGGCATTTCTATTAAACTGTAAAAAAGTAGTTGTATTGTCAAAACTACAATAGTAGGACATACGGTATCGCGAAGTTTTTTTTGATATGGCATCTCTATATATTCTTTAATTTTGTAGAACATTTTTCTGTTCCATGAAAGAGGTTTTATCCCTACTTTTTGACAGCTTTGGTTACGTTATTAAAATTTTAGTAGAGATCCTTATTTTTTTTAGGAATAGATTTAATCTGTGCTACTCTGTGATAATGTAGGATTCTAATGGTAAAAGTATTTTTAAAATCGGTTCAGTTGTTTTATGTTTATCCATTACAAACATACATACAAATTTTTCCTCTATATGTAACTTTAATTGCTAATTACTATTAATAATAATACATACATACATTTTAATTGAGTCAAAATAAAAGTAAATTTACACTCACCATGACCTATAAGGTATATATAAGAAATCAAAAGCTATAAATATTTAGAATGCCTCTAATTCCCATCGACGCTAAAAGCGACGACGCCTCGTTCTTAATGAATTATTTTCTCTTACACGTGTAAGAAAATAAGCACTTATAATATTAATGTTGAATAAATTATATTATGAAATTACTGAATTCAGATTCCACTTTCCCGCCAATATGGCTGTCAAAATTTGACACACGACAAGAAAACGTCCATCCAAGAAGAAATTATATATTATATATAATTAGTGGGTGTTTTATGAAAGAATACATATATTATTATATATACGGTACGGTAGATCTTTTGTTTTTATAAATAATATTTTCTAGATTTACAAGAAACTCTTAAAAATTTAATTAGCTCCATTTATTTTTATTCTTAAAAACTACTAAAGTGACTTTTAAAAATCTTTTAGAATTATGATTAAATAGCTAACTAATCGCGACTTCGAACGTTTCACTTATTTGTTATATTATAAAAATATTAACATAAAATATTGAAGTGTGTATGACTACGTGCTATTTTTAAGTATAAGCTATAGCACTATAATATTTAGTCTAAATCTGTTCAATTTTTACTGAAAATGGAACAAACAAATAATTAAACTTTAAATTACTAAAAATAAAATCAGCTTCACGCTGTATCCCACACACAGCAGGGTAGGCAGAGGGAACCTAGTGTTAAGACGCTCCGTTCCCCACTTTCTGCCGAATTCTGAAAGCATTGCGTATTGAGTGGCCGAGCTCAACGCCGCGCTTAGCCTCGACACCAGAGCGAAGAAAATGGAAATAGAAATTTAAGTAAATATTTCATCTCCTCGAGTGGGGATCGAACTCGAACAACCAGTCGGTTTTACAGTCGCACTTCGTGCCGCTGCGCCACGACTGGCCTCATCTAATACTAATTTAGTTAAAAGTTTCAAACACTTTCCTATTCTATTATCGCATATAGCAAGGCAGGCAGAGTGATCAATTCTCCGCCCACTTTCGCGAGTTTAGTAGCGAAACTTAACGTCCCAATTTGTCTATCAACAAGAAAATGAAACTAATTCATTCCCGAATTAAGACTCAAACCCACAACCAATACGTTTACCACTCAGCATCAACTGCAACTGGTCCCGGTTACAAAATATAGATTAATAAAAAATTCTGAATAATATAGAAAAAAAAACAACAAACAAAGTATGCGTATATCATTTACGTATTTCCATGAACCAGGGGCGCATAAGTTTGTGACACGTTGGGGAATGCACTTTGAATAGTTCAAATATTTTTGATATCAAGTTGAGAATGCTTCGAGCTAGTGCCACTATGCATCGAATAGTTTACTTTTAATATAAATTATAGAAAATAATGGAATAATAAAAGTTATGTATTTTTAACTTTTTAAATTATATAAATAAATTTGAGAGGAAATAAAATTTGCAATGTTTTTCATTATAATTTATTATATTTTAGAGATTCATATTTATAGTAATATCCATTTATCACAATTATATCATTTTATTTTTTTTTTGTTATTTTTTTCAGCATCACGGTGTATTCCGCACGTAACAGAGTAGGCAGAGTGAGTCTAGTATAGTGTTAAAACACTCCGCTCCCCACTTATCGTGGAATTATCGAGACATTGCGTATTTAGTGGTGGAATTCAACGTCGTTATTATTAATATCTTAGCTATATTTTTTATAGATATAGATTATATTTTATACTTATAAATCTTTATATCAATTATTTTTATTATCTGTTGTTCCCCATACACCAGGACAACATACAGATACAACAAAACCAATCTATCACCAAACACCAGGCAACCATAAACTTACATTATCTATTGCATTAACATTGCACCCAGTGTCCAACAACACGCGCACCAGCTCGGTGTGGCGGTGCACCGCGGCCTGGTGGAGGGGCGTGCGGCCGGAGTGGTCGCGAGCCTCGCGCGACGCGCCCCGCGTCACCAGGAGAGCAGCGGTGGTGTGGTGGCCTCCTTCGCACGCTAGGTGGAGTGCTGTCCGGCCTGTCTGTTGATTGGAAATTAATGTTTTATCTGTGGTACGTGTTTATAGGGGGCATGTTGAATACCAAAAAATAAATAAATTTTGGACATTAATTTATTGTATTTATGTTTTAAAAAATATACTTATTATTTAGTTACAGAAACTTGTTTTATGTATAATTTTTTAATATGATCTTATGAAATGTAAAGTACTACATATTTTGTAAATATTTTAAAATTAAAAAAAAAACATTAAGTGGTACTTCCATGAATTAATAAAACAAATAACTACAAGGAATACTGTTAAATCTAGATATTTATATTGAACATTATTAAATCTGTTTTTAGTTCCTAAAAATATAAATTGACACCGTAAAGTAGTACCTCTCTCTCTCTCTCGTCTCAGTTTCACGTTGTACCCTTCACGTTGTTC
Organism: Heliconius hermathena; assembly: GCA_013403705.1. Taxonomy (NCBI): domain Eukaryota; kingdom Metazoa; phylum Arthropoda; class Insecta; order Lepidoptera; family Nymphalidae; genus Heliconius; species Heliconius hermathena. The sequence goes on along the minus strand of JAAIXJ010001779.1, from coordinate 618,353 downwards.
ACGTTGCAGGGTACGCCTAGTGTTAACTCCGCTCCCTATTTTCCTCCGAATTTTTAATATGTGTCATGTTGAGTGGCGGAACTTAATGCCGCGCTTTGACCCGATATCACAGCAAAAAAAAGAAAATATTCAATATTTCATTTTCTCAAATGGGAATAGAGCCTTACAACTGATCGCGTTGACAGTCACACGTGGTTTGCCACGATGTCCTTTGCCACGGCTCGCCTCCTAGGGTTCTATCTAATAACTTTTATAATAAGTAAAACTAAAGAATATATAAATAGAAAATAAATATTAAATTTATATTCGTGCCAATATAGATTCACAATAAGTAATTTTCAAGCGCGGCCGCACCCAGTGAGCTCTCGAACGCCGTTCTGCTAACGACAGGTACAAAGTGCATTGAAAGCGTCGCTTCTCTGTTATTGGAAAAATGTAACAGTCATTGTACAACGAAGAGTTTAATTTGTAAATATGTATATTTAAATAAGTATTCATTTAGTTTATATTTTTAGGGTACCTCTAAAGGGAAAAACGGAACCGTTGTAGGATCACTTTGTTAAGTTCTAAACTTGAATATTTAATTCTCAAAATGATATGCTAGTCTTTTCATTTTGAGAATTAAATTTATCAAATGTTCTAGCTTGCTATTATAATATTGTATTTATTGTATGTCTGATTCCATTGCTGAGTGACTGATAGACAACGCACAGTCGCACCGTCAAAAGCCAATTAAAATAGTTTTATTTTTCTTGTGACAAAAAATGTACTATTGTAATGTAGAAAATACAAAAATACACTTAAATTTGCGTTAAATGTCTTTTAAAAAATTGTGCATTTTTATAGCGAGGTAGGCAGAGTAAGAATTTGGGAACCTAATGATAATAATAATACACTTCGTTCCCATTAAGAAAGGGAACGGAGGAAGAACTTAATTTTTTCCTTCTTTTTTTGCTACCAGAGCGAGGAAATAAAAATATTAAATATTCATCATTCTTCACGTGGAAGTCAAACCCACAACTGTCCCGCTTACAGTCGCACGCGCCACGACTGGCCTCATTTACGCTTTCTTATTTTTTTAAACATGAACTGAGCAAAAGAATTAGGCATCAATATTTTATATGCATTTTAACTGTAGTACAGATAAACAATTAATAATTTAGATTACAAAATTTCATAACATTTATATACGATATAATTATAATAACAAGCCACCATATACAAAAATAAAGCAACAAAAACATACGTCAGATAATCTGCAATGTACGGCCGGTCTTATCTCACTTTTGTTTTATACAACTACGCCATGACTTATGTTTGCCTGGTACAAATAGTTTTTGTTTTCTAGCCGCTTTGCGCTGTCTGACATTTAAATAAAAGCACTTTAGTTACTTTGAAGTATGTATGTACGTTTGTATGTATGTATTGTATTGTATAAGCTTTTTGGTCAATGAAATTCTTTTTATGACCGTCAATGCCGTCGTGGCGTAGTGGCATAAGCATATGTTTGTAAATGCCACGGTTGTAGGTTCGATTCATACTCCATCACTTAACACGCTATGCCTCATCCGACGGAAGGTGGGTAAGGGAGTGTCTTAACACTAGGTTTCTTTCTGCCTATCCTGCTATAGGCGGAATACCGTGAAACTAAAAAAAAGAAATCCTTTTATGACCGTCTTGTCTATTTTGATAAAGTACTAAATATATTTTTATTGATGATCTTTTTTATATAAAATGCACATTTGGAAGAGGTTTTAATCTGTGGATAAATAGTAGTTAGTTTGTTTATATATAAGTGTAAGTGGTTTGGCCTTTAATAATATAGCCGCTATTAAGATTTTCCAAAAATAGTTCATTTTGGCCTCGTCTCCGATACGTCTTGCGGGCTTTTCTGCAACAATGTTTACCAGAACAAAGGCGATCATGCGGACTTTTAATTTTTGCGTCCCTGGTGCAACTAAGAGTGATCTTACTCCTGAGGTCTTTTGCTGTCTCAGTAGTTGTAGTTGCTATTAGATCATTATAGAGGACGAAATTGTTGACCACCCAGGTGGATTTACCGCAGCCAGGAACGTCATTCATCCATTGTAAGTCCGGTGGCCCCCAATGCTGCCAGATGCTGATTACATTGTTGAAGGTTTGAATGGTGAGCGCTGTGCGAAGATTGGGTTGTCTTAACATGTTGAGGTACACAACAACTGGGGAATTTTTTGCTGTCATTCTTGTATATAAGCCGTCATATGGGTAGATTTAGGTGGATTTTCCCTTAGGAATTTCAATTTGGTATTGTCATTTATGGTGGCTTTTTCGTCACTCTTAGCAAAACTTCGTTTCCGAGTACGAAGGTCCTGCTAATTTTCTCGCAGGTTGCAAGGTTGACTTTGATGGTCTCCCTTACAATTGCTGTGTACTCTAGGAATATGTTTTGTATGTGTTGCATGGCATCGTTTGCTGGGGACAGGTTAGGTGTTCTTACTTTGCCTCCGTTTGCTCTAGTAATTCTACCCTTCATTATAAATTTTTGTTGTGGTTTAAATAGTGCTAGTGGTAGATTATTTTTTTTGCTCTATTCTCGAGCTTGTATCACGTTGTTTTGGTGTTCGTTATCCGTGGCTATTGTCCTCTCTAGGCGTTTCTGTCGCCATTTTTCTTTGCTCTTAAGAAAGCCAAATTTTGTCCTCGATCTTCGTACACAATACATTGCATTTTGCTGAGGCTGGAGTCGCAGTAGGTCTATGACGGTACCTCTTTCAAGATCTGCTTTTATAGTGTCAACGCTTAGTATGACGGGAACCATATTTAGCTTCGGTGTTCACTGTGACACACTTTAGTGAATGGGGAAACTCCGTCTCATCCGTCAAATAGTGCGATGAACTTGTTTTTAGTTCGAACTATCCGATATTTCCAGTTCCCTAACCTGATGCATGCTATTATTACATTTTTTACGTATCCGTAAATAAATTTTACTTTTACCGTAAATAGATTTTCGGAAGATAAATAAAGACATTAATTTACGAACGATTTTTTTTGTGAAATAATGTCCTAATGTCCTTTGATTGTTTAACTTTTGTTTTTTTTTTATTATACAGGCAATGTCACATATCTATGATCTTATTGGTGTTTTACGACGAGGCTTCGTCAGGTGGTAAAGGCTGGTATTAAACTACGTTCAAATTTTTATACGTTTTCTAAATAAGTGTTTTTCTTTCCTATATGTGGAATAACACTTTAAAAATGTTAAAAATAGATATGGATGTTTATATAGCAAAAAACGCGTACTTTGACACTATAAAGAGAATCAAAACTAATAGGATAGTTCCGCTTAACCTAGAATTATGTAATTTAGCATTTAGCATCTGATGATTTGGTCTAATGATGAAGTATCAGATGAAAGGGCTCTGGTTAAGCTAAGCTTGAATTTTAAAAAAAGCTCGAGACCTTCAATTTTTGTACGGAACTCTGAGCCGAGACCGGAACGTGAGCGAGTCCCACTCACTTTGCAGTAGACCCTTGTGTTAAGTTCTGTTGTCAATTACTAGCGAGTTGCTGATGTGGTCTTATCATACTTGTCATATTCTCGGCTCTACAATATCTAAACGCTATCTTGTTTAAATGTTAGTAGTTTAAATATTAATAGTAATAAGTTCTTAGTAATAAGTTCCTTGACTTTGTGTGAAACTATCACTATTAGAAGAACTAGAAAATCTCAATAAATCTCTCGCGTTATAAGTAGTAATTTAGTTAGTCTAGAATAAATAAGCGTGTTATTGTCAATAAACAAAATTTCAAATATTTTTTTGTTATTGTATATACATACGTACAGAAAATATGTTAGTATGTATGGGTAGGTGTTTATTGTATATTTAAGTTCAATATGTACATTATTCATATACTTGGTTTTTGTTCATTTTGGGTTCAACGTAATTGCTAGGCTGCCGTTGCTACGTTCCTTTTATTACTCCTTCCGTCTATACGTTCTTTTAATTGGTTCACGCTGCATCCCGCCCGTAGCAAAACCTTTTTTTTGNAAAAATCATATCAGCTTCACGCTGTATTCCGCACACAGCAGGGTAGGCAGAGGGAACCTAGTGTTAAGATATTCCGTTCCCCACTTTCTGCCGAATTCTGCAGGCATTGCGTGTTGAGTGGCAGAAGTCAATGCCGCTCTTTGCCTCGACACCAGAGCGAAGAAATGGAAATATAAATTAAGTAAATATTACATCTCCTCGAGTAGGGATCGAACCCACAACCAGTCGGTTTTACAGTCACACTTTGTGCCGCTGCGCCACGACTGGTATATATGGAAATATGTTGTTTGAATATGGAATATCTGTTGTTCAATTTATAGGTAAAATTGAACCTTTTCTACAACGTGCCCATTATTTATGATACTAGAAATGATTTATTGCGAATAATTCATCCCTATCAATTGCTTACCCTTAAATTTTTACCCTTACATGTACATTCTCATATACACCCTTAAAAAGATTTATATTCTCGTTTATCAACTACCTACATACATATATACTGTAAAAGTGTTATGGAAATATTTTTTATTCTACGTTCGTAGTACAATAAAAATACAGTGCTTATTGTTGTTTGAGTTACCCAATTATAGTAGTAATAAATCGTAAGTAGAATTGGCTTTACCTTGACATATATATCTCGTTTCATATTCACAATAAAAAAGCGGAATTCTTAGTGAGTACAATTTTTTTTGAAGTATTTTTTTTTATTTTCTTGAATTTTGCGATTTATAGAAGCTATTTAGTAGCCCAGTCTTGGTACAAGGGCTCAAGCGTGAGACAGGTTGTGGATTCGTTCCTGCTCGAGGAAAATAATAATTTCATATTTTTCTCGCTCAGGTAACGAGGCAAAACGCGGTGTTAAGTTCCGCCACTAAACACGTAATGCTCACATTCTAATTCAGCCGAAAGTAGGAAACGGTGTCCTAATGGGAATGAAGTGTCCTATCACTAGGTTCCCAGGTTCCCTACTATGTGTGATCTGCTTAATGCTATATCTCCCGCACACAGCAGGGTAGGCAGTCCCTCTGCCTATCGTTAAGACACTTCGTTTACCACTTCCGCCGAATTTTGGAGGCATTGCGTATTGAGCGGCGGGACTTAACGCCGTGCTTTGCCTCGACATCAGAAGAAGAAATGGAAATATCAATTTTGAGTAAATATTTCTCATTCCTCGAGTGGGGATCGAACCCACAGCCAGTAGCGTTTACAGTTACACTTTGTGCCTCTGCGCCACTACTAGCCTCTAAAAATACTTTAAGCCTTTAAAAAACCAAAAAAATATAGATATGCACATATAACAACTTCAATGTACGAATATTTTCAATAATTTGTCAATTTTCTTGATGTTATTTGGTAATATAATATCAATAAAATTGTAAAATTGTTGTAATAATTATTAAAATATTCATTTCATACATCACTACTCTTTTTAAATAACATACCATTTTTTATAGTTGGTACTATTTATAAATAGTAACATAAAAACCATTTTGCACTAATTCAGGGTTCCCAAATTAGTAAACGCAATTAACTAATTGGTCGTTAGGACATTTACATTCCGGTCGCAGGGTACTTACGTTGTTTGCAACAAACATTAGCTTTAGTTGTATTGTATTTATAGACCGAAACACTAACCAATATAAAAAATTAAAAAAAAATCATGGGTACGGNTATATATATATATATATATATATATATATATATATATATATATATATATATAAATATAAATATATAAAATTATGTTTTTATATAGTATAAGAGTGTATGAAAAAGTTGGTAAGGCCATCGTGACGGTGTAAAGGGTAATAAACTCTAACTATCAGAGCGATGGTTGTGGGTACAAATGCCTTTTTGCTTACTTGCTTGCTTGTAAATGTATTAATAGGGTCACTCTTACCCCATCTTAATGAAGGATTCAGTGGGTGAACAATTGATACTAATAATTTTTATATATTTTTAGCTTTACGCTGTATCATGCTGTATCACGTATCACGCTGTATCAAGGCTGGGCAGAGGGAAACTGGGAACTTATTGTCTCCTCCTCCATTCCCCACTTTCCGTCGAACTCAAAAGGCATCGCGCATTGAGTGACGGATCTCAACGCTTTGCCTCGTTACCAGAGCAAAGAAATGAAAATACGCGCCGACAGTCTCACCAAAAAGTTTATATATACGTAAATGGTTTAATAGTATGTTATAATGATATACATTTTAAATATCTTATCAATTTACTTAAACATTATTTTTATGAATTTGGGGAAAAAATATCAAAAAGAATATTAATTGTTCCATTACGATCTTTCCACAACTAGACGTCTCAAGACTCATTACTAAAAGAAAATGAGAACACAAGCGCAGCCTCGAGCACCACCTCGGGCTACGCTAACAACATCGAACAAACGAAAAATACAGTCGTTATAAATCTAAATACTATTCCTGAGTCACAGAAACAAAAATAAAATGTAAATATAGTTGAAGTTATGAGAATTTATATATTTTTCTATATAGAATTGTTTATCGAGGTATCATCTGTGAAGTATGTAATTAAAAAATATAAAAAAAATGAAAAATCAGCTTCACGCTGTATCCCGCACACAGCAGGGTATGCAGAGGGAACGACAACACACTCTGTTCCCCACTTTCTGCCGAATTCTGGAGGTATTGCGTGTTGAGTGGCAGAACTCAATGCCGCGCTTTGAAGCCTCGACACCAGAGCGAAGAAATGGAAATATAAATTTAAGTAAATATATCATCTCCTCGAGTGGGGATCGAACCCACAACCAGTCGGTTTTACAGTCACACTTAGTGCCGCTGCGCCACGACTGGCCTCGTGTACTGTATTGACATGTATTATTTTATATTCACTCGACACTACCATTTATATTTTTTTAAAAAACACAAAATTCCTGATTCCAACTAAAATTAGCTGTGAATATTTTCCTCGTATTTCCATTTGTATTCCAATTTCCGAATTTGCGAGAGACGATGATTGCTTTTATTATATATTCCGCAGTCCTTAATGTGACTTGATTGAAGTTTGTTAATAAGTATATGGAGTGATGTGTCCATTAACTTAATACATGTACATAGTGTTGAGTTCAAATCCATGTTTGTTTCTTTTGGCTTATTATATTATAGCTGTGTATCCCGCACATTCGGCAAAAAGTGGGGAACGGAGTGTCTTAACACTAGGTTCCCTTTGTCGCCTACCCTGCTGTGTGCGGGATACAGCGTGAATACAGTAAATAGATAGTAACAAGTTCAAAATTTAAATATCGGTTCTTAATATTATGTAGCACAGTAACAATATTTATAAAAGTGTTAGAAAAGTTAAACTATAGTAAAATATCTAAGCTTTTAACAGAAAATAACTTCATAACAATTTTATTTTGGTTATAGTAACTTTGTTCACTCAAAAAGAAGTATTCACTTCTATTGAGATTAAATTCTGACAATTACTTAAAATTATCTATATATATAATAAGACAGTAAAAATATTTTGTCTGTACATTTAGTAATTTTGACTGAAATGGATACTTAAAAAGAATAATAAAAAGCAAAAAAAAATTTTTTTGAATTCCTTGTTTGTCTGCCTGTCTTTATGTATGGTCACGCTAATCTCCGAAAGTACTGAACCGATTTACTTAAAAGTTTCACCAATCGCTTTGTTTCAACTCAACTTAACAATTAAAATTTGTTTTATCATCAAAATCGGTACATTAAAAAAATTATCGTTATTTGAATGAACTCAAGATATTAGTTTGCCTGCGAATATTATATAGCAATCGCGCTGGTAAGATTCTTGGTTAAAGAATGACATTCGAAACGTCTTGGTTATTTGACTGTTGATAAAAAATTATATATTTTTGAAGCACTATTATACAATATTTTATACAATAAAGTAAACAAAATTGAATTGTTAGTGGAGATTACCTTCATAAATCGTAGCTGTTAAGTTTAAGTCGAAATTAATTCAACACATAGATAAAGAACAATTTGATCTTCAAAGAAATATCAAGTAAATACATATATTTTTTGGTTCGTTCCTCTGATATTAAAGAGTATATTATTAACTACCTAAATATACTATTGAAATTGAAATTATACCATAAATTAAAAAAATATTCAAATTTTCTTTCAACATATGGCGAAAAGTATTCCTTAACGTCACAGACTATGATCTACCAGAACTAACAAAAACAGGTATTAAAACCAAATCATCCTCTATTATCTAACAGATGTGTTTATATTCTTTCCCAAAATAATAAAAAAGTAGCTTAATTTTATCACATTACGAAATAATTAGCGAATTAAATTCTTGTTCGTCACTTCTTGGACAATTCACAGTGGAAAAGTATTCATTGCTGATTAAACGTATTACAAAATCAAAAAAACATTCAACGTGACCAATTCTTGACAATAACAAAATATTAATAATCATAAAATAAATACTATAAAATGCTAAATAGATATTAAAAAACTAAATTTTGTGCAATTCTTTAT
>JAAIXJ010001779.1:569045-608466 GCA_013403705.1 Heliconius hermathena | reverse complement strand
TGAAATATTTACTTAAATTTATATTTCCATTTCTTCGCTCTGGTGTCGAGGTTAAGCGCGGCGTTGAGTTCTGCCACTCAACACGCAATGCCTCCAGAATTCGGCAGAAAGTGGGGAACGGAGTGTCTTAACACTAAGTTCCCTCTGCCTACCCTGCTGTGTGCGGGATACAGCGTGAAGCTGATTTATTTTATTTATTTTTATATATTTTATAAATATAAAAATATCAACATTGGTCGTATTTTTTAATTCAAATCGATCAAAAAATGTAGTAAAAAAATCATACTAGAATATTAAAGAAAGTAATGAAAAATCATATTAGAAGTCATTATAGTTGTCAATCTATTCTGTTTATTAAATCAATAATCATGTAGCTTAATCGGGCGAAGCCGCGGGCGGGCCGCTAGTCTTAAACAAACAATGTACAGTGGTCGGATGTAACAAGTTAGTAGGTAATTTTATTAAAAATATTATTTAAACAAGGAGTATGTATAACATACAATTAGATTTTCCTTAAATTCTTTTACTATCATACAAGTTTTTATACTAAGAAGAGAGGAGAAGTTATTAAATAGTTGAACATATTCAACCATAATATTTCTAATTCCATAACAGGTAGTCCTAAAATTTTGTTTTTATTTTTCAAAAAGGTTGAATTGTAAATGTTAGGCTCGAATCGAGGCAATTATATAAAGCTTTCGCAGGAACGTTAATAAAAAATCAATATATAAAACAGATGCGATTTCCAGTTTTCGATATAAGCTCGATCGTCTCTGAGAATATGGCAAAAGTTTTAAAAAATCGGGTCATGCTCATGGCGTCCGCATATCACGTATATATACAAAAAGCTCATACTTTCACCATTCACTTGTGAATTGAAAGGTGATGCATATTTGAGAGCGGTCTTTTATTCGTCATTTAAAACGCAAGGTCACTGGTGCAGATGTTTTACCGCAAGTTGACGCATTTTGACAAAAATAAATCTTTTCGAAATATAAAAAAGGTCAAATGCGAGTCGAACTTACATACCGAGGGTTCTGTAGCAATTTCGGGATTGTATGTCAAAGGGAAGTCCAATTTATAAAAGTTGACAAACTTAAGTTTACGGGTATGCGTTCATTTTGTATGAAATGAACTGCAACTATAAATTTGTAAGATTATTTTCTATGAAATGTCTTTTTTGATATTTTTCTTTATATGTATAGTTCTTGGTTCGTGTCAAATTTCTAAACTGTAGGTCCATTTTATTACCCTATAGATTTCGATTACGCGGCAAATCCCAGCACAAGCAATTTTTCAACTTTAGTTTCAAACGGATCTTGTTGTATAAAGATATTTTTTTTATTTTCAGATTTAATTTTTTCTTAGTTAATATTCGGTACGGGCACGGGCCCGGCTTCCCCTCTCATTTCAATTCCCACGTAAGATAGCATCTCCACCTGCGGCGCAATAGATTATTTAAAGTCCCTTTGATCTGGCAAGACAAAATTCAGCGTTAAACACTACCATTAAGCACTATATACTCCAGACACTAAGTTCTCTATACCTAACCTATTAGAATTAGGCGTAAAACTGCAGATAAAAAATCAATCCTTTCCATCAAAATTTGAACTTAATAATTAACGAATCAAGATTTTACGTTCATGGATTCTAGTAGTTCTCTTGTTCTCAACCTTGATGTCGGACTTATTTGGGCCCGCAGCGATTAAGATGGCAGGCTATTATACTGGAATTGGGCTGGAGGCGACTTGAATGACTATTGTTTATAAAGCAGAAGTTAAAATTTTCTTGTTAGTTGAAATTTAATAGTTTTTTTGTAGAATATTTATTATGGACCCTTTTTTTGTTAATAATGTAGTGTTTGTAATGTAGTGTTGTTAATAATGTAGGGAACTATTATTTATATATATAGTTTATTTAATATATGTCATTTATGTACGTTAATATTGTAATTTATTTATTTATCATTTATATACATACACACGCTTAATAGAATTATATATAAATTCTATATACAATAAATTAATAAAAATTTTTAATATATATTTTTTTTATATTTAATCCCCTTTTTCTTTCTTTTCTTTTAAAGCTTCGGGTTTTAAATATCCTGTGGTTTTAGTATCCTGCACAGCAGGGTAGGCTGTGTTGAATGGCGGAACTCAACATCGCGCCTTTGCCTCGATATTAGAGCGAAGAAATAAAAAAAAATATATATTTCATTTCCTTGAGTGGGAATCGAACCCACAACCTGTCGCGATTACAGACTTGTGCGATTGCCCAACTAACTGTCTTTCTGTTAGGTTGTTATATTCATAGGTTTTCCTTACCTTGTGTAAATAAAAACTAAACAAATATAAATAAGCTCTACATGCGATTCCATTATAAGGGTATCAAAAGGATTTTCAAATGCGCCTGTAACAAATCCTATAAAAATATAGAATATAAACACAATATAGCCGTCGAATAAAATCCTTTTTGAAGCTGTTACACCACTATGGTCGTAAATAAGGGTTCAGTATCCGACTGACGTTATGTTACACTTTATAACTACACTGATGGCTCCTCTAGTCCTTCTATGCCTTTGTATTATATAGCTTCTTTTCAAAGGCATACTTAATTGTTTGAATGAGCTTTCTAAACAAAATCATAAAAAGAAAATTTAAAAATAGAAGAGGGCAGGGACATATGCTGTGTTTTATTTCAATAAAAAAAAATACCATAGATACCATCTAATAGTGGTCGCCTGTTATTTTGTTTACGTGCAAATTCTGTTTTAGACTTTCAGAAATTCTGTCCTAGCGTTCCCTTATATTCTACAAAGAACTTTTTTGAATGATACTTTTTTAGTAGTAGTAGTTAAATTTCAGCGTTCTACGCCGCATAGTTTCGACTGTGCTTTGCCTGTTAATCACTCAGTAAAGGAAGAATTAGAAATATAGATTTATGAGTAAATAAGAGAGAGAGAGAATAAAGTTGTATTTTTTTTAAAAAACCACGCAGCATTTAATAAAGACTTGTCTAATCAAAGTTAACCTAGTCTGCTTTATATAATTGATAACTGTAATCAGAATAATTTTTGATTTTTGTAGTACAAGAATAATATTTAAAAATTATTGTGATTTCAGATATTTAAGTACAATAAAATTGATAATATACTCACGCATCTTTAAAGTATATATTATAAATATTATTATATAAAAAATCATTATTTGGTAAAGAAAACGATATAATCTATTGAGAAAATATAACTAAATAGACAGAAGTAGACTGAAGAGCAGTTTCTAATTTAACACTTAAATAACAACATAAGCCTTTTCTAATCAAATTCTTACCTTATTCACTGCGTCTATATCGGCGCTATTTTCTATTAACAGTTCTACAACAGCTGTATGGCCGGATCGAGCTGCGAGGGCCAAGGGGGCATCACCCGCAGTGTCGCAGCTCTCCACTTTGCCACCAAGGGAAAGTGCGTAACCCGCCACGTCCTTGGAACCACGGGCGCACGCGCATTGGAGTATGTCGTTGTTTTTCTGTTGATTGGAATGTTTGTGCGTTTATATAATATATGAGGTAAATATGAGGTAAAAATTTATGTTTGTCTTGGTGCCAGAGCGAAGAAATTACAATGTTAAGAAATTATAATTCATTCCCTCGTGTCTCGAACGAGGATCGAACTCACAACTATTGCGTTACAATTACATCCTTGTGTCACAACGGCCCCTACGTCACGACTGCCTCTTAAAATTTGGAGAATATAAGAAGCAGAAGAAATAGTGATACAGTCCGTGAGACTTAAGCTGACCTTTGCACCGAGTGGTCTGGAGATCGAGTGGTCACCAAAAAAGTAGAGCCAAAAAAAAGATAGCAAAGAAGCAATATAAACCGATTCATGAAAATGGAAGCTGTTTTTAAATGTTTTCAAAATTTTTTTTTATTTTATAGGAGATGATAATACTCNTGTTCTTTTGTCTTGGTGCCAGAGCGAAGAAATTAAAATGTTAAGAAATTATAATTCATTCCCTCGTGTCTCGAACGAGGATCGAACTCACAACTATTGCGTTACAATTACATCCTTGTGTCACGGCGGCCCCTACGTCACGACTGCCTCTTAAAATTTGGAGAATATAAGAAGCAGAAGAAATAGTGATACAGTCCGTGAGACTTAAGCTGACCTTTGCACCGAGTGGTCTGGAGATCGAGTGGTAACCAAAAAAGTAGAGCCAAAAAAAAGATAGCAAAGAAGCAGTATAAACCGGCTTAAACAAAAAAAGGGATTCGCCGGCTGTTGTTACACCTACACTATTTAGATACGCTCGTACGAATGCAAGTCTCTGGTTAGGCCTCGAGGACTGTACCACTTTTTTCTTGTATTCTTTTTTATTTATTTTTATGAGGCCAGTCATTGTGCAGAGGCACAAGCGTATGGTTGTAAATGTGACATGTTGTGGGTTCAGTTCTCACTCGGGGAAATTAAATATTTCATATTTTTATTTCTTTGTTTTGGTGTCGAGACCAAGTGTTTGGTTTGGTGTGCGGGATACAGCATGAAGCTGAAAAAAAAATTGGACCGATTGATACTTAAAGTAAAAAAAAAACCTTAATAAATACCAATAATGGAAAATGATACACTAAAATATAACACACCATGACGCATGGGGTCCGCTAGTAATAAAATTACAAGGAAGAGGGAGTTAATGTACCGTACTGATGATATATTCATGAAAATGGAAGCTGTTTTTAGATATTTGCAATTTTTTTTTTATTTTATGGGAGATGATAATATTCAAATACAAAAAGGTAATAAAGCTTAGCTTCACGCATTATCCCGCAAAGCAGAGTAGGTAAAGGAAACATAGTGTTAGTCTGTTCTAAACCTAGTGTTAGACTTTCCGTAAAACATTTTAGACATAGCTCTTTAGGTGGTGGAATTTAATGCTATTTTACGTCTACCAGAGCAATCAAATGAAATGATAGAATGCATGAGTTGGAATCGAACCCACAACTATTGTGCTTACAGTCTGTGTTTCAGCCTACCTACATCACAAGCAAAATCATCCTTTTTGGACATTTCTTGAATTCTTATTATATTATTTAGCCTGTAATCACCGTTTTGCTTTTTTTATAATTAATATAATCATATGAAATTAAAGCTTTTAAGCTATTGTATTTATGTAAAGGTCTGTCCTCCTTTATGATGTGTAACTTAAGACCATCGTGGCGCAAGGGCACCCGTATGGATTGTGGGTTTGATTCCCACTTGGAGGAATTAATTATTATTTATTAATAATTTTATTTCTTCGCTCGGAGTTGAATTCCGCCATTGAACACGCAATGCCTTTAATTTCATGGGCAAAAGGAGTGTATTAACACTAGATTCCCTTTGCCTACCCTCATATAATATATGCGGGATACAGAGTGAAACTAAGAAAAAAGGACGTGTTACTTGAAAATAATTACTATTTACTTATTTGTTATTTCCTTTAAATCGATATGAAAATATAATAATAATTTAATAATTATAAACAATAATCATAAACTGCTTATTATTTATATAAAAAAATACTAAAAAAAACAACAAAATCCTCACAAAAAAAAACATCTAAATCAATTAACTAAAATCATTTTCTCTCACTCAGTCAGTACTATAAACGTATCGACGCGTCGTATCGCCTGCGTAACCACACAACCTTGCCATGGTGTTTTTATGGGGTTATCGATCTGACCCATGGGACTTTGTAGCTCGAGTACCAGGATAGCATACCTTGTTAGTAGCTGCGAGGCAAGCGCCCGCGTGCACGAGGGCTTGAACTGCGGCAAGGTGTCCGTGCCACGCCGCCATCAAGAGTGGTCTCATGCCGAACTATAGAAATATGCATTTGTAGAAGAAAAAATAACATTTTTAGAAGTTAATTAATATTAAGAATATGATATATTTTACGTATATGATATTTGTTTTTGTTTCTATGTTAATAAATAAATAGGTATTGATACAATGGCAATTTTTTTTTAATTCTATTTGACTGTCGGACAGTTAATACTGTTGAGTTACGCAACTCAACGTCGTATTTTGTCTTGTAATCAGAGCAAATAAGTATAAATTAATCTTATTTTTATGTCGGAAACTGTTACGCTGCATCATGATGGCCTTCGTCGGAAATGTTTTTGTTTAGCTTCATCCTTTATTCGGCACATAGTAGGGTAGGCCTGAGAACCTAGTGTATAGACACTCTGTTCCTATTAAGACATTACCGTTTCCCACTTTGCTGTTTTTTTCTTGACACCAGAGCGAAATAAAAATATTAATTATTATCTCATTTCGTCGAGTAGGAATCGAAACCACACTCTGTCGCGTTTACAGTCACACTTGTGCCACTGAGCCAAGACTGGCCTTTCAAGTGTCATATTTTTTTTTAAATCAATCATTTCACGCTGTGTCCCGCACACAGCAAGGTAGGCAGAGGGAACCTAGTGTTAAGATACTCCGTTCCCCACTTTCCGCTGAATTCTGGAGGCATTGCGTGTTGAGTAGCGGAACTCAACGCCGCGCTTTGTCTCGATACAAGAGTGAAGAAATGGAATTATAAATTTATATAAATATTTCATTTCCTCGAGTGGGGAACGAATTCACAACCAGTCGCTTTTACAGTCACACTTCGTGGCACACACACATCACATGGTCATCATGGTCACATACCTTATCAATAGCCTCTATATCACATTTTGCCTGTATAAGAAGATTGATTATCTCCACGTTGCCTCTACTCGCTGCCCAGTGGATTGGGGCTCGGCCGTACTGTAACAAAATTTACTTTGTTATAAAGCCTAAGATCTCATTGCTTAAATCTGTAGGGATCAGTAATTCTAATAAAACTTATGTTTAAGAATGATATATGATAGTAGAATAGATTACACTAGGGTTGCCTATTTTTTTTTCGTAACTAAATCGCACTCATATGTTTTTTATGTGAATAGCACATCATTTGAAAGAAAATCGCATTAGGAATTGGAAAAATAGTGATTGCCAGCTCTCAGTCTGCCGAAAGCCCAGGGTTGCCTGGTTTAAACAGGTCACTTTATGTTAAAAATTGCACTCATGAGTTTTCTTGATGAATTATATATCAAATTAAAGCTTTTTTTGTTCTCAACACTGTAACACTGTAACACATGGTTGCCTGGAAAATAATTGTCGTAAACAAAGGTTGCCATCAGTTGAAATATTTTATTTTGGTTTTGTTTGACTGAGAATAGACGATGAAATGCGCTCTGTTTTAAAGTAAAATATTATATAATAGAAAGTCAATTTTAAAATCAATATTTATTTTAACTGTCCACCTGTTAAATTATGATTTTAATCATGTTAAAAAGAGTGAATCCATGATATTGAGTCTTTGCTAAATCTGTTTTTGCTAAATGCAAAATTAAAATTAAAATTATCATCTTAAAACGACTAAATTATCTAATTAAATAAATGTTTACAAATGTCGATCTACATAAGGTATTAATTATATCATGTTTCCTTAGTATAATGAAAGGTGACAATTATTGCGGATATTTTTTTTATTAATTAAGAAGATATAGAAAATTACATTTCAATAAACTCTCTCTCTCCCTCTCTCTCTGTAACGAACAAGTTTGCTCGATCTCTCGATTTTGCTCGAGCTCGTTTGCTTTGGCAACGGTTTTTTTTTCTCACGCAACTTTTACGAATTTTTCTCACGCAACTTTTACGAATTTGCATAGGAAAGAATATAATAGAAATTAATTTTGTTTAACATAATAGAATTATAATAAACAAATTTAAACTTTCTACTAAATTTAAAAAATAACAAAATTTTCAAATTTAGCAAAAAAGAATTCGAAGAAATTCCGATAGTAATGCTGACTAATAAACGCTATTTATAGTTTATGACCAGGAGTCGGCTAATATCATTTAGTGTACTTTTTACTATAGATACACATTTTGCGGCGAGGTATAAAACAAACCAAATGCAATAAAATTATTTTCGAAGATGCATTGTTGTTCTAGAATATATTGATCTACTAGCGACCCGCTTGAACCACATAATTATTACTTTTCTAATAATAATATTATTTTAGAAATAATAATTGTATTTATACTGAAAAGTTAAGTTTCAGTTGATTCAATAAAACATTTATTTATAACTATATTGTCAGATTCGTTAATATTATATAACTTTTTTATTTCTGAACAGATTGAAATAATATAAAGACTAAATGTTAAGCGAGGCTTGGCAAAATTGTGACAACTGCAGTTAAATCGGTTAAGCGGATTCTGAGATTAGCATGGACAAATGTACAAACAAATAGATAAAAAAAATCAAAATAATAATTTTTGGTTCTATCATGTTATTACATTTTTCTTATACATCTTCCATGTACACATGTTTGTGCCGTGTGATCCCGGCCTAGAATAGGATCATTCTGGTATTGGTGTTGTCGTAAGAGGCGACTAAAGTACGTGTCGTAGAGTCACGTCGCCAGCAATGGCAACATGCATGGGCAAACCCGACCGGACCATTACCACCCCCGGCATTTAAAACCGGCGTTAAGTAGTGGCTTTATGCCATTGCGTTTCGCATCAGGTAATGCCAGGCTCCGGCGCCCAACCCACTTTAAAGACCGGCAACGCACCTGTAGCGCCTCTGGTGTTGTGCGAGGTCGTGGGCGGCGGTAATCACTTACCCGAACGCCCGAACGCTCGTTTGCCTTGTCTTTTCCATAAAAAAAACAGACACCGATACGTTACTATTTTGTTATAAGTATAGAAGTATTATTGCTTGAGGCCGTAGTAGCGCACGGGCACTAGTGCGCGACTGTGAACGCTACAGGTTAAAGGTTCGATCCCTTTGGAGAGAGCGAAATATCTGGTCTCTGGTAACGATAACAAAATTGGTATTTATACGTAATCCCTTCAGAATTTGACGGAAAATAGGAAACAGAAGTGTCTTAATAATAACGTAGTGTCTTATCACTAGTTTCCCAGGTTTCTTCTGCCTATCTTGTTGTGTAGGGCTATACTTATATCGTGAAGCAAAATTAAATATCCTTATATTTTTATACGGATGTTTAAAAATATTTTTTAGAAATTAGATAACCCACAGCCACAATCAATCTAGAGCAGTGATTCTCAACCACGGTGCCGCGGCACTTTTGTGTGCCGCCAAATTTCAAAAGTGTGCCGCCAAATTTTGCAAATATATAATGTTAATATAATTAAATTATATCATTTAAAAAATATATTTTAACATGAATATATATTTAAATCCACAAAAAAATAAATTCGTATATTTAAAATTTTTGTCATAAACTATTTATGCAGTGTGTTGTAGTAAATAATTGTTATCTTTTTCTTTGTGTGCCGCCAAATTTTGAAATCGTTAACTATGTGCCGCAACAAAAAAAAGGTTGAGAATCACTGATCTAGAGAACAAACACGAACTCATATTTTAGTTATTATTACAAGTTTTTATTAGAAAAATTTTAAAAATTAAAAGTTCTACTTACTGTTTTTTATTCATAAAACATATTCTATTCTATTCAGACTTATAAAAGTTCTAGGAATTTTTCGGGTCAATGAATCGGTAGTTGCTCGCGTTTAAAATATATGAAGGCGGAGTTTTTATGAAGCCATATTTTTAAGTTAGTTGAAGTAATATGGATTTGTTCTTATTCCGAAATATTTATGTAGACGTATTCCATATTATTTGTTAATATAGAATTTGCTAATAAATCTATGTTAATGGTTTTGTTTGATGATAATAATAATAAAGCCTTTTACATACTAGAGGACCCGGCTTCGCCCGCTTGGAATATATGAATATTTATTAAATATATTTATGAAATTATTTTCTGTTTTCAATAGGATTAGTAAGAAAATATAAGCAAAATAAGCCGAAAAAGGAAAATGTGTAGAGAAAATTCTTATTATTAGAAAAAATAAGTACTAGTAAGCCTATTCAATATAAAAAACCAGACAAGTGCGAATCGGGCTCACCCACCGTACAAAAATTGGAAGTCTCGAGCTTTTTCTGAAATTCAAGCTTAGTTAAGCAGACTTAACCGCTAGTTCAAGTGGGGTATCGAATGAGATGGTCATTTGATACCTCACTTGAACTAGCCGTTTTAATACCAAACTATGCCCCCTTTTTGAGGCTATTAGTTTTTAGTATTTAATCTCAAATGTTGTGTTCAGATTTTTTCCTGAACAAAAGCTAGCCAATCTCATATTTCTAGATCAATCAGAAGTACCCTATTCATTTTGATTCCCTTTATAGTTTTTTTTCCATTTGGTAGGTCATCTTGATGGAGACGGTTAGCAAAGTGCTGCGATAAATGGAAAGAACGCCAACATCACAAGACAACCTGACCTGGTTGCATATATTGTGCAATGTATATAATAAGCAAATAAGTTATATAGGTTTAGTAATATAGTAAAATAAAATATATAATTTTTTCTGTAATTAGATATAAGAAACTTGGGTCAGAGAATAAAGGTTATTTTTATTTATTTTTATAGTTTTTTTGCTTCCTTTTCCAGCTATCTGTGTTATATGATCAGCCCACCTTCTCTTCGGTCTACCAATGTTCCTTTTTCCACTTGGGCCTTGCCATCGTGTGATCTGTATGTCTGTCGTTTATCTATGTATGTATCGTGAGATGTTTTATTCTTAATTTTTTGTACGTTTCTTTCACATAGTCCTTTTAGGATTTCTTTCAATAAATGATACATGTTTTCCTAAGTGTGTAGTTTTTAACGTATTCATTATCTTTAATTATGATGGGATATTTGTAGCTAAGTAGTAAGTTGCTATTGTGTTGCTCTTGGCTGTGTTTTGTCAATATTCTAAGTTATTCTTTTTAGAGGGATGGATGAAAACAGTTTATATATACTTGATAATAAGCGAATGGGTCTATAATTTCCTACATCTACGGGATTTCTTTTTTTAAATAGGAGGATTATATCCGATTTTCGCCATTGTTCTGGTACGGTTTCTGTGTCAATTACCATATTAAAAAGTCTTGTCAGATGGGAAGTTAAAATGGGTGCCCCTAATTTAAGTACTTCGTTGCATAGTCTGTCTGGACCAAGGCTCTTCTCGTCTTTTAATCTCATAATTTTTCGTAAACTTTTGAATGTTCCATTTATTTTATATTTTCAGAACCACTATAATTGTTGATTTGTTTCATTATCACTACAGCTTCTTTTGCGGTATAACTTCTTGTGGAAGTTGCTTGCATGTTCTATAACATCTGTCCTTGAATTCGTCGCGTCTGAATTTTGTTCTGTTTTCGTTTCATAATACGTGTGTTTATGACAAAAATAATAAGATATATAATTTTTCTCAATTTTACATAATATAAGAGTGAAGGCGTTCGTCTGCGTCACGAAGAGGCGTACACAAGTACAAACGTGCGACTGTAATGTACAATGGTTGTGGGTTTGATTCCTACTCAGGGGCATGTAATATTTAATATTTTAATTTTTTCGTTCTGGTAACAAGCACGGCAAATCACGACATTGAGTTCCACCACTCAACATGCAACGCCTAGAGAAATGGGCGGAAAGTGGGAAACTGAAGTCTCTTAATGAGATCTGTGTGGCGGAATTCAACGCCGCAACATATTATATCTTTATAGAAATAATTATAAATTAAATATAGTTTACTCTCCTGTTCTAAATTGAGCTAAAAAAGGACCTTTCTTACATTATTTCTACAATTAACATCGGTGGGTCGCTTAAGAGCTTCTCGTACTGCATCCGGCTCATTCTTGATCACTGCTTCATGTAAAAGTAGATCATTTTGTTGCACCCGCGACCTGCCTTCCGTCATCTAAAACAAAAAAATATTATTTAAAAAAATTATGTAGCTTATTAGGAATGTATGATTTAGCGGTCAGAACGCTTACACAGTTTCCAAAAGGCGCGGGTTCAAATCCATTACAATACATCCATTGAAATACATCCATCAGCAAATTTTAATTCAAAACTATTTCTTTTTCAGAGTACAGAAGTAATTTTAAAGTATTTTTTTGCAGTTGAAAAAGTGTTTTTTATAAGTTATTCATGTGTCACTGATTTTGCGTTATCCAAATATATATATTTCAAGATAAAAAAATAACTAAACAGTAAAAGAAAAAAAGAGTAAAATAATTAATTTTAGTTAAAGAAATACTTCTTCACAACTTAGTCTAAGCATTTGGTTGTTAGTCATACAATAAATTTGATATTTCTATATCAGATTCACGCTGTATCACGCATACAGCAGGGCAGGCAGAGAGAACCTTAGAGTTAAGACACTCCGTTCCCCACTTTCTGCCGAATTTTCCACCGAGCTTTTGCCTTGGTGCCAGAGCGAAGATATTTTACAAATATAAACGTGACAGCTCATGGTTTCGATTCCCACTCCGAGAAATGAAATATTTAATATATCATTTTCTTGCTCTGGTAACGAGGCATCGCTCGGCGTTAAGTTCTGCAACTAAACACACAATGCCTACAGAATTTGGTGGGAAATGGGGATCAGAAGTGTCTCAATGGGAACAAAGTATCTTAAAACTGGGTTCCCAGGTTTCCTCTACATACCCTGCTAGTGTGTGGTATATAAAGTTAAGCCAAAAACAAATAATTATTATTTTATTGATTTGTTAACGTCCATATTAGCCATATTTACATAACGTTGAACCATAATAGAACGTAATGTGAAACATATAATATTTGTATAACAACATCCACTTGTTTGTTCACAAACATCCACCAGCTACCAAGTTCCAGTAAATAAATGTATTATTCAGAGAGGTTCCCGTTGAATTGCGCAAGCTGTTTGGCTCTCATGCTCTCTTTGGTATCACTGCATTGGAATAGATAGAATAGTTCAATATTAAAAGTTATTTCGATATCACATTTTGTAAGCTTGCTAATATATCTTTATATTATTTTATTTATTTAATTTAAATTTATTTATTAGGAAGCCAACGTTACATACTACGACTACAATAATTTACAAACATTTTTAAATATTTGGACACAACGTATGACTCAATTATAGGCTAACTTTACATGTGTATTAAAGTTGTTGCTCACATCTAAACTAATAAAAAAAAATTAAAAATAACTTTTTAACTAAAAAACTAAAAAACAGGCTTATAAACTCAATCTTATAATATAAACACAATTTCAGTTATATAAAAAAACACAAAAAAAGTTAATACTAAAATTAAAAATAAAATAAAAATTTTTACTACTAAAAAAAATTTAATTCATTAAAAAAAATTATAAAAATTGTAAACAATATTTATAGATATATATGACATTTGTTCGAGGTACACGTTAATGGATTCTTTACTACGTATATAAAATATTTTTTCAATTGAGCTTTATACGAACGTAACGAGACATTAAATACATCAAATTGAGATGTTTGTGCTAATTTATTATAAAGATTCAAAATTCTATTAAGTGGTGCATTTAGGCTTAAATTTGTTCTAGCGAACCTCGTTTAGCAATTTAAAGTACATAAAATAAAATATGTAAAATATTTGGGTAAATAAATTTGAATCTAATATCTTTTACAATAAAATAAATATCTTTGTATGATGGTCGTTTCTAAGCATTTATTGTGCAAAGGACGTCACAAGCCAAAAAAGTTTTAATAAGCATGGCCAATCTTCAGACAATATTGAAGTTGAACGTGTACAGTTATTATACAAATTTATTTTATTTATTCAGTTAATATGTTATTCAAGAGAATGAAGCTTTCATTCGATTTTTATAAGAAAAAATATTTCTAAAGTAATATGCTACTTTAATACATCAATGCACAACAAATGTTTTTCTTATCTTAATATTTTTCTAGTGTCACACTATTCCATATGGAACAAGGGAGGCAGAGGGAGATAGTGTTAAGACACTCCGCTACCCATTACCAAATTGAACACTTAACCTGTTACGTTTACAGTTGTAACATCTGTACAGATGTAAAAGCTTTTTATTATTAAGGATTTGATTTAGTAAACCTATTTTATTTTTATATTACGTTTTATATCTCCTAAAACAAAGTGATGATGACGCCAGTGCCTCATATCCACATATATCATTAAAAATATGCACGCAGCGACACAAAGTATGACTGTAAAACCGACTGGTTGTGGGTTCGATCCCCACACGAGGAGATGAAATACTTACTTAAATTTATATTTCCATTTCTTCGCTCTGGTGTCGAGGCAAAGCGCGGCGTTGAGTTCTGCCACTTAAAACGCAATGCCTCTAAAATTCGGCAGAAAGTGGGGAACGGAGTGTCTTAACACTAGGTTCCCTCTGCCTACCCTGCTGTGTGCAGGATACAGCGTTAAGCTGATAAGATATCATAAGATAATATTCATTCTATTTTCGTCGAATTACTGATATACTTCTTAAAATATTGACAGGGTGATTTGGAGTTTTTCCGCGATGATGTAAAAATATATTTACAGTCTACTCAGCTACAACTGACAGCAAAGTTTAAACATTTATCTTGTGTTTCGTGACATGATTACGTGTGCTAATTTTAGAAACGTTTGGTATTTATATGAAAAAAAAATCTTTTTGCATGAATGAGATCATCCAATTTCAATTTCGATTTTCTAAAATGTTTTTTATTTATTTTGTTTCAGCTTAACGCTGTATAATGCATGTAGTAGGGTAAGCGGAGAGAGCGTAGTGAAGAGTAAGACACTCCACTCCTCTTTTTTCAACAAATACTGTTCATTGCGTGTTGAGTGGCGGAACTCAACGCCGAGCTTTGCTTTGACACCAGAGCGAAGAAATTAAAGTACTAAACACTTATACCACTGCGCCAAGATATAAGATATAAAAAAAGACCAGAATTATATAATATACAGACAAATTCAAATTAAATTTATATATGTATTAAATGTAAAATAGTTTGTAACTCGCTACTGCTTTACATTTATATTGTATAGTTACCATAAGTTAACTTTAACACGACAAAAGCAAACTTTGTTCTCTTTGAAGTCTTCATTATATACCATGATGTCATTTAAAGTAGAAAGGACGGATGTAAGGACATGTTTCTGATATTAAGAGGACTTAAAATCAAAATATAATTTTAAATATATTATATAACTAGCGCACCCGGACGCGGCTTCGCCCGCTTAAACTATACGAATGGTTTTTAGATATATTTATGAAATAGTTTTTGAATATATGTAACTAATTTAGATGAAAAAAAATATAAGTAAACGTAATCAATAAAATATTAATAAAAAAAAACTAAACAAAACCAGCTCCATTATTAATATTATTAAAGCACCTAAAATAAATATTTAAAAGAATGAAAATTAAATGTGTTGTGCTTTTTTTGAAAGTGCACATGGTTAATTACATAATACTCAAATACAATAAAAAAAATATATATTTTTTGTCTTTCTATTTCCCCGAGCTGGACATTCCAGAATAACTGAACTGATTTTTATTGGACTTTCAGTGATCGATTTTACTGATTTACCCGGGAAAAATCTTTTTACACGTTTTCCTTGCGCGCGTACATACATACTATATGAAATAACTAAAGTCCTTTCTACATTAAATATGATAAGTTTTGCGAGCAATATCAAATAAAATCCCAAAAAACTAAAACTACAATTTATTAAGTGTATAACAACGGTATAGATAACCATCCAACCGAGATGAAATAACCAACAATTCTTTCCTTAATACTTAAATAATATTACACCGATGCCGCGCAGGGCCGCAACTTACACCACACCAAGAAATTTATGAAAATCTAACTAATCTGCTCCTCGAATAAGCGAAGAACCAAAGAAAAGTATAAATTAATTATAAACAGCAAATAATTACATAAAAATTAACAGTAGTTCGAAAATGTATGAAAATTTACAAAACCGTCAAAGTCATCTGCCCGTTCGCGTCGGTCATACTATGCCGGTCGTATGCTAGGTTATTTCGAATCAGTGACATCTCCTTAATTATTTATTAGAATGTTATACAGTGAACTATAATTTCAATCTAGATGAAATGCTAAAAGTGACTATTATATTCATTTTCATAAGGATCAATATCAAATTATAGAAAATACATACAACAAAAACCCGATAAATATAAAGTAAATTAATTAAAATGGTTACTTGTTGTTACTGTGTTACTTTGCTCAAGCTTCAGAGATAAATATGGTATGTGTATCGCGGACTTTTTTAAACATTATTTAAAGGACAATATTTTTGTAAAACATTATTTTTATGTATCTCATAAGGTTGAGTCGGCGCACGCCATGTATGCGTTAAGCAAGCTCATTTTGGGTGACGTTTGCTTATAACAACAAATAAACTTTGCAAACCGTTGCTTAGCAACGGTCGGTTGTTATTAACATGGCGGAATAAATTGCCTGTCAAATTAAAAAATATTTTAATATATTAGTATATTACAAATATGAGAAAAAAAAGTAACCTATGTTCAGCCGAAGCCCCTCAAGTATCTCTATATGAGTATTTTATCGCAATTGAATTAGCGGTTTGGCCCTGATTGCGTAAAAGACAGACAGACAGACAGACAGAGTTACTTTCAAATTTATAATATAGGTATGGATTTAAAAAAAATCAGTTTCACGCTTTTTCTCGCATAGAAAGGTATTGTTTTGTTAACATGGTGTTTCTGTTTCCCTCTTTGCGCCTAATTTTCGAGATATTACATGTTTAACTTGGGACTGTAAAATCAACTGGTTGTGGGTTCGATCCCCACTCGAGGAAATGAAATATTTAGTTACATTTATATTTTCATTTCTTCGCTCTGGTGTCGAGGCAAAGCGCGGCGCTGAGTTCCGCCACTCAACACGCAATGCCTCCAGAACTCGGCGGAAAGTGGGAAACGTAGTGTCTTAACACTAGGTTCCTTCTGCCTATCCTGCTGTGTGCCGGATACAGCGTGAAGCTGAAAAATTTGAACCCATAATCATTCCGTTTACAGTCAGATGTTGTACCACTACCCCACGGTAGTTTATACAGACTTTCAAATGTATACGTAATACATCTCTATAGTGATCCGTTGAAGCCCTGTCATTTATATCCTTGAAGTGTGTTAATACGCGCTCTACTCCATTTTAAGATATTTTCTGTAAGATTACAGTTAAGTATTTAATCTTTTTAATACATTTGTCGTATAATACATTCAATATATTTATTTTGATACATCATTATATTACACTATACTTTATAAAACACTAGCATTAATCTGGAGCTTTGTTCCCATAGTTAAACGAGAATATCTAAGAGTTTCATTTGACACATTCCACAGCGTGAAGCTGATTTTTATATTTGACACATTCCAATTTCCAAGCAATCGAGGTAACTTTGATCGTAGGTACAGTGGTATTATAATATAAAAAAAATATGATCTTTTTATTTTTTTTTAGTTTTACACTGCCAAAGGCTGGGAACCTAGAGTTAAGACACTCCGTTCCTATTAAGATAATTCCATTCCATAGCGTGTCGAGTAGTGGGACACAGCGTTGTGCTTTGAATCGTTACCAGAGCGAAAAATTAAAAATATAAACTACTTTGCTATCACGAGTCGGAATCGAACCCACAACCTGTTGCGTCGCAAGCTTTTGCATCACGACCGTCTTCTAAATTACATGCTCTACTAATTTTATCAAAGTTCTTTATTTTGAAGAAAAAAAATCTTTAAATTTATTAGATGAAATGCGGCGTTAGGTTCCGTTATTTAACACTATACGTAATTTACTTAAAAAATATTTGAACTTATTATATAATATAACAAATCTTAATTAGAAAATTGGGTGAAATCAGCCTCGATATTAGATATACGTGTATTATATATCTTAAGTAACGCCTCTAAGGAACAGCTTTTGAAGCTTTGTAAAGCTTCCCTTTAAACTTTCTCATTGTACATATTTCGTGATCCATGATTGCCTTGTAAACTTATTTTGAAAGAGATATTTGATAATATGGTGATAATATCTGTGAGTAAGTTGAAATTTAGTTTTGTTATTATAAATTATAATAATAATATGCCTTTGAGAAATGTTCTTTATTAAGTTAAAAAGTTAAACAAATATTTTTGATTAATCTCTTAAATGTTCTTTATTTCGCATATATGTATATGCGAAATAAAAAGAATTTAATATCAAGACAGTTACCACTTTCCGTCGATTCCCAATTTGGAAAATGAAACATTAAATCATTTAATTTCTTGGCGTTGAGTTCCGCCACTCAACGCGTTAAGCCTCAAGAATTGGACGGAACGGGGGAAGTCTTAATATCGAACGGAGTGACGTAACAGTAGCTTCCCAGGTTCCTTCTGCCTACTCTGACACGTGCTGGACACAGCGTTAAGTAAAATTAAAACAAAATAATATCTTTTCGAATTTAATCATAATATGTCAAAGTAAAATGGATTAGAAATTCCCACAAAAAGGTATCTTATTATCAAAGAAATGTAATAATGTCATTCCTGTAAGGACAGAGTCCCGCGATGTAATATAATAAATCACGTTTCTGTGTTCCTCAAAAGGGGAACTCTTAGAGAATCCTTTGAAACTTTACCGTGCCGTGACAATAGTGAGGCTTATTGTGACCACTTGACCTGTTTCTGACGTGAGGTCGCTGGGCACTTTTTGTATGGGGGTAATATTACATTTTTTTTCCCGAGTTTTTTTAAAATAGTTTTATTATTTTGTTTGGTAATGATGGTTTTTTTATTGGGTCATTATATTATAAAAATATGAAAAAAAAAAAATTTAACAGGTAAATTACCTGTAATCCAAATAATATATTATAAGTTTTTCTTCCTTCCAGCTCCATTTATGATTACATATATAGATTATTTGTTAAACTTTATTTTAAATATTCTCACTTAGGGACAATTTTTTTTAAAGTATCATTGAATGAAGTGAATACGATGATTTATATGATATTACTATTTAAGCCATAGTGCCGTCGTAGCAGCACTCTATCTGACTGCGTACGCGACGTTTGCGAGTTCAAATCCCATTCGGAGGAATGAGTGAATTTAATTTTTTCTTATCTTTTAACAAGGTAAAATGCGGCATAGAGTTCTGCCACTCAACACGCAATATCTCGAAAATTGGACGTAACAGTAGTATAGAACACAGTTTTTTAACACAGATTACTACTGCCCAACAAAAGGAAAAGTAACAAAAAAATATTAATTACAATTTATATATATATATATATATATATATATATATATATATATATATATATATATATATATATTCAGTCTTCCCTATCCTTCCCTAAGTGTTAATCTCCAGTAGATACATACTATAAACTATAAATATAATAGTATATGGATTTAGTTTGACCACTTCGGATATTCTAAACAATGAACTTCTTAGCTTCTTGTGCAAGCGGAATATATTATATGTTAATGAATAAGAAGACACCTAATATTTTTATTTAATTTATGTTAAGTTATTGTTTTTTTTTATGGAAAAGACAAGGCAAACGAGCGTTCGGGTCACCTGATGGTAAGTGTCTACCGCCGCCCACGACCCCATGCAACACCAGAGGCGTTGCCGGCCTCAATTTTCGCCTTAATTTGAGATGGGTGTTGGGTAGCGGAACTCAACGCTGCACTTTACTACGCTTCAACCATTACATATGCTATATTAAATATAATATGCGAACTATCCAAAATTTGAACTTGCGGCTGTTATCATATCATGTGGACAGTTTTACCACTACATACAAGCATCTGTACTAACAAATTAATTCATCAGGTACATATCATTGTTTCAACATAAAACACACTTTGTATATAAAAACCATGATTGTTAATATTGAAAATATTTTTCTATTCAACGATACATTTCCATGAGGTCACATGTGATTGATCTACAAAACAAACATTCTGTAAATGCTTTATTCAAATATATATGAAATATATCCTGAGGCATGATTGATAACATCAAATATAGCTTTATTTAATCTAATTACATAGTAGGGTAGGCAGAGGGAATCTAGGTACCCTAGTTTTAAGACACTGCCTTCGTATGAAGACATTTCCGTTCAAAATTTTCAGCTGAATACTGAAGACATTGCGTGTTGAGTGTATGGAACTCAATGCTGCGCTTTGCCTTGTTAACACAGCAATTAAATGAAGATATTAAATATTTCATTACCTCGAGTGTGAATCGAATCCATTACCTGTCGCGTTACAGTCGCACGCTTGTGCCTTCGCCACGACTGGCCTCTACCTAACCTCTACCTGTTTTTAAGACATTCCACTTTCCGCCCAATTTTCAAGACATTGCTTATTATGTGGCGGAACTCAATGTCGCGCCGCTCGGTTTTGTTGCGAGAATTGAATTGTTACAAATAAATGAAAATAATTTGTTTCATCGAGTGAGAAGCGAAGTCACAACCGTCGGGTTTATAGTCATATACCGTGTCACTGCGCCACGCGGCTTCAATGACAGGCTACGGCTCATTTTTTATATTTTCCTTTTGCCGATTTTTTTATTATAAAATAATTACATAAAGTTGCAGAACTTAGCGCCGTTAAGTTTCATCACCCACCTCGCTGTATCCCTAAGTGACCTGAGTGTAAAAATGGATCAAACCTACACTAGATTCTTTCTATCTTCTCCGACAATACGAAATATGTTTTTTTTACTTTGAAAACTTTACTTCAAGCGTTTTACAAGCAAAATAAGCACTGACTTATAAACTATGTATACTAAAATAAAATGAAATATTAAGCACAGCTAAGCTATGAAACTTTTAGGTCATAGGATCATGTTCATATAAAACTTATAATATGAATCTGCTTCAGCATCACGCTGAATCCTGCACATAGCAGGGTTGGCAGAGGGAATTTAGTGTTAAGACACTCCGTTCCCCATTTTCTGCCGAGTTTTGGAGGCATTGCGTGTTGAATGGCGGAACTCAATGCCGCGTTTGCCTCGACATCAGAACGAAGAAATGAAAATTTAAATGTAAAGAAATATTTCAATTCCTCGAGGAGATCGAACCCACAACCAACCGATTTTACAATCACAATTTGTGCCCTTGCGACTAGCTTCTATTATATAGGTGGTTGAACTAAAACTTTTTATGGATCAATTTGAAAAGTTGCTGGTTGCGGGTTCAGTGCCCACTTGGCGGAATGATTATACATACTTACTTTATTTTTATTAACTCTGGTTCGGTAGACGGGGCGTGTCGTTGAGTTCCGTTACCCAATACGCCATGTCACGGAAATTGAGCGGAAAATGGCGAACGGAACGTCTCAACGGGTTCTAGAGTCTAGTCTAGTTTGACTAACTAGTTTCTTTCTACATACGCCATACAGCGTGGAGTGTATTTATTATAAAAGTAAAGGTTGATCTGATATAGTTGCATAGCAATTTTTTTTAAATGCCTCTTGAAAAAGTTAAATAAGATTTCTGAGAGTGTTACATGACTTCCAGCACAGTTCTATCCTCCTTTAACATTTTAACGACGTTGAGAAGCGCTTACGAGGCTCCGAGTACTTAAGCTTTAAACTTTTAAAGTATCCTAACTTTCGTTTGTGTCACGAACGCTTTAGATTATCTAAACGGGTCCAATAGGTATTTAGTAAATTAATTTTAAAACAATCATGAAACAAGGCTTTTTAAACAGACGCTGTGATTTGAGTGTCATTTATAATTTAATTAATTGACAGAAATGAAATGAAATATTTAATGTTTTATTTCTTTGTTTTGGTATCGAGAGAAAGCGCGATGTTGAATTCCGTAACACAACAAACAATACTTACAGCATTCGGCGGAGAGCAGCGAACGGAGTGTCGTAACACTAGGATCTAGGATGCCTACTCTGGTACATGCAGCTACAGCGTTATGATAAAATTGTAATTAGTTTTAGGCATAGGTATATGTAACAGGGTAGATGGAAGGAAACCTAGGTGCCGTGTGATCCCGGCCTAGAATAGGATCATCCTGGTACTGGTGGAGTCGTAAGAGGCGACTAAAGTACGTGTGGTAGAGTCACGTCGCCAGCAATGGCAACACGCATGGGCAGACTCGACCGGATTATTACCACCCCCGGCATTTAAAACCGGCGTGAAGTAGTGGCTTTATGCCACTGCGTTTCGCATCAGGTAATGCCAGGCTCCGGCACCTAACCCACCTTAAAGGCCGGCAACGCATGTCTTTTCCATAAAAAAAACTTGTGTAAAGACATTCCGCTCCGACCTTTTGTTCAATTTTCGAGTCATTACGTGTCAAGTGGAGGATGTCAACGTACATATTTTGTCTTGTTATGGGGCGAAAGCATTAAAATAAATCATTTTGTCCCAGTGGGAACCGAACCCACATTAGTGCCGACGGCCGACTACAAAAAAATATTTAATTTTATTCATATATTATTATATTGCTATTGGGATCTTTTTAATTACTATTTGAAGCTCTACTTTCCATGTAAATTGTGGCGAATGATTGTTAGTAATAGTTTCTAAGAACAAAAGAATGAAACTGGGTAATTGCAGCAGTAAAAGCCAGATTACTCTTTAACAAAAAATCGTTTGCAGGTTCGATTTCACACTAACTTAGCTACTTTATCCCTATTGGAGTGGTCAGAGAGGACGCGCCAAACGCTACGGCCTCTGCATACCTCTTTCGCCTCGTCCACTTTCTTAATAAAAATACTAATATGTAAAATCGAAACCTATTGAGTCGAGGTGATTTTGATTATACAAAATATAAAAAAATAATAGCTACAATTTTTTTATAATAAGTGTTAAGACACTGCGTTTTCACTTTCCATTTCACAATTTTCAAGACATGGACGTGGACATGGACGTTAAGTGGCGGAACTCAGCGCTGCGTTGAGTCTAATAGCGGGAATAGAGCACATTCATAACACATGACACGACGTTTACAGTCAGACGCTGTGACACATAATGCGAATTTCTCATAAAATATTTTTTATGCAATTTAATATTATTTTGCAATTTCTATTTTTGTTAGCTTTACGCACTATCCCCTATGTTGCAGGGTGGGCAGAGGGGGACTTGGTACCACAGCGAGAAAATGTAAATATTAAATATTTCACTCCCCCAAGTTGGAATCGAACCCGCAACCTGTCACGGTCTCAGTCGCAAGCTTGTTCTCCAGCGCCACGACTGTCGTCAAANATATATATATATATATATTTGATATATTTTTATTTCCCTAATCTTCTTTCAAATACATTCCCGTTTATTCTGCTAACCTTCACATAATATCTCTAATGGACACAATGTGGAAATAAATATTATAATATATAATATTCACGTATTTCAAAACTTAGTTTGCTTTTCTTTTAATTTTATTTTTATGCTGTTTATTTTTGCGTGTAGTCTAACATACATTTTAGAAAAGTATTTTATAACGGAAACTGGGTTACAATGCTTATAAAATGTTGAAATATAAAAAAATCTATTGCTTCACTCGTGGCTGCGCTTGAACGTACTATAGATCCATGCACTATACATATAAAACTTTATCTTGAGTGACTCCGTTTATTATATATTGAATACTTGCAATATATATTACTGTTAATAATAAATATTTGTTGTGAATACATACACAACAAACATAATATTATATCGATAGTATTTTTTCTAAATTAAAAGAAAATTTTAAAAAATATTTTATAATTTATAACAATGTAAAAATTTTAATTTCATAAACTTTTAAGCATATAAAAATGGTAGGTTTAAAGACCTGAAATATACTTGACGACATATTCTTTCTTATAAAATTTCCACAAAGGCGAAAGCAATAACTTTGTCAGCGCCAGAAAGAGTGTCGTTTTGAGTATTCCTAATTTAACTTATCGTACTGTAGATATAAATATCTTATCAAAAGCTCCTTAGATTAAATAAAATGGCCAAATGTCTTATGAATTTCTGAAATTTTTATGAAACTCATATGGCTGAAATTATGATATGAATAGACTACGACACTATTTCAATATTAACCGAAAAATTGCGAGATTGAGTGTTGAAGTGGCTGGACTCAACGCTGAGTTTGGTTTTATCAGATTAAGAAAAGGAAAATATTTTTTTCCCCCCAGTCCTATTCCAAGTATTAGTGTCAAGGAGATACTATTTATTTTAATTAGACTAATTAGAGTATAGATATTTAACACAAATATTATTCTCATAAGGCCTATAAAAAGAGAAAAATAAAGATGTAAATAAAAAAATTACAATATATTTTTAAACATTTTTTAAAGTGTTATTCCATACTTAGGAAAGAAAAATACTTATTTAGAAAACGTATAAAATTTTAACGTAGCGGGTCTCGAACCCGCGCCTCCTGGAAACCGACCAGGCGCTCTGACCACTAAGCCATACGTTCTCATCAAGCTACGTCGAAAGCGTAGCGACGTTCAAACTTTTATACGTTTTCTAAATAAGTATTATAATATATATTTTTATTATACAAGAGGAATTAACATTACATTTTTAAATATAAATTGTTATAAAAAAAACATTTAAAAATATAAAAAAAAACATTTAAAAATATAAAAAAAAAGTCTTTCGAGGGTAGAACAAGGGTCCAAGCTATCGGAACAACTCAATCTTGGCATACTGGGAGACTGATTGTTGCAAATACTGTTAAAAGTAGTATTGACCTGCTGAAAGCTCAAGCGTAGCCTCTTATAATACGGACCAATCCAGCAGATGGCGACTCTGAATGATCCGCACGCTGTCCGACAGTCGCTGTGCAGTAACGGTCACTGTTGGTTCTAGCTCCTGAAACATAAACCTTGAACGATACACTGTGAGGTTGATTATTCCCTCCGTTGCCCTCATTCAATTGCTGAGACCATCTCATGCGAGGCACTTTACCACCGGTAGCGGGAGCCTTGTTGAGAATCTGAAACAAAGAGTCCACTTGGTTCCAAGCTCTCCGACGGTGCGATTCCGGCGTGATGGCGTTCTCCGAGTCTTATATTTCTCCCTCCGGATTCGAGCGACATCTCTGCCCATGCTGTTAGGAATGCATTGGTCCTCCTGGCGTCCTCCCGTTTATAACTAGCACTTTCACCATCTTTTTTTATGTTACTGGTCCAGAGTAATAGTATAATAGTAAATAAATACTATTTATTTACATTTTCTTGTGGTATATGTGTTAATTTTAAACTTGTTTAATTATTTTAAATTATGATATTATTATAAGATTTTTTTAATATTTTTGTTTGAAGGTTGCTAGGGTAATTTATTATTATTGTCTACAAGATTACTTAAGATATAACAGAGATTTTGAGATCTGGGTTAATTTGTCTTGTATAAACGTGAATTTATAGGGGTGGTATTAGCTCCTATTTAATATTAACAAAGGTTAAATAAGGTCGCGCTATTTATGTAAAATGAAAGCATTTTGAGTTATAGAGAACATTCCTTTATTTAAAACTTGATTGAATAATACGCAATGTCTCGAATTCAATTGTCCAATCGAGCTGAGAACTTTCACTAAGTTAGACCCAGCTACATATATGCGGGAAAAAGCCTAGCGCGTAAATGTCACAAGCCTCCTATACTTTGCTTGGTAAGTGGCGGAGTTCAACGCCATTGAAGATTGCCAGTCTGGATCGCATCCATTGCTGAGGCGCAACAGCGTCTATTGCTAATTTATTTTGAAAAATATACATAATTATAAAATGTTATATCATTATTTGTAAATAACTTGGGTGAAACTGACAAACAATAATTAAGTTTATTTTCAAAATTTATTTTTATAACAAACTTTTAACTATGACCGCTTGTTAATGTTGCGTTTTAGACTTTCACAAAGCCGTAAAATAAGTATAATTTCGTATAAATTTTATTTACACTCAAATATTTTTTGTCTCCAATAGGACCAACATCGGCAAAGGGAATCTATGAAATTGTTAGTAAGCCTTTGTCCCAGTGGCCGAACTCAATGCGCTTAGTATTTATTTATTTTATGTAATGTAAGTTTTAAATCAGCTTCACGCTGTATCCCGCACACAGCAGGATAAGCAGAGGGAACCTAGTGTAAAAACACACCAATCCCTACTTTCCATCGAAATCTGGAGGCTTTGTGTGTTGAGTGGCGGAGCTCAACGCCGCGCTTTGCCTCAACACTAGAGCTAAGCAATGAAAATGTAATTTAAATAAATATTTCATTTTGTCGAGTAGGAATAATGTAAATAATAAGACTTTAAAACATCTTCTATTTCAAAAATAATCAAATTGAAGAGAACAAAAGTGGAAGGAACAAAAGGATCACGTTTCAATAATAGTGTCAGACAGGAATGCGGACAATGAGGGAAGGGTCCCGCTCCCGTGTCTGCCCGGGGGCGTGCCGGTTACACTTGTTTACTTACCCCTTAACGGCGTATTGACAAAGTGACCCCGGTAATGGCTTTCGTTATTGGAATACAAAGTAGCTCTTATTCGTACACGGTATGTAATTTAATTATTACCTTTTTTAGGTATTTTTTACTTTTTTTTTACAAGCGTCCGACGGATATTTTAGAATTTATGGCCGAATTACCACTATAAGGTGATAGAATTTTTTAATTGCGTCAATGACAAAAATCAGTATTGTTTCTCCACTATTGACATATTTTAAGTAATTTGTGTAATATATTATAAGTAATTTCATTAATTTAGAAACTATTACATTTAAATCCATTAGCTCTGTTGTAACTAAATTTACATGCAGTCTATATGCCATTATGTACAGCCAGATTTTTACTGACTCTACATGGACTCTCGTACTGGTATCATGAATTATTTTTTTTAGCTTTACCCTGCATTTTGGACACAGCAAGGTAGGCAGAGAGAACTTAGTGTTGAAACACTTCGTTCCCCACTTTCCGCCGTATTCTGGAAGTATTGTGTATTGAGCGACGAAACTTAACCCTGTGTTTCTCCTCGTTTAATAGTGGTAACGAGTGGCTCCACAAACTGTAGCGTTTACATCGTCCGCACGTCAGCTCCTGCGCCACGACTGGCTTCAATTAGTTTATAAACGCATTTACTACTACCCTTTCTACGTGGCGAAAGAGATATGCAGAGATACACACAGCACACAGCACTCCGTTCTCTCTGGCTACCCCGGTAGCAATACAAGGAGATTAAGAGAAGAAGATAGATATTTTCTGAATAATAAATACCAATGGGCACCCGTATGTAGTATATGTAGATTGGTATAGGTATCTCTATTCTATATTCGACCCTTATTTGACTTTAAATTACTTTAAATTTAAATTAGGTACACTAGGATTAACAAAACCACAATTTCGTTTATCACTAGGTCGGCGGCCGCAAATGACCCTTGTATCTTAGTAAAGTGTGTCAAAGCAATATGTTAGAACCTTATACTTTGTAAGTGTGACTGTAAAATCCACTAGTTGTGGGTTCGATCTCCACTCGAGGAGATGAAATATTTACTTAAAAAATATATATTTTCATCTCTTCGCTCTGGTGTCGAGCGCGGTGTTGAGTTCTGCACGGAATGCCTCCAGAATTCTGCAGGAAGTGGGGAACGGAGTGTTTAGCATTAGGGTCCCTCTGCCTATCCTGCTGTGTGCGGGATACAGCGTGAAGCTAATTTGTTTATTTTATTGAATTACTCTGTTATATACTTAGTTTTTAATTTTATAGTGAGTAAGAAAAATTGAGACCTGTAGTGGCGCAGGGGCACAAGTGTATGAATGTAAACGCGACAGGTTGTGGGTTCGATTCCCACTCGAGGAAATGAAATATGCTGAGTGCAGTGTCATGGCACTAGGTTTTCTCTACCTACTATGCTATATGCAGGATATATCGTAAAGCTGAGTAAGAAAAATTTTACCCATTTTACCCATTTAGTCGTCGTGGCGCAGTGGCACAGAGTCTGACTGTACGCGAATGTTGGTTCGATTGCCCACTCGGGGGATTCAAATAAACAAAATTATTTCCATTTACATGCTCTGGAAGACAGAGAGCGATGTTGAGTTCTACAGCTCAACACGTAATATCACAAAAGTTTGGTAGAATAAGGAAACGGAGTGTCTTAACACTTAACAGTAGGTTCCTTATGACTACTCTGCTATTATATGCGGGGGAAAGGGTAAAGCTTTTTTAAATTTATATTATTTCTAGATAATTTTGGTCTCAATATATATACGTATAAATTATTATTTTCACAAATCAACGACAAGTAGCGAGGACAATATTAAAGAAATAAAAATATTAAAGAAATAAAAACTTCCATCAATTCAATTTACATTTAGAGTGTTAACGTAAAATTCGTGAGAAAATTAAGACTAGACCATTTAAGAGCTTTGAAGCCTTGAAATTACGAACGCTGTTTGTATATTATTATATAATTTAAAATAACGTTAAAGTTGCAATGTAAGCAGGTTTTTGTAGATGTAAACTATAGAAATGTTATTAATAAATATTTTTCGTAAAACGATTCCAAAGCTGCTCATTTTCGTGTTATACTGAAATCAAAAGTATTTTATATTTTTATTTCCTCGCAGCGACAAGACCACGATGACAATAGTGACGAGGTAAAGCGCGGCGTTGAGTTCCGCTACTTAACACGCAGTGCCTGTTAACCTCAGATTCAATTTATATAATCCTGCTATGTATCCTGTTCCATTTAAATTCACACGCATGTGCCACTGCGCCACGACTGGTCTCTAATAATAACAAATGAACGGGAAATTTGATATTCCAAGCTTACTATTATAACAATAATTTGAAGTGAAGTTTGACAACCAGAGACGTTTAAATTTCAAGTTTAATGGATTCTGTAGAGTATACGAGATGATTTTCGATTTGTATCTGGTCTCCTGTTGTCGTTGTGTTAAATCGAAAATCAAATCAAAAGGTTGAGGCCAGTCGTGGCGCAGCGGCACGAGGTGTGACTGCAAAACCGACTGGTTGTGGGTTCGATCCCCACTCGAGGAGATGAAATATTTACTTAAATTTATATTTCCATTTCTTCGCTCTGGTGTCGAGGTTAAGCGCGGGGTTGAGTTCTGCCACTCAACACGCAATACCTCCAGAATTCGGCAGAAAGTGGGGAACGGAGTGTCTTAACACAAGGTTCCCTCTGTCTACCCTACTGTGTGCGGGATACAGCGTGAAGCTGATTGATTAATTAAATCAAAAGGTCAAAATTTAGACCCATCATGGCGTGGCCCACGTTGTAATAATATAGTCCTGACCCATTTCGGTGACATCGGCCACTCTTATTAAGGTTAGTAATTTACGAAGAAAACACGTGGAGCTTATTTTTTTATGTTATTTTCTTGTATTTTTTTTTGATTTCGAAGAATAGTGGAAAATTTTGTTTGAGTAATTTGTTAAGTGGGGAACGGAGTGTCCTAACACTAGGTTCCCTCTGTCTACCCTGCTGTGTGCGGGATACAGCGTGAAGTAATTTATTAATAATGTCGTAGCTGGCTTAAATATTTTTGTGATTTACCTCGGATGTATATGGATTTACATGTATATGGATATTAGTCCTAGTTAGTTCTACATAACTTACTTAACATACTTTATTGATAAATAAAGAAACTTAGCGTCACGCTGCATACTTAGCAGAGAACGAAGCGCCATACGCTACGGTCTCTGCATCTCTTTCGCCTCGTCTATTTATAACTTACTTTTATTTAAATCTCTTTTTTCTTTAAAATACATGGAAAAATGATTACAAAGGATAACTTATCTTTAAAGGAGATCTTTCCCAGAGTCTCTTGAATGTGACAAAGTTTGACTGATAACATGCTGTCCGGATACTTTTGTACCCAAAATGTGTATTTTTTCATATTATTGTATTTAATAACTTCATGCTTTTCCCTACATAGCAAGGAAGAAGGGAACTTAGTGTTAAGACACTCCGTTCCTCACGCACCGCCCAATTTTTGAACTCACCGTCTCATTATGTAAATAGTTTAAGTACTAAAATCAAGTCGTCAAACATTTCCATTTCCTATGGTTACTGGGGAAATTGCTGCGTTAGTTTCTGCCACTCGACACGCAGATACCGATACCTCTAAAATTCGACAAAAAGTGGAAAATGAAATTGTCTCAATGGGAACGGAGTGTCTGAACACCCGATTCCCAGGTTCCCTCTGCTTACCCTGCTATATGCGGGATACATCTTGAAAATAAAAAAAATCTCCTATTCCGTGAAACCCACAATCATCGCTGACGTCTACGTCCCTTCTTCTATTTATTATGTTTTTTGTTAATAAAGAAAAAAATATTAATGCGAAATAAAATAATAATAAGTGATTTATTAAGGTAAGGTAGGTACCAAATATTCTGACATATAGAGATCTAAATTTATTTTTGGGATAAAGTTTTTTTAATTATACGAAAAACACGAAGGTTGAAATCGTATCTCTTACCAATTGATGTATGACAAAAGTCGATTTATACATTAAATAAAAAAATTAAATCAGCTTTACGCTGTATCCCGCACACAGCAGGGTAGGCAGAGGGAACCTAGTGTTAAGACACTTCGTTCATCACTTTCTGCCGAATTCAGGAGGCATTGCGTGTTGAGTTGCAGAACTCAACGCCGCAATACATTATTGTTTATTTTTTCTCGCAAATAAAAACGTAATATATATTTAACATTATTAAAGACCAAAGCTATATATAGCCTAATTCCACAAAGAACACTCTATATATTTGAAATATATAATTTTTTATTTTATTCCGAGAATTGCGTTGTTTGTTCCATACAAATTAGCTTTACAAAAGCAAAACAGTTTTAATGTAAATAAAAAGATTTTTTTAAATAGATTAACTAAGCTATTTGCCTTTATATTTTTCCATTTATACTCATTTTTACCAAAACAAATTAAGTTAAATAACTTTTTCGCAAAGGTAATTTTA
Source organism: Heliconius hermathena (assembly GCA_013403705.1). Classification (NCBI taxonomy): domain Eukaryota; kingdom Metazoa; phylum Arthropoda; class Insecta; order Lepidoptera; family Nymphalidae; genus Heliconius; species Heliconius hermathena. Next base: position 577,544 of record JAAIXJ010001779.1, on the reverse strand, counting down.
CTTATAAGCAACTTGGTTTTTTCACTTGCAAATAGCCTGGATTTATTTAGAAGTAATTACGGTGGGACGACCTAACACAATTTACAATACAATTTATATCGGAAAATGGAGAACGATGCAGTATATCACTTATTTGACTGTCTTAAAAATTAAAATTAAATTAAATTAAATCAGCTTCACGCTGTATCCCGCATACAGCAGGGTAGGCAGAGGGAACCTAGTGTTAAGACACTCCGTTCCCCACTTTCTGCCGAATTCTGGAGGCATTGCGTGTTGAGTGGCAGAGCTCAACGCCGCACTTAACCTCGACACCAGAGCGAAGAAATGGAAATATAAATTTAAGTAAATAATTCATCTCCTCGAGTGGGGGTCGAACCCACAACCAGTCGATTTTACTAATTAAGGACGTGACTTGCAAATTTCATGTAAATTACATATAATTTATCATCTGGTTTATTATTATATTGTTTACGTAAGGCATGTACAATACATTTAAATAGTAGCTCTTAACGGTTATCAAATAATAATAAAATAAAAAAAACACATTTTTCATTTCTATTCACTTTACCCGCGGTGCCAAATATTTATGGTATGTTTATATAAGCGCTTGGACGGTTTCCAAAGAGGCGCGGGTTGAAATCCCGCTACGTTTAAAATTTTTATTTTATAAGTATATTTATCTATATTTTAAATAATCGCTATCATTACAATGTACTCCTGATTCCTGATGACCTCCGTGTAGTTCTGTTTGATCGATCATGGTTGCGTGACCATCATCATTAGGCGAAGTGACCTCGACATCACACCGATATTAATATGTTACAAATACTCTATACTGATATTGTGATACTCTATGCTTCTTTTATTGTCAAGCTGTATCCCGCATACAGTAGAGTAGATAAAAGGAACCTAGTGTTAAGACACTCCGTTGTCCATCTTCCGCCGAATTCCGGATTGAGAGTTGAGTGGCGGCAGTCAACGCCGCGCCTTTGCTTCGATAACAGAAAAATTAATTAGGTTGAACGCGCATATCTTAGAAACTATTGGCTTAGGGTGAAAAATTAGCTTTATTACATAACGACAAGTTTTACTTACTTACTTCTATCCGGCATTATCTCGGCTTATTAACCGGGGTCTGACTTCCTACTTTCCGACTTTCCGAGTTCCGAGTTGAGGCATTCCTTAATATACATTGATTGATACAAATCGAATTTTTCAGAACAAATTATATCTTTCTAAATTTATTGTAAATACTAAATCTGAGTGAATAAACACTATTTATAATAGTTCTGACCTATTTACACAATTCTGAAACACTGAAAAATCACTTAGAACATTTTTAATAAAAATAATATTAAAAAAAATATTTGAACCTGTTATCTTCTTTCCATTGTTGATTTCTTGGTATCATGTCGCAGGGTCTTCCGCGTCGTAACTGTCTATTTTTTTTGTAAATTTTTGCTGAAATTTTTTGCGCCACTTTTGACGCAAAAGCACTTGAAAAATTCGACTTCATCATCCAACTGTTACTTTATTGAGAGTGCAGGGATCTGCCTCCAGGGAAGGATGCAGGAGGACTGTTTTTTTTACAATTTCCTTGGAAAGCGCGCAATGTGGCCATACCATCTCAGGCGACGCTCTCGGAGCTTATCCGTACATACGTCATGTAGCTATATAACTTTACTATCACAATAAAATGTCAAATATTACAAGTATAACAGGCTATAAAACTTGGCGACGACACCTCACTTTCATTGACGCATCAAATACCAGTAAAACCAAATTAACGACATTTTTCCTATTTGAAAACATTATTTAAGAGTTTAATTTAATTTGTTTCTGGATATGTTATTTTTTCTTTCTATATCGGGTTATATTTATTCACTTTTGGTTCAATTTACCTCAAACCTTAAACCACTGAATGGATCGAGTTTAGGAGTAATTACAGGAACATGCAATAATGTAAACAGCGGGCAAACTAGAAAGATGAATACTTGAAATTATCTTTTTATAATTATTACGCCATCGTAGTGCAGTGAGAACTACGTTTGAATTATAACACGATCTCTAGTAAGGATTGTACCCACAACCACCACGCTTACAGTCAGACGCTGGGCCACTGCCCCACCATGGCGCCAAAAGATCAACAATAACTGATACAAAAGTTGACTTAAGACTAAAAAAGTAACATTGAAGTATAGTTTGGTTGTGGCCATGAATAAAGGAAATAATAGGATAAACAGACTACTGAACTTCTTCAAAGCAAGGTGATATTCACATTTTCTTACTTTCTTTATTTTCAGATGTGACGTATCTTACAGACTTTGCTCAATTAATATATTATATTTTTTTTTTTGCTTCACGGTGTAATCTACACATAGCCAAGGGACGCTGGAAACCCACTGTTAAGACACTTCAGTTTCTCATTTTGCGCCGAATTCCCACACACTCGTGCCTCTGTGCCAATGACCACAACTGGCTTTTATAAATTATCCAGTCGCATAACTAAATTCTATAGTTATACTTCCTGAGAGAGAAGAAACTGTTTTGATTGACACGTTAATCTCAGGAACTACTGGTTGGAATTGAAAAAATGTGAATGTTTTTTTCACTACAGTGTGTCTTGTGTCATACACTAGTCTTAGTAATTTAGATTTGATCACGGAGGAGAAGCTGCAGTAACTAGTGCCTACTATAATATATCCAAAAAGAATATCTACCTTTGATAATAATAATATGAATTGGTTAGTGCGGTCTGCATACATCTAAAAAGAGTGGTTTTTGATATCCAGCTTCCATTTGCATAATGCATCGTGTAATATTTTAGTGTTAAAATAATAGAATTTTGTAGTAGAGCTGTACAACTATACCGCTTTATTAATGCTGAGTTTATGTTTAACTAGTGAGTATATATTTAACTAGTGAGCCACACGCGGCTTCGCCCGATTAATCTTATTGTTAAAAAATAGCGCAGTGGCATGAAGATTGTGATTGTAAAACCGACTACTTGTGGGTTCGATCCCCACTCGAGGAGATGAAATATTTACTTAAATTTATATTTCCATTTCTTCGCTCTGGTGTCGAGGTTAAGCGCGGCGTTGAGTTCTGCCACTCAACACGCAATGCCTCCAGAATTCGGCAGAAAGTGGAGAACGGAGTGTCTTAACACTAGGTTCCCTCTGCCTACCCTGCTGTGTGCGGAATACAGCGTGAAGCTGATTAAAAAGTGGCCTTTGTGTTGTTCTGATGTTCGGTTTAGTAGCTTTTTTGTGAAAGTGAAAAAAACATCTATTCTTACAGTTTTAGATCTATATTAGTAAGATTTGCTATCAAAATTAATCTTAGATAATAGAGATGTACAATAGTCCCATTTATACGTGTTGATTAAAAAATACATGTATTTTTATGTGGTCTAAATAAATAGTTTATAGTTGCATGCATGCATCAGGAAGGGCAGGAAGAATCTAGTGTTAAGATACTCCTCCAAATTTCGAGACATACTATGTTTGAATATTAGAAAACTTAAATCCGTACCTTGTCTTAGAGCGAGAAAATAAATATAATTCACCCTAAAGTGAATCTGATTTGAACCCATAACCACGTCTCTATTTTTATTATTTACAAACAGCGCTCTGCCTCTTAAGAGTGAAATATTAGAAAAAAAAAGAATTTTAGAAGATAATACGACGACGACGAATGGAAAAAAGACATAATTAAAAAAATTAACCTGTGTAAAAAATTGTATGTAATTTAAAGCTAAATAATCATTTAAATAAATTATTTTTAATGTAAATTATATTTTTTTACAATTTCACGCTGCATCCCGTAAATAGCTTTACGCTTAATATCACATGAGAACGCTTTCTCAGAACGCACCGAATGTTGAAACACTCTGTTCCCTGCTTTCCGTTGAATTTTCGAGCATTGCGTACATTGTTCGCTTTTTATATTATTTTTTAAATGTAAAAAACATTCATAGTACCTCAAGTAACTTTACACAAGGAAAACGAAAGGAAATGAAATCCGAAATTGGGTTAGAAATGTCTAATTAAAGCAGGTAACTCAGGGAACCAATGAGGTGCTCTCAGGTATTATTAGAAGCTGTGTGCGTCGACGAAGATCATTTTATAAAGAAATTGCATCTATTACAGTCCCTAGAACGTTCTTTGAAGGTGATGTTATTAATAAAAGTAAGGATCTAGGCTTTTCATTAAGTGTTACTTTTGTTTTATCTTCGTAGAATCTTTTGTTGTAGAGTCGATACTACGTAAAGATATATTCTTAATTACTATTTTTTTATGTTATGTCAGAGTGATTGCATGTTTTGTGGGTGTTTGTAAGTTCAGTTTTGGTGTAGTCTAAAAATTAGTAAAATGTTCAGTCTTCTTGTGTCTGTAAAAAAATATAATATAACATGTATAAAAGAATCACCATTTCTTAATATTTCAAAGTATGTTTTAACCACTGTTCACTATCTACTTTCTTATATTTCAAAATTATATTTAATTAATATTTTTAAGCAAATACTTTAAAAAACAGGTTATTTTACATTATGAATAATGTCACATATTTTTTTGCTGGGATACAGCAATAGCAGCATATAGCATATAAGATAAATGGACTAAAGTAGTTTTAGGATACTCTATAGTGACATAAACTAGTTTAATTTCAAGACTATATATTGCAAATTTTCGAGACATTGTGGCGACCTTCAGGTCACCGTCGTCTTATTTAATAACTATTTATGTTATTATATAACAGACTTCTAACTGCCACCAAACAATGTCTGTTTTTGGCTACAAAGTAGAGACTAGTGATTTGTAGTTTTAAATTGGTTTTGTTGTATAAAAAGAAGAAAACTTTTCCATTGAGGTGAACAGAATAAAATCAAAATCAACTTCACGCTGTATCCCGCACACAGCAGGGTAGGCAGAGGGAATCTAATGTTAAGTTAAACACTCCGTTCCCCACTTTCTGCCGAATTCTGGAGGCATTGCGTGTTTAGTGGCAGAACTCAATGCCACGCTTTGCCTCGACACCAGAGCGAAGAAATGGAAATATAAATTTAAGTAAATATTTCATCTCCTCGAGCCGAGATCGAACCCACAACCAGTCAGTTTTACAGTCACACTGTGTACCCTAAACCACGACTGGCCTCAGCTGTATAAATATATTTAGTATTCAATAGCATTTCACTTTCCAGTCCTTATCTACGTAGTCTAAGCTCATATTTTGTGTGAAAAGGTGTATAGTTCGAGTGAACAATATGAAATTATCCTTCCATCATACATCGTCGTATATTACGCTGCTGTTGTGGTGCGGGAGGAAATCTGTATATATCATTCTACAAAGCTTTGTGACCAAATTAATTTTCCTTGTACTACTTGCCTTTTGTACCGAGAGTAGTGTTTTTTATAATAATAAAAATATTAAAAAGAGTTTCAATTTTTGGGCGACTTTACGATTGGAGTGAATTGTAGTTTATAGGTTAAATCATATCTATTTCTGTTCAATAATTCAGCCATTAATTTTTTTTTAACCAGCTTCACGCTGTATCCCACACACACACAGCAGGGTAGGCAGAGGGAACCTAGTGTTAAGACACTCCGTTCCCCACTTTCTGCCGAATTCTGGAGGCATTGCGTGTTGAGTGGCAGAACTCAACGCCGCGCTTGTCCTCGACACCAGAGCGAAGAAATGGAAATATAAATTTAAGTAAATATTTCATCTCCTCGAGTGGGGATCGAATCTACAACCAGTCGGTTTTACAGTCTCACTTTGTGCCCCTGCGCTACTGGCCAATTCAGCCGTTCATTGTAGTAAATTAAGATTATTTACATTTTTAAATTGATATTACACACATAGTAGAGAAAAAATACTAGGTAGATTTAGAAAACTTAGATTATTAAAATTTTGATTGTACGGTATTTTGATTGTACAATAACTGTTGCTGTGAGTTAGTAGAGCAAAAGACTGTTAGATTTTTTATTGCTTTTCAGAAGAATCTCTTATTCATCTTCAAAAGCATAATTTACTCTACTTTAAACATAATTTTTGATACTCGCTAATAGACTCGATATATAAAAAGCAGCAAATACTAAAAAAATTGGTTTAGTAGATTGTAAGTATATCAATTACAAATAAACGTGCATAAATAAAAATATATATATCTGTCGGGTTTTTTCATTATTACTAATTTACTTTGAATATATATGTATATTTTAGACTCCATATTGTTTAACTATAAACAGTTTTTTTTAAATAAAACAAAAAAAATATTTCAAAGTACAATTTAACATAAAGAACTTACCTTGAAAATTTTCTTAAATAACAGCAAACTCAAAACTTTAGTACATGAATTAATTGTTAAGTAAAAGTATATTTACTTTAGTTGAAGTTAAATCAGTATCGCTATCTCGTAGCGTCCCGTAGCACCGTAGCAACACGCGCGCTACGGCGTAGCTCGCGCCTGACTGAGACCTGTAGCTGTGCTTGCTGATAAATCACAGTATGATATATATATGCACGTGATACGTTTTTATTTATTTATATGAGAATTTAGGTCAATTTTCAAATTTTTTTGGTAGTTTAAGTGGTTTTTTTTGTTTATTTGTAATTTTAACATGATTATTTATATATTTTTTTACTATTATTAAATCACTAAAGTCATTTTTTGCAAATTGTAATGTATATTTTTTAAATTAACTTAATTTTGTAATGGGAATCGAAATATTTTCTTTTAATCTAATTTAAGTAATTAATGTGTGTACTGTACTTACATCTTTCGGGAGTTTAAAAAAATTTTTTTTTTATTGCAAAGTTAAATATTATAAAGCCATAGAAGCACAGTGCGACCGCGTCTGACTATAAACGCGTTGGTTGTGGATTTAATTCTCTTTCAATACAATGAACTTTTAGATAGTAGACATTTAGGCAGATAAAACGTAGTGTTCAAATACTCTGCTCTCCGAGTGGAGAGCAGAGTATTTTAACACTCAAAACCCCACCTTAGACCGAGGCCGAGTACGATCTACCGACCCTGACTGCTTGTGCCAAATGGTCGCTCCAGTCTGTTTCGTAAGGTTATTGTCACTAATAATGTATAAATGTGAATTTGTAAGTAATTAATTTTGTAAAATTTTAAAAAGTCCCGCTGAGTTTCTTGCGTCGGTTATTATCAGATCTGAGGCATTAACTCAATCAAAAAGTTAAGCTTGTAAATTCTTATTTTGAATAAAATTTAGACTTTGACTTTGACTAAGTGTGAAACCCGTCCGGTTTCGTCAGCAATATCTTAATGAAAGATACATATAAGGTAATAGATAATTGTTAAATAAATTTTGGTACATATTCCACCAAAATCCATAGATAGAATAATGTAAATAATAGCCAAAATCACAGAGCGAGTTGGAACTACCTCGGCTATATGAACAAGTTGAAACAAGCCGCGACCGCACAGCATCTGCACGTGACACGCTCAAATATTTATCTTCTTAGGTCAATGTCACGTTATAAAATTTAAGTAATATTTATATTATTTTATATTTTGAGGCCAGTCGTGGCGCAGTGGCACGAGGTGTGACTGTAAAACCGACTGGTTGTGGGTTCGATCCCCATTCGAGGAGATGAAATATTTACTTAAATTTATATTTCCATTTCTTCGCTCTGGTGTTGAGGTTAAGCGCGGCGTTGAGTTTTGCCACTCAACACGCAATGCCTCCAGAATTCGGCAGAAAGTGGGGAACGGAGTGTCTCACACTAGGTTCCCTCTGCCTACCCTGCTGTGTGCGGGATACAGGATGAAGCTGATTTAATTTAATTTTTTTTATATTTTGAAGGGCGTTGAGGCGCGTCAGAGGCGACGGTTGTAAGTTTAGTAAAAAGTCTTGAATTCTGTGAATTTCGTATAGAGAAATGTTTTTTAGATATTTTTTTTAAAACAAAAATGAATTGCTTACTGTGATTTTCTGAACATTTCAGCCCGCGCCAAATAAGACGACGTAATTTGTTACTTGACACAAATTGAAGGTTTTGTATAACTTCTTAGTAATTAAAATATATTTAGAATCCAACTATTTCTCAGTTATATCTATGTGGCGGTATTTTATATGTAAGCAAATGTGAATATTTCTTTATTATTTCTTTATTCTTAATTAATTATTATTATTTCTAATTTTTTAAGTTTTACGCTTTATTCTGCATTTATAAGGGTAGGCAGGGCGAATCTAGTGTTCTAATCTTATCTAGTCTTTACGTGCAGGGCAGAGAGTCTTAAACTCTCTGCCCTGCACGTAAAGACGCTTTATTAAAATTAGTGGAGATCGAACCCACTGTCACGCTTATCGTCAGATGCTATGTCGATGTACCAGGATTTCTATTCTCTGTTTTCCACCTAAATTTGAAATTCATTGTGTATTGAGCTACGGAACTCAACGCCACACTTAATCTTACAGCGGACACAGAACTATCGCGTATATGGCCAGAGTACCACATTAAAAT
>JAAIXJ010001779.1:550005-567817 GCA_013403705.1 Heliconius hermathena | reverse complement strand
CTAACAACATAAATAAGTTGTAACAAGCGTATAAAAATTTCGACGTAGCTTGGCGAGAACGCATGGCTTAGTGGTCAGAGCGCCTGGTCGGTTTCCAGGAGGCGCGGGTTCGAGTCCCGCTGCGTTCAAATTTTTATACGTTTTCTAAATAAGTATTTTTCTTTTCTAAGTGTGGAATAACACTTTAAAAATGTTTAAAAATAACCAATGATTACTTGCAATTTGTATTTTTCACTATTCTATGGAGAAAAAATAGAGTTATACCTATATATTTCATTTCTTTCCTCTGGTGTCGAGGCAAAACGCGGCGTTGAGTTCCGCCACTCAACACGCAATGCCTCCAGAACTCGGCGGAAAGTGGAGACTGAAGTGGTTTAACACTAGGTTCCCTGCCTACCCTGTCGTGTGCGGGATACAGCGTGAAGCTGATTTAATTTTTCCTTTTATATATATATATATATATATATATATATATATATATATATATATATATATATATATATAAATAAACAACAACAATTTTACAAGATATTATCTTTAGATTAGAGTCTGCTTGACTTGTTCGTATCGTGACATTTAAAAGTCATAAGTAGCTGATTATGCTTAAAAGTCAAAAGTTAAGAGTTATACAAAGTTCAAGAACGATCGTTCAAGAACTGTTAGTTGATGCTCATAGAACTGAAAATTAAAATAAATTTGCAAAATTTGAAAAAAACATTTTTAAAATAAATTTACAATCCAAGAACGTCGTGGTGTAGTAGGACAGAGTATGCCTGTTAAGGGATACGGTTGTGGATTCGATCCTCACTCGGAGTGGAGTTGACATCCACCACTCAAATTAAAAGTGGAGAATGGAGTGTCTTAACACTAGGTTCCTTCTATCTAACTTGCTATACAAGAAAAAACTCGAAGATGTTGAAATTAAATCCAAACTTCTTTGGACGTGTAATAACTTTTATGCATGTATATATTTGGCTTCAGGCGTAATATACGGTGGAAGTAGAAGGTACCTTCATCGTAACTTTGCGTCTAACGATCGACGTATCGTGTTAACTAATTTACATGGACCTACATTCGCCATGTTTATAATTTTTAAATCAAGGTTTATAAGTTTATTTTTATTTGTGTTATTTTAAATTAAGCTTTTATGGGTAACTGCCGCGAGATATAGGATGTGATGAGTGTAATTTTAAGAAAAAAATATTACTTAACTACTATATCTATTGATTGATATACTAAAAATTCTATCGAGATACCAAAAAAATACTATATCTATAGATTAAAAGTTAAGAAACTAATGTATTAAATTATATATCCACGTCAATCTTGGCGCAATGGCACGAACAGGGACTGTAAACGCCACAGGTTATGGTTTCGATTCCCACTCGAGACAATGAAATATTTAATATTTTCATTTCTTCGCTGTGGTGTCGAGGCAAAGTGCGGCGTAGGACTTGCCACTCAACACGCACTCTACAACACGCTTCTAGAATTCGGCGTGTTCCCCCTGCCTACCCTGTTGCACGAGGGATACAGCGCGAATGTGGAAAAAGATTGATAAATATAATAGTATTTAAAAAACACAGTTTGTGTTGATTGTCTTAAAAGTAAGTTCTCTATGACTATCTTGTTATATCCGGGAGTTAAAAAAATGTAAGGCAAACTAGCGAGACATTTAGATTTCTTTAAAAAGGCTGATGCCACGCGGTGCTATTACAGTACGCGTCTTTGTTAGATAAAAGAAAATAAAAATATTTTAAGTAGGACACATACAGTAGTATATATGTATATGTAATCAGCTTCACGCTGTATCCCGCACACAGCAGGATAGGCAAAGGGAACATAGGACACTCCGTTCCCCACTTTCCGCCGAGTTCTGGAGGCATTGCGTGCTGAGTGGCGGAACTCAACGCCGCGCTTTGCCTCGACACCACAGCGAAGAAATTAAATATAAATGTAAAAAAATATTTCATTTCCTCGTGTGGGGATCGAACCCACAGCCAGTCGATTTTACAGTCACACTTTGTTCCCCTATGCCACGATTGGCCTCGACCTGATGTATGTATGTATATGTGAACATACAGTAATACCTTCAACCAACGGATAATGCCATAGAATCACATTTAGTATATTTTAGTAAATACTTGACGCCGTCAAGGCGCGGGGGCACAGGAGTGCGACTTTGCCTTGTTTTTTTTATTTTATTCCAATTTTGCTCTGTTTGTAGTTTTTTGTCTTACATTATTATAACTGGTAATATAATAAATAAAAGAAATATCTGTATATTTAATATAATTTATTAATAACCAGTACAAATTCATTATATATAAACCTTCATTTAATATACATATAAACATTTATTCTAAGTTACCTATACCACTTAGTTATCACAGCTCGGTTGGTAGCAAAATGTAATTTTCCGAAGCAAATTTCTTGCACCGTCTCTTAAAATACATACAAAATTATCTAAACACGACGAAACTAAACCAATTTATACATATCATAAATTCAACTAAATGAAAGCCAAATATTTTCGAATTAACAATAAAAAAAAAGTAGGACCAAATTGAGCAAAATAAATCCGTATATAAATAATCTATTATTTAATATAATATATAAATAGAGACAAACAGAATTAAAAAGTAAACTAAATAAAGTAATGTTTGTTTAAAGTAAAGTATGTATAAGAGTTCTTTTTGAGAAATATATATAAGTAAATTTAAAAGTTAAACATTTTTTTTCAATACTCGTAAATTTAATAACTTTAACAAATGTACGTTAAATCATTACTGTAACAATATTAAGCACAAGCGGTCGTGGGCTCGATTTCCAGTCAGCGGAATAAATTATTATTTTTATTTAATTTCTCTCTGATACTACTAAAGCAAAAGTTCAGCGTTAAGTTCCGCCGCAGTACTTGAACAAAAAGTTCGGAAGTAAGTGGAGAATGTCGTGTGTCACTAAGTTAAAAAAGGGCACGGGCCAAGTGTCTGTTAGTGGTATTGAACAAATAAAAAAAACACTAAGTTCCCTCTGCCTACTCTGTTAAATGCGGGATACAGCGTATAGCTGCTCGAACAATATTTACATAATTACTTCTTATAAATAAGAATGTGTGTCACTTAAATTGAATTTCCTAATTTTGTACTCAAATCTGTTCCACCCCAACAGCCACCTCACTCCTTCACCACATAACCTAACGCCTTCATTTCTTTATCGAATTCTTCATTTCGATACTTCTTAATCTTTTGCAACCATTTGCCGATGGACACGTGGTTCCTGCAGGTGCCCCCGTACCTCGCGGGGAGACATTCGGGAGGTATGTACTTGTGTAGACTGGTCAGGTCACTGCCATGGAAGTGTATTCTGTCCCAAGCGTGCTGCGGAATGAACTTCTTGAAGATGTAGAAGAAAGTGTTCAGCATCCAGGAGTAGTTCACGATGTGACAGCTGCGGAGGCGCGCCGCGACTGATATCTGCAATCATATGGAATAATGTTTAAATAAATTAATGTCGAAAATAAAATGGAACCTGAAAGCGATGTGGTTTTAAATATAATAGTTTTTTTTGTAAATCACATTATATTCATTAATAATTTAAAAGTCACTCCAGTAATTTTTATTTGTATGTAGGATACATTGGATCCACGATATCTAATCTGATAAGTATATTTTTTATGGATTTGGTTCCATCACAATGTCTAAAGAGAAACTTATAGAAACTAGTAAACTAATAGAGTAAACGAAACAGAATTATATTTTTTGATTAGAGAGATATTATCGCATATAGTAATAGGCGTCAGAACTTAGTATTAAAAAGTGTCTTAACCCTCCCTTCAAAATGGGCTCCCTCTAAAATTGTAGAAAATAAGTAACGGGAGTCCGTTCACTACTTTTTGACTAATTTTCGTAACGACATTGACAGTTTGGGTGGCGGAACCTCTTCAATTATAAGTTTATTATAATTATAAGTTTATATAGCTGAGCGAAGCGAAGCTCTTACTGGTCTAAAGTGTTTCGTTGTAATGCTACTCCTCCTAGATCATTAAAGCTACAGCTCTGAAATTTTGCAGGAACGTTGTCGACGACACGGTGCTGCCAGCGAAATAGTTTGTGATAATTGTAATTGTAGTTTTTGAGTAAATGGTCAAAATGTGTCCCATAGAGTTAAGTTATGGGATTTTTTGAAATTCACGCCCACAGATTGAACTTTGACTAACCTAACGCATGAGGACAAAACAGAAAAATTCGTAAAATTTTCGCAAAAATTTGGCAACACAGCATTTGGCGGATCCTAGTATATGTTTGTATGTTAAGAGTTGTACAAAGTTCAAGAATGATACGGCGAATCGTTATATGATGCAGATACTACAGCAAATTAAAATAAAATGAAGAAAAATAATTTTAAAACTTGAACTCCGAGTTCCAACTCAACGCCACGTGTTTTTTCTTCTTTCCATAGTGATGAAATGAAAATAATTTATTAATGTGGTACAGTCATACTTTTTCTCTGTATTCTGATATACCTAGGAACTTACTATTAAGACAAAACTAAGACACTCCCGTAACCCACTTTCCGCCAAATTATTAAGACAGTGTGTGTTGAGTGGCAGAACTCAACGCCGCGTTTCGTAATCACAGTCTTTTGTAATTATGATATTTAATATGTAAAATTGAACAATATCGAAACTAAAATTAACTGTTATTTTGAACAACAACTTCCTCCTAATTGCTTATCTTTAGTGCTACTCAGGTAAAAGTTAGTCACCGCCTCGCCGGGAACTTGTGTCTATAGTTAAATTTAATTAAAATAAAGTACTTTTTAACGAACTAACTTTATTTGCACGTGTTATATAAAAAATTGAAGTCAGTCGTGACCCATTGGCACTACCGTGTGACTGTAAGCACAACAAGTTGTGGATTTGATTCCCTCTCGAGGAAATGAAATATTTAATATTTTTCAAAAGCGTGGCGTTGAATTCCGCCACTCACAAAGTTAGGCTTAAAATTGAGAATAGAGTGTTTTGACACTAGGCTCCCTCTGCCTATCTTACTACATGCGGGATATAGCGTGAAAGTGATATAAAAAATGAAACGTTAAGGTACAAATAACAAAATATTGTGATTCAAAATTACTCATAAACACACGTGATTAATTAATATATTTTTTTAAAAGTCTTTTCATTTATAAAAGTTAAATTACGGCTTTAAAATAATAAAAAAGTTAAATTACGGCAGCACCCAACGTCTGATTGTTAACTCGACAGTAGTTGGTTTGATTCCCGCTTAAATCGTTGAGTTGCACACTTCACAAGCAAAGTCTAGAAATCAGCGATCGAAGTGTCTTAATATTAGGTTCCCTCTGGCCACCCAGCTATGTGCGGGAAACAGGGTGAAGCTTAAAAAAATAAAAGAAATAAAATATCATTTCCACTTACCCCCATCAAATTAACAATTTGATACGCTATCGTGGGCGTCAGCGTGGACACGTGCTTGAGCGTGAGCCCCGCCATGTCCACTATGACGGTGCCGCCCAGCACTTGCACTTTAGGCTGTCGAATACCTATCTCGGTGATCGCCATACCCGCTCGGACCAGGTCTTCTACGGAAAATTCACTAGGATCCCACGTTCCTGGAAAGTAAAGGAATTACTTTTAAAAGGGAAAAATCACGCTTATTTCCGTACATAGCATGTCCTGCTATAGCTAGGCAGAGTGAACCCAAGCCACTAAATATTTATTAAAAAAAAGTATATTAGGTGGCGGAAGTTAACACCGCACTATGCCTCGTTACCAGAGTGAAGAAATATAATATTAAAATATTTCATTTCCTAGAATAGGAATCGAACCCACCTACAACTTGTCGCAGTACTGTCGCACGCTTGTGCCTCTACGCTACGACTGGGCTCATCTCTATATATAATAAGACAGTAAAAATATTTTGTCTGTACACTTAGTAATTTTGACTGAAATAGATAGAGGGACACTTAAAAAGAATAATAGAAAGCAAAAAGATTTTTTTTGAATTTCTTATCTGTCTGCCTGTCTGTCTGTCTGTCTGTTTGTTTGTCTGTCTGTCTGTCGACATATTTCTGTCCGCATTTTTCTCTGAAAGTACTGAACCGATTTATTTGAAAATTTCACCAATCGCTTTGTTTTAACTTAACTTAACTACTTAAGTTTAGTTCATTAAAATCGGTTCATTAAAAAAAAAAGTTATCGTCATTTGAATGAACTCAAGGCATTAGCTTGCCTGCGAATATTATATAGCAATCGCACGTTTGGGTTATATGACTGTTGATAAAAATATATATTTTTGAAGCACTATTATATAATATTTTATACAATAAAGTAAACAAAATTGAATTGTTAGTGGAGATTACTTTCATAAATCATAACAGTTAAGTTTAAGTCGTTTTTAATTCAACACAGAGATAAAGAACGATCTTGAAAGAAATATCAAGTAAATACAAAGATTTTTTAGTTGGTTCGTTCATATAATATATGTAACTAATTTAAAAACTGTACAGGAGTTAATATGCAATTATTACAGTTATTTTACAAAGAATATTATGAATAAAACGAAGCCGTGGGCGAGCCGCTAGTCTCATAGTCTTCACGTTATAGACAGAGAGAACACATAGTATTAAGACACTCCGTTCCCCACTTTTCAACGTGGCGGAACTCAACGCCGGGCCTTTACCTCGTGATCAAAGCGAGGAAAAAAAATATTATAATATTATATAAAAAAATATTATAATATTTCATTTCCTTAAGTGGGAATCGAACCTGCAGACTATTACGTTTTCAGTCGTACGCTTGTGCCCCTACGCCATGACCGGCCTCATCTCCATAATTTTTAATTAATAATTCTTAATAAACAGTAATTTAAAATGTACTTTGTACTAAGCCGTATAATATAATTGCATACCGCACTTAATTATAACAATACAATAATTATGTTGGTTTTAAACTCATAATGTAACCTCTCACCTCTTTGTTTTTATATCTATTTATAAAACAAAAATAATTAAATCAGCTTCACGCTGTACTCCGCACACAACATGGTAGACAGAGGGAACATAGTGTTAAGACACTTCGTTCCTCATTTTCCGCCGATTTCTGGAGGCATTGCGTGTTGAATAGTGGAACACAACGCGACACCATAGCAAAGAAATGGAGATACAAATGTAAATAAATATTTCACTTCCTCGAGTGGGGATCGAACCCACAACCAATCGCGTTTACAGTCACACTTTGTTACCCTGTGCCACATATTGCCTCATATCTGTTTATTTTCAGTGAATTTTGTATATAGTACGATTAAAGGAGATTGGAAAACAGACACTACAATAAGTAATATCCTGTTGGGAATACAGTATGGAACCAAGAGTATATCGGTTCCATATATCTAACAAAACAACGTATACTGTCAAAATATATGTTTCATATCTTTTAATAATTTACATAATATGTTTATTGTGTATACAACAAAAAATAACTTGTATAGATTTTGTATATATTATATAAAAAAATATTAAATATTGGAAATGAGGCCATAGTGGCGTAGCGCCTGACTGTGAACATGACGATTGTGGGTTTGATTCCTATTCGGGCTAATGAACTATCTTCATTTTCTCGCTGTGGTTATAAAATGGTGGTAAAGTCTTCCTCTTAACCGATATTCTTGAGAAATGGACGGAAAGTGGAAAAAGGCACTTTTCTACACTTTTCGCCGCACTTGACATTGTGGTGTGTCTATCTCCCTACCCCGCGGGATTGAGCGTGAAACTAAAAAAAATAATAAATCCCATATTTTTAACATTTTTAAATTATTAATCCACACTTAGAAATAAAAATTAAAATTTCTAAATAAGTATTTTTCTTGTATAATATTTAAAATATTTAATAAATAGCATTCTCTCTTGCCAGACAAAAATTCTCAGTAATTATCTTTGAGTAGCGGAAATTTGTAAAAATCATCACCCTACAGAGATGCTAACAACATACGAGTAAATAAGTTGTAACAAGCTTGACGAGAACGTATGGCTTAGTGGTCAGAGCATCTGGTCGTTTTCTAGAAGGCCCGGGTTCGAGTCCAACAAACCTACAAATTTTTATACGTTTTCTAAAAAGTATTTTAAAAAATCCCAATTGCTGTTTTTAATGTTTTTGATATTGAAACATCTTTTATATAAATTTCTTTTTTTATGAATCAATACCAAAAACCTATTAAAAATCCAACACTAATGTTTAACTGTCAGAGGCTAAGTGTCAAAAAGCGATATAATTTATTTGTAAAATATCTAAACATTCTTTTTTTATATTTTTTCAATTAATTATAAGGTGGTGTTAGTATTTGGGTATTCCATTGACGCATTTGGTGTTGAGCGCTTATTAACAAAACCTGTTTATAAATCAGATTTTTCCTTAAAGAATATGAACTCATATCTTTAATTTAAATCAACGTGCTGTGTACACCTTGTCTAATTTTAATATAATAATAGTACATGAAATATTTATATAAGTATATATTTTTAAACTTTTTAAAGTGTAAATCCACACATATGAAGGAAAAATATTTTCGACACAGCGTGATGAGAACATAGTAACTAGATATAGTTTAGTGGTTAGAGATTCAAATCCCGCGAGGTTTAATTTTACAAACGTTTTCTAAAAAATTCTTATATAAGTTAAGAGCGGAAGTAGAAGTAGTGGCGCGGGGTATAAAGAGTGACTGTAAAATCGAATGGTGTGTGCACTCGAGGAAGTGAAATATTTATTTACATTTATATTTTCATTTCTTCGGTCTGGTGTCGAGGCAAAGAGCGGCGTCTGTCACCCAACACGCCTGCCTCCAGAACTTGGCGGAAATTTGGGAACGGTGCGTTTCAACACTAGGCTGACTCTGCCTGCCTTGTTGTGTGCTTTGGATACAGCGTGAAGCTGATTCAAGAGCGGAAGTAAGTTCGTTATTACCATTGCACATTTGACAGTTTCAAAACGAAGCCTGATATCTTGATTAAAAAACATTAAAACCAGAAAAGGACAACTACCTTATAATTGTCCTTTTTCCCGCATATCAAGATATACAGAGAAAATTTAATGTTAAAATACTACTATTACATGCGCTCCACCCAATTTTCGAGATATGACGTGTTCAGTTGCGGAACTTCTTCCGTCCACCGGAACTTACATTATTTAAATATTTTTTCCCACGAGTGGAGAACGATGATACAACATTCGTGTTTACAAACACGCTAACCCACTGTACCATGATAGCTTCATAAGTTATATTAACAAAAAAAGTAAAAAATCAAATCAGCTTCACGCTGTATCCCGCACACAGCAGGGTAGGCAGAGGGAACCTAGTGTTAAGGCACTCCGTTTAAAAGTAGGTTCGAAGAAAATCATGCCAAATTCCTTTAAAAGTTACAAAACAGATCAGATATTAAATTGACCAGAACAATACTCTATATGGTTGTGTTTATGTAAGCATTTTACAAAAATTGCCCTTTATTGTAATTGAAGCTGCAACCCTTGATGAACTGATATTTAAATGTCATGTTTACATATTATAATGCAATAATATATTTTTATAGCTTCGCTGTACTTTGTATATGGTAGGGGAGGCAGAGGGAACCTAGTGCTAAAATACTCTGAGTTCCACTTTTCTTAAAATTTTCGAGGCGGAAAGGTTAGACGTTTGACGTGCTGAGTAGGAACTTAAGAGTAGAAATCAAACTCACAGCCGTCACATTTATAGTCAAACCCCACCACTGCGCCACAAAGACTTCCAATAACATTTTCCGAATGCATTACTTTAAAAAGTAAAATATATAATAATACTTCAATTGATAAAACTAAATCTTATAAGAAAAATGCTAACAATTTTAAATTTAAGACACTTTGACAGTTTGCTATCGTTTCATATTCTTGTGGCAAAGATTTAAGTTTGCCGTCGTACAACTTGAAGCGCTCTATAAACTTGGATAAGTTTCAAAGTGTACAGATTTTAATATTTTCTTAATAGTAATTGTTAAGAAATTTTATTAAATTCTTCTTTTATTGGCGATTTAATAACATAGCAACGCAAAATTCAGATAGACGCTTTATTTGTTTAGGTTGTATCAAAAATTATATAGTGGATTTTAAGAAATCGAAATAAAAATTATAATAAAAAATATATATTTGATTTGAGGCCAGTCGTGGCGCAGGGGCACAGTGTGACTGTAACGGTGGAAAGTGGGGAACGGAGAGTCTTAACACTAGGTTCCCTCTGCCTACCCTGCTATGTGCAGGATACAGCGTGAAGCTGATTTTAATTTATAAATACATTATACATACTTATAAATCTGAATTCAAAAATTATTTACACGTTATAGGTACTACAGCAAATTTTACTTGAAATTATGGTAAAAATTAATTTTCATGAAAAACTTTCTACAGAAACTATCAAGCCACCTTTCATAATATAAAAGTAAAATAGTTTCATATATTAAATTGTGTATGATAAAATGATATATAGATTCATTAAAAACAGCTTCACGTTGTATCACGTGCACCTCAGAGTAGACAGAGGGAACACAGTGTTAGTACCCTCCGTTCCCCCTTTATTTTTTGAGGTATTGCGTGTTGAGCGGCTGAACTCAACGCCGGGCTTTTGCCTTGGTGGCAAAGCAAAGAAATGAAAATACACACTAATAAATAATAATTCATTTCCTCGAGCCTAGAACCCACAACCGTCGCGTTGAAGTCACACCTTGCGCCCCTGCGCCACGGCGTTGTCAATATGTCGATTAGAGAAGACAGTTTTGAACACTATTTTCAAACTATAATGTAGCTAAATAAAAATATTTACTGAGAAAGATTTATAAAAACAAATATACATACATTAATTTTTATTTGTACATAATATATTAAATTAAATTACCAAATCTAAAAACGGATAGTCTGCCCACATC
Organism: Heliconius hermathena; assembly: GCA_013403705.1. Lineage (NCBI taxonomy): Eukaryota > Metazoa > Arthropoda > Insecta > Lepidoptera > Nymphalidae > Heliconius > Heliconius hermathena. The sequence continues at coordinate 556,855 of JAAIXJ010001779.1, read as the reverse complement.
GGGCCTGTCCAGCATCGAGCCCTCGTACGCGTCGTTCACCTTCATGAGGCCCCAGAGGTCCACTCCTTTGTAGAGGTGCGGGTACTCCTCGCGGAACGAATAATATCGGACTAGCTGTGAACAACATTTATAAGGTAATAAGTTTATTTAGTAGGTAAGTTCTTAAATGTATGTTTGGCGTTCAATATGTAATGTTTAATACGAAATATCCTTTAAAAAATATGTACTAATAACGAGAGTGTATTGTTGCTAGGTTTCTTTAATGGATGCCACAATATACAAGATTTTCATGATAAACAATATATGTGCCATTAATTAAAAAAAAAAAAAACGATATCTGTATAATATATATGTATATGCAATATATGAATGAATGCGTAATTAGGCATGGCTTAATTAGAGAAGGCTTAGAGGCCAGTCGTGGTGCAGAGGTACAAATTGTGATTGTAAACGCGACTAGTTGTGGGTTCGATCCCCACTCGAGGAAATGAAATATTTATTTAAATCATATTTCCATTTCTTCGCTCTAATTTAAGGAATAGTTATAACATTATCACTTGTAGGTTTCAGACTTCGCCCTCCTCTTCCCTCCTCTACCACTAGGTAGGTAGGTAGGCAAGACAAAATGAAGCGTCGACTAAAAATTTTATGCCTAAATCGATTTGAACAAAATTGCTTTGCTTGCATTATGCAATAAATACTTGCAGACTTATTTTTATTATTTTATAAAAAAAATCAAATTAAATCAGCTTCACGCTGTATCCCGCACAGCAGGGTAACGCCGAAATCTGTAAGTTATTATAATTCTCAAGAAATTATGTTTGTTTCATTTGTAATTATATTTATAATGTATTCTAATTTAGTCTAGTTAAGTCTAAAATGTATGCAACGAGCGGCATATAAACGTCAACAACGTCGATGCTGGCGGTATCATAGCGTACATAATGTACGGACACGTATAGCTGTTGACCCGGTATGTTTACTAATTTTATACATAAATATAAATTAGTTAGGGTACCGTAATTTAGACAAAAAACTATGTATTTTGAAATAGCTTTAACATTTTTAAAGTGTTATTCCAAATTTAGGAAAGAAAAATAGTTATTAAGAAAATATATTAAAATATGAACGTAGCGGAACTGAAACTCTCGCCTCCTGAAAACCGACGGTCTAAATCGAAATAAATGTCTTGAAATAGCTGAATTTCTGAAAATAATTGACATTATCGGTTCCTCCAGTGAAAAATAACAAACTTAAGAATTGACAACCTTCTTTGACAGAAGTCACATAAAATATAATAAACAGGTGAAAGTCTTCTAGAAAAAACTAAATGATAGCTAAAATTTAGATATTTTTAGACTGCTAAGTTCACAGTCATGTTTATATTAGTGTCCTACTTAAATAATTATTTTGATTGACCTTTAATTCTAGTAATTCTAAAAATAAAGAAACCATGGGCTTACATTCACCTAGGAAAAATATTTCAAATTGAAATTAAAAATATTCTTTATTGAAATAGACTATTGTAAGCACTTTGAATCGACGAATGAACATACAAAAAGCTGCCACCGACTTAAAAGGCAATTCTGATGAGAAGAATAGTTTTTTGTGACGAGAAATAATAAGACAAACCCAATATATAGATACTTATTAAGAAAGTGTGGAATAACACTTTAAAAATGTTAAAAAACACGATATATGGGTACGATATACAGGGTGGAAGTTTAAGCACCACATTAAATGAAACCACAGTTTTAACTACTCTATAAAAGCCTAATATAAATCAGAAAAAAATAAATTTCCAAAAATGAAAAAGTTATTTTTTCAAACAAAATAAATAATAAAATTGTCATTTTAAAATAAAACGACATTTGTAAGGACGACGCACGCACACATAAACCTATCAAAGGAACACCGCCGCACACGCCTCATTCCAAAATCGAGTCGTAGATACCTACGATACGATGGCGATAAAGTTCAAAGTTGTTTAACCTTTAGTAGTATTTTTGTAGTAGTAAGTGTTTATGTTATTGGGATCTATACGTAATCGCGTCACACGAAATACAGGTANGCCTCGACACCAGAGCGAAGAAATGGAAATATAAATTTTAGTAAATATTTCATCTCATCGAGTGGGGATCGAACCCACAACCAGTCAGTTTTACAGTCACAATATAAAATATAAACAATTATAATACTCTATATTACTATAGATTGTCACCTAACAAAATTATTGGAGCGAACGTAATCCCATAATAATACTGACATTATTGAAGGTTCATTGTATTATACATAAAGTGTTAGGTAAACTAAATTTAGGAAATTATATTGAAATTATACTAAGAGGCCGTCGTCGTGAAGCTTGTAGGTTCGATTCCCATTCGGGGGAATGAATTATTATTTTTTAATATTTTCATTTCCTCGCTCTGGTAACAAGGCAGAGCGCAGCGTTGTGTTTCGCCACTCAACACGCAATGTTCGAAGAAAATTCGGCAGAAAGTGAACAACGGAGTGTCTTAGGCAAGTTCCCTTTGCCTAACCTGCTATGCGGGATAAAAAACATGAAGCTGAAAAAGAAACATTCAAATACAAGCGAAAGCTTTAAAATTACAAAATTTTAAATCTTCTTTAAATTAGTATCACCATAGAATGCAGTGTTAGCGGCTTTTATTTATTTTAGCTCGAATCTCGACACTTTATCCCGTGTATATAAAGAAGGATAGAAAAAAATCTCAGCAACACTCCGTTTTTATTTTGTTTTTTGTATACAAGTTTTTAATATTGTTCTGTTATAAAACCGAAAGAGGATGCAGATTTTATTTGAATATTATACATTTTTTTATGTCTTTATACTTTTGGATTCAAATGTAGTCTAGAAAGTGCTCGTAAAAATTACGATTCTGATTAAATTTTAACCAAATCGGTCTAAACCATTAAATTTTCCTTTAAAATGAAGTCTAGTAAATATAGAGGCCTTTGTAGCACAATGTCTGACTGTAAGCCAGATGGTTGTGGGTTCGAAATTAATTTTCATTCCCTAAATTTTAATCAAGTAATCTTTCGAAAAGGTAGCGAAACGTAGGAAAAGGAGTGTCTTAAACGTTGTTCCTTTTGCCTGTTTGCGGGATACAGCGTGAAGCTATTATTTAGTAAACATTAACTGGTTAATGTTATATATTGAGTATATATATTTGTAATTAAATAGTGGCTTCGCTAACTATACAGGCTAAGCCGCACTTCACTACGTTTTATTTTTTTTCGTCCTTACACTTAACACTTAATAAAATAGTTTTTTTATTTATTAGCTTCACGCTGTATCCTGCATACAGCAGGGCAAAGAGGGCAGATGGAACCTAGTATAAAGACACTCTGTTCCTTCCCTCCTTTCCTCCCACTTTCCGACGAATTCTAGAGGCATTTTTTTTTGAGTGGTGGAACTCAACGCCGCGATTTGCCTCGATACCGGAGCGAATAAATGGAAATATACATTTAATTTTATATTTCATCTCTTCGAGTGGGGATCGAACCCACAGCCAGTTACGTTTATAATAACACTTTGTGACCCTGTGCTACGAATGGCCGTTAAAAACATACATAAAACTATAATAAAAATGGCATACCAGCTTATGTGCACGTGGTACTATAAAATCTCTCGCACGGAGATATCTCAAGAGGTACGCGTCGTCAGTTCGGTGTGGCGTGCATTCTCCCCTGTCTAGATAATAATATTATTTATTTTATTTGGCATATATCTATAAATATTAAATTTATATTAAGCGCGGCGTTGAGTTCTGCCACTTAACACGCAATATCTCCAGAATCCGGCAGAAAGTGGGGAACGGAGTGTCTTAACACTAGGTTCCTTCTGTCTACCCTGCTGTGCGCGGGATACAGAGTGAAGCTGATAAAAAAAAATATTATTATTAATTTATTTCTGTGGTTTTTATAGCTCTGGCTCTGGTAAAGGTAAAGCGCGGCGATGGGTTCCGCCACTCAACACGCTATGCCTCGAAAATTCGGCTAAACGTGGAGAGCGGAAGTGTCTTGGTAGGAATGGAGTGTGTTACGATCCCAGGTTCCCTTTGCCTCCAACAGAATACTAACACGTAACTATAGAATATGTGTCGTAAAAAAAAAATATACCATATATCATTTTTCGCAACTCCGCTATGGCCGTGTCCCTCGTGGCTGCGTTTTCGTTGCATTGTTCTGGTGCAATAGCAAGTAGTTCGGGGTCCTCCTTCGTACTCAGCTCAGCCTCGAACGCTATCTCGAGGAAGCACTCGTACATTATAATATTTTTACACCTGTCGGATAAAACGTATGTTTTGAAACTGGTTTTAGCTGAATAACCTTGGATTTTTTCCCAAGCTTAATGGTCCACACGTTATAGTAATAAATTGTTTACAAACAAAAAATCTTCATGATTATAGAGTTAACATTTTGTTAAATTAACCAGTCTAGAACTAGAGTAGAGTTACGAAAGTAGAGTGGACTCTTGGACGCGAATCCCAGACGCTTCTCCAAGCTCTTCACCATGCAACGCGATGGTGCCATGCATTCATGGTATAATAAATAGTGTCTTCTCATCGGAAATACTAACTACAATGTGACCAAATGTGACGAACTAATGAGATATTTTCTAGAAAACTTATCTAGATAAGCCTGATCAATTAAACTCGCAGGCTTCTTAATTGCAATTTTTGTAACCGTGTTTGGAACCGTACTGAGCCGATGCATTTGATTGTAACGATTGTGGGTTTGATTCCCATTTAGGGTAATTAAAAACAATGCGTGAGGGACGGAGTTAACCATAGGTTCCTTTTGTCGGAGTCTGGCATATTATATAAAGCAGGGTTGTTATATAAAGTATAGGTGAAGCTAAAAAACGAAAACAGTAAAGCATATACCTAATATCAACATACCAAAACTATTAAAGATAGAAACTAAAAAAAATATTTATAAACGAATATGAAATGTAAAATGGTCACTCATTAGGCCTCAAGGTTATCCGGAGAGTTCATTCACTCCCGAACGCATCGACCTTGTCCCCCTTATAAGAATTTTCGCGTCTCGTCATAATATGTGAGGCTATATAGTGAAAGGAGATCAGAGATTCACAACAATAAATTACATATAAGTATTTAACTTGAGATTTGAATTTGACGTTGTTTTGTATTTCACATCATACTAACGTTTTAAATGTGAATGTAAGTTTGTTTGTTCCGCTTTCACGCCAAAATTACTTAACCGATTATCATGAAATACATATTATTAGAGGTGTATATACTTTTTATTACAAAAAACAACTTATTTAATAAAAAATATTATCCTTTCTATAAATAAACTATTATTTAGATATAAAATAAAATAAATATAAAATAATGATAAATTAAATATTTATTTTAATAAAAGCTAATAAAGTGACAAACAGTGTTGACAGTGTTGACATTAAATATGAAATATTTTTATTTTAATGATCCTTTGATATTTTATATTTTACAAATGTAAAATTACTTTAAAGTATAAAAGTTTTAAGTTATTTTTAAATGTCGTATTAATTGCTCAGTAAGGTCGTCGTGGTACAGCGACTGTCTGTACGATAGCGATAGTTGTGGTATCGATGCTCACTCGAAGTGATGAATTATTTTCATTTCTTTGATAAGAAATTTCTAGCAAAAAGACAGAGCGTGGCGTTGACTTCCGTCATTCAACATAAAATATCTCGTGAAAAGTGGAGACCGGTGTCTTAGCAATAGGTTCCCTCTGTCTGCCTTGCTATGCGGGATACAGCGTGAAGCGTAATAAAAAATAATAACGAGAAATTTTTAAACATAAAAAATTTTAACATCCCACAATGTAGGTAAGGTGTATACAGTATGAGATTTTTATGTTTTTTGTAGACTTGATGAAACATTTATGAGGTAAATGCTACATTTAAGCAAATGTAAAATATAATTTCGTTTTATTTTACATTTATTAGCAATATTTAAATTGAGCCTAGTGGACAATTTGTAGTTAATTTTGACATAAATAAATGAAGACATGTGACATTTAAACTGAATATCATTGCTTTTTTATTTCACTTAAGTTTTCGTTTGACATTTACAAAAACTATAAATAAATTGAAGATAATTAAATTGATGGCTTGATATTAGTAAAACATATTTTTTACTATTACTCGTTATGTCGATGGCTCCTAAGTATAAGGGCCAAAGTGCGAAATCACAAGTTTACAGGAGAGGCTTCCAAAGTTTAAATTTGCTATAATTTTATGTTGGTACATCTAAAGAAAACGAAACTTAGCTTATCAGCTAAGACAACTATCCTCTTTATATATACCGTAGTATTTTATTTATATTTATCCTAGTTTTGTTTTTACTGCACAATGGCCCTTATACGTTAGTTTTTGTTATATTTATTCTTATCTAAAAACACTCTAAAAAGGCCAATGTACCACATTGGCTGTTTTACGCGTATAATGCTAAGTAACAAAATATAATATTTTTTTCATATTTTACTTATAAAACTGATTAATAATGAGACTAAGGTAACAACTGATTATAACGAATGATAGTAAGTTAGGTATTGTGGTAACTATGTCACATAGAGACTTATACGTTATACGATTTGGTAACATGATAACTGAGTTTTCACTTAGATCATTTAAGTAATAGAAAAAAAATCGCGTTTACACATTGTTTTAAAAAATAATCAGCCCCAAAAATGATTATTATTAGGTCCTCTATATGAATATATTGTATTTCTTAAAGAAAAGCTTAATTGAATGTTGAATTTTACTAAGATCTAACTATTCAATTTAGTAAAAATTTAGCTTTAATAAAAAAAA
>JAAIXJ010001779.1:535490-549438 GCA_013403705.1 Heliconius hermathena | reverse complement strand
TCTGTAATTTTAAGTCTTATTAGTTTTGAATCTATTCATTAATCCACTGTCACGTTTCTTAGTAAGTTTTTTTCCTGAAACTTACGGCAGTAGATATATTACTTGATTAATGATTATTATTAGAAATAAGCATGTTAATAGATTAATTTTCTGATGTATAATTTTGATTGTCTTAGTAGAGTCACTCCGAAATCTTAAATCAAACTTTGCAATTATGAAGCTTATTTCTGGCTTTAAATAGCAAATGGGACAGTAAGAAAAGTATAGTACATAATCTGAGCAATTATTAATTAAAAATAACGCCCCAATAACTCAAAAGTGAAAAAATATTTTAGAGCCTAAGTATATTTTTTTTCAATAAAACACGTACATGGGCCAATTTACCACTTTGGCCGTTCTATCTCATAATTGGTGAAAAAGAGACGTTTTTTGTTATCTATCTAATGACGAACGTAATAAAAACAATACTAAACTTTTTCAGTCAACACAGTGCAACCATTGCTTTGTTTAGCGTATAAGTATCAATCTGGCTGATTGGCCCCAAATATAAATAAATGTGTAGAAATGCCCCGCGTAGAAGTCTTAAATTACTATTTGGCCCTTATACGCTTAAATGAGTGCTAGATAGGTCGTTATATTCTAACAAAAAGTCCTGTTTCTATGCAGAAATTTCTATTTTTTTATAGCTGACCTGATAAACTATATCGATAGAATGCGTTTGGCATAAAAAAGTCAAAATTGCCAAATTGTTAGTTTGGCCCTTATACTTAGGACCCATCGATGTGTAACTAGAATTCATTTTATATAGTAAATTACTTCAAGACTAGAAAATGGTCTGTCTGGAATGGATTGTCGTCTGTCATAAACACAAGAAACAAAACTATACCTAATAGTGCGTAAACCACCAAAATATTTTAATAACCAATATTTGAATTCCAAATTATAATTGGTATAATATTTAAGCCAATTATAATATGAAGCCTGGTAAACATCATCCATCAATCGTAAATCATTTTTTTTAAATGATTTTCTATAGATTAAAAAATGTTTATTTTAAAGCTGTCGAAATGGCACTTTCGAAATCCAATAAATATAAAACTGAACTGAATTATTTTGGAGAATAAGAAATATCAAAATGCAAATAGGTTTTTTTCATGTAATTCATCCCAGATAAACTATTTATAAGTAGTATTATGCACACAATTACCGGGGCGTGAGCGGTGGTGATCGGACCATCAGGTTACAGGGAGGCCTCTCTGACTACCCTGTTTTGTGCGGGAAATAGCGTGATGCAAAAAAAAATATTTACGAAAAAGAAACATCTTCTTGCAAATCAAAACACTTTTTCATTTTCAACAGTTTCAACAAAAAGGGATTCTTTTCTTTCTGACATTTAATAATAAGATCTCATAAGATATACTTTTAAGTAGGCTAGTGCGTTCTTGACTTTCAATTCTTAATGTATATAAATACTTTGACATATAAATAAAGGTTTTAATTAATAATTAAGGTATAGTTCAAGATGAACTACTTACATCGTTTTTATCAGTTTCACATATCCCGTTATATTCCGTTTCACACAGTTTTTTGCTTACCCTTAAAAAAAATGTACTTCAATTTCAACCGGATTCCATAATTAGAATCTAACCAAACTTTTATCAAACTACCTTTGAACAGTATCTTTTGTAATAAAAAAAGAATCATCGAAATCGGTTGGCGAGATATTAAGTTTTTCGTACATTTGTCGCGTACATGCTTAAGGTAAATGTAAGTCTTATGTGATTTTCTCATGGAAACCATAGTCGAAGATGGACTAGCTTTAAAAAAAAAGAATCATCATAATCGGTTCACCCAGTCAAAAGTTCTGAGGTATTAAACATAAAAAAAACCATTGAATTGATAATCTCCTGCTTTTACAAGGGTAGGGTTTTTGAACCTACTTATCAATATCAATAGAAATCATATTTTTTAATGGGAGTTCTAAGAAACCAACAAATTTTTTTAGTATATTATTTTTTTTTAATTCTTCAAATATTTTTTGTAAGTGAAAAAAAAGTAATTTATAAACGTGAAATGGTCGCATTCTTGCTAACTAGATTATGCCACATATTCCCATTACTTTCTCAAGTAGAGCGTTAATAAATAACTTATGCTACTTTATTTATGAAACTTACATAATGTATGTATGAAATAAATCTTTAAAAAATAGACTATCTTTGTTTTTTTACTTGTGGAAGAGTCTTATATTTCCTAAAAAATATAACATATACAAATAATAACAAAAGTCAACATATGGAACTAATAAATATTAAACTAATAATAAACACCAACACAATCAGATAATGCAATTAATGAATATTTTGTGACTATAGGTAGCTTACCTTGTTCAAAAAATTAATCCTTATGTTGAAAAAAACTGTAAAAAACTGTTAAAAGCAATTCCAACAAAATAACAGTCGTTTGCTATTATGGAAACTGATATAGCAGAAGTAAAAAGCATCCTGACAAATCTTAAATCTGACAGTGCCCCTGGATGGGACAAAATTTCTAAAAAATATAAAAAAAAGAAATAATTCCCGTTATTACTCACTTAATAAATTTCTGTTTAAGAACTGGTGTTTTTTCTGCTCCGTTAAAATGTTCTCTGATAACGCCAGTATACAAGGGAGGGAAGAGAGATGACATAAGCAACGATAGGCCTATTTCTGTGTTGACAGCAATATCCAAAATTATAGAAAAAATACTCAACAACAGTGTATACTAAATTTATCAACTACTTAAGTATTTAGATAAATTTAGTATACTATCTCCATATCAGTTGGGTTTCGATAAGGAAAATCAACAGAAGATGCCATAACTGCTCTCACTGAAATGGTCACAAATCAAGTAGACATAGGAAATAAATGTTTATCTATATTTTTGAATCTCAAAAAAGCTTTTGATACTGTCACTCTTCCTATCCTTGTACATAAGCTGGAAAGGGCTGGAATTAGATGGAAAGAGCTGTCATTGTTCAGAGATTATCTTACGGGAAGGAAGCAAATGGTCAAATTAGAAGAATATATAAGTGAGAAAGCCACCGTGAAGTATGGCGTACCCCAAGGAAGCGTTTTAGGCCCTACCTTATTTTTATTATATATAAATGATCTGTGCAACATGCAGATAGAACAAGCAAACATCTTCTCCTACGCTAATGATACTGTAATTGTTTTTACGGGTAATGCTTGGATTAATGTCAGGAAAAGTGCTGAGAAAAGTATCGCTCGTCCAACCAAATGGTCCTACAGTAATCTACTGACACTTAACACAGATAAATATATCTAATCTAATCCAAATATATCTCGTTTACAATAAATAATCAAACACAGCCTGATAATGATTGTTATATAAAAATACACACATGTGGAGACATGTAAAACAATACATGTAACTGTCCTACTATAGAGAAACTCACATCCATAAAATATTTGGGTGTAATGGTGGACCAAAGGCTATCATGGTACCCCCATCTAGAGGAAGTCTCGAGTAGATTAGAAAATTTATTTTCTTAATTTGTACCCTGCGACATGTAGCTCCAAAACCCGGCACACATGGTACATTAACCACAAGAAATATTCTATCGGAAATATTTTCAATGGAATAATTCTATATATAGATTGTAGTGCTCTATGCGACTTGAGTTCGAGACAGAACTCGGCGCCGCGCGTTTCCTTGCTTCTAGACCAAGGTAATTGAAATATTAAATAATTCTTTGCTCCTAAAATCCAACCCAAAAGATCCGCATTTACAGCGTCATGCTTGTGCCACTGCGCCACGACGGTGGCCTAATATTTTTCATTTTCGTGTTTATTTCCTGCTCTGATAGACAACGTGAGGCGTTGATTTCTGCCACACAACACACAATGGTACGAATGCGAGTGAAATGCAAAAATGGCATGTCTTAACGCTAAGTTCGTTGTGGCTACCCATGCGAGATAAAGCTATAAGCTAAAAATTATTATTTATTATATTATAGTAATTAACTACTATCAGATGATATTTTATTGCTGAGAATAGCTGCTAATATCCTATCCACGACGGAACGTAGTATTTAAGTATGCAATACAAAATAAACAAGTTTCGAGGCAAAGCGAGGCGTTGAGTTCCGCCCGTCAACAGTTAATGCCTCCAGAACTCGGCGGAAACTGGGGAACGGAGTGTCTTAACACTAGGTTCCATCTACCTACCCTGTTGTGTGCGGGATACTACGTAAAGCTGATCAATTTTTTTAATTTTCAATACAAAATAAATATATGACGTGACAAGGGTATTCTCAAATCTCAATTACAAGTAAATTTATAATAAGGAAGCTATCCTATAATATAAATACTCTACTGTCAATTTTTTAAAGGTTAAGGTCAAATTAGCCTCAGAAGGAATGCGAAATATAAAAAATGGCTTTAGGTACTCATCTTCATGTACGTAAGATCTTACATTAGTTTTTTTTTATTAAAAATAATTAATTATTAGTAGCATTCATTTTGTTTATTAATAAGTAACGTTTAATATAAATGTGGGAAAAAAATGCTGATTCATCGTAATACACAGGCTAATTACCAAACCAAAACAGAATATATACATACCTCTTTGTTTGTTAATATTTAAAATAATTTCAAGTAATATACGAAAAATATTTCTTCTAATGTCAATACGAGTGATACAATGTTAGTCACGTGACCTTACATTATGCAAAATACATTTTTATGTTTCTTGGATCAAAATATGCAATTAAAGCTATAAAAAATACTTCCTTGTCCCCGTTCAAAGTATTAGACATTAGCGTAAAGACCATCTACTCTTAAAATGAACTTACAAAGAGATACAAAGAAGAATAATTACAATAACACGCAGCTTGTCATTTGTCACTCAGTAAACGTGACGGCAAAAAATACCATCAGCAGACTAATACAACAAGTAATAAATAAATATACGTTTTTATTCTACCTTGGAAACAGAAACGAAGTTGACATATAGTCTACTATAGAAAAGCTAGAGAAAAAAATCATTTTGACGCCTGTGTAGAAACTCCGATTAATGGAATTAAAATGTTTAAACTGAAGGAATTTTTGAATAAGGACTCTTATTCAAAAATTCCTTCAATGAAGAACATATAGACAGTATTTTTGCCCTTATAAAATAAAAAAAATGTATTGTTTATTTATTTTTTAGCTAATTCTATTTTTATGTCATTATGATAACCCTTTTTGTATATCTTTGTAAGTTCAGTTTTACAGTAAATGTTCTACAGTATATTATGATGTATCAAATAAATAAAAAAAGAATTTTTTGAAAAAAAAACTTACAAAAGAAATTACGATGACATTCGCTTATCACTAACAAAAAGTGTTGCCCACAACAACACCAACTACAAGCGCGCGCTCACTAAACAACACAACACAACACAACACTATATACAATTAAATATGAATCACTCAGCATATCACACAACAACTCTGTACAAACGTTGAGATCATAATAAATAAATAACTGCTAAAATCCTTGACAAGACCACTCTAATTCAACTAATTTGAATCTACCGACTATTTTTTTTTTGTATTATTTTAAGTAATATTTTTCATATATATATATATCATATTAATGTTTGTGGTTAAATACAAAAAGGACCGTGCACTTCGATCTTTTGTAAAACACTGGCACACGCTACCTTTTTGTATGACGCTACGGTTGCGTATCGTGAATTTATCATTGTTCACTTTACATGTATATATAATATACTTATATATGTGTGTTTCTGTATGAGGCGGCATCGCTTGCGCAGTATTGGGTGCATGCGGTTCAAAAAGATAATCTTATTATATAATCTTAATCATTTAAAAATAAAATCAAATCAGCTTCACGCTGTATCCCGCACACAGCACTCCGTTCCCCACTTTCTGCCGAATTCTGGAGGCATTGCGTGTTGAGTGGCAGAACTCAACGCCGCGCTTAGCCTCGACACCAGAGCGAAGAAATGGAAATATAAATTTAAGTAAATATTTCATCTCCTCGAGTGGGGATTGAACCCACAACCAGTCGGTTTTACAGTCACACTTTGTGCCACTGCGCCACAACTGGCCTCAATCATATAGTAAATTATTATATTTTTCCTTTTTATATTAAAATCAGCTTCACCATGTATCCCGCAAGCGTGTTCTCTGTTCCCCACTTTCCGCCGAATTCTGGAGGCATTGCGTGCTGAATGGCGAAACTCAACGCCACGCTTTGCCTCTAGAAAGTAAAACAAGTCGTTCCGTAGTTTATTATTTAAGTTATAGTCACGTATAGTAATCTACATTTTAATTTTAGCCTAGCTGGACTTTGAAATCTTATGTTAAGACACTCCGTTGCCATAAAGATACTTCCGTTTCGACTTTCCGCCGAATCCTTGAGGCGTGTTGAGTGGTGGAACTCAAGGCTGCGCTTAACATCGTTACCAGAGCGAAAAAATGAAAATGTTAAATATTTCAGTTCCTCAAGTGGAAATCGACCCCAAAACCGTCACGTTTACAGTCGCAGTCTTGTGCCCTGCGCCACTAGGCGGCCTTACACTTATTACATAAATACATATACAAATTAGCACTTTTGTTGTTTTATTTAATACAATCACCTGTTTTATATTCAGAATACCTAAAAGCATAAACTATATAATTCAAAGTTACATAATGAATTAAATTTCAAAATTCACTCAGTAAACGTGACGGCAAAAAATTGCATCAGCAAAAAAATACAACAATTAATAAATAAATATACGATTTTATTCTACATCACCTTGGAAACAGAAACCAATTTGACATTAGACGACATAAAAGCTAGAGAAAAAATCGTTTTGACGCCTGTATAAAAACTCTTAATAGAAACTCTTAATAATATACAAGTATATAATAAGTAACATTTTAAAATGTTGTAACGTTCAAGAAAGTCAAAATTTATTTTTCTATACAATGTAAAACATGAACTCACTTTCTTATATTTTAAAGATATATTCACTTTTTTTAAAGCCTATTGAATTTACGAAATATTATTTTAATTAAGTTTCTATACACATTTTTGGAGTATTTCTAACCCTAAAAAGGTATTATAACGAATCCTAGAACAATGTCCACGTACTGTATGTATACATTACACGTATTACGGCATTTATCGAAACACGAGTGCGTCTATTCAAATTGTGTAATGCATCAGTTCGCGACGAGGTCGTCGCAACGCCTTGACTTGAACCTTTAAAGTGGACTTTATGACCATTTGGAAACTCTTTTTATAGTTAAATAATGAGGTGTTTTATAAAAAAATATTATTTTTAATCGGTATGTACATAAAACTGTTAAATACTGAGTGACAGACAGACCATGGAGAAGCAAAACGACTTAGAAAGGAGCGCAATGAGAGCGTTTCTCGATTTTTTTAGGGGAACGGGAAACAAAGTAAAAAATTTAATAAAATTAAATTAGCTTCACGCTGTATCCCGCATACAGCAGGGTAGACAGAGGGAACCAACCAGAAGACAGTCCGTTCCCCACTTTCTGCCGAATTTTGGAGGCATTGCGTGTTGATTGGCAGAACTCAACGCTGCGCTTTGCCTGGGCACTAGAGTGAAGAAATGGAAATATAAATTTAAGTAAATATTTCATCTCCTCGAATAGGGATCGAATCCACAACCAATCGGTTTTATAATCACACCGTGTGCCACTGCGCCACGACTGGCCTCAAAACAGAGGAAACAAACTTGCAGGCGACAACTAGATATTTTGGTCCCTTCGTTACAAAGAATAGAAAATGTAAGAACAGAGTGATGTAACACGAATTTCTGTCTGTTTATCCTACACAATAAATGTTCGTAATGTTATGTTCTGTTTCTAATTCGTAAAATAATATATATATATATATATATATATATATATATATATATATATATATATATATATATATATATATATATATATATATATATATATATANATAAAGTATATATATATATATATATATATATATATATAATTTATGATATAATAGAGATACAATAGGCTCAATTTTTTGCGACAAATAATCTACCATATACACTCGTCGTAAATCCTTCCTAATTATTATTCGTTATAAAAAAAATCATTTAATTTTCTTCAGATACAGGTCAGAAGTTAAATGTTCACTAACGAATTTTAACTGTAACCTCGGAATACTTCATAGAAATTATTATGAATAATTTTTATGTGTAATGTACATAACATTGTATATTCGTTTATATAAATGAAAATCAGCTTCGCGCTGTATCCCGCACACAAGGTAGACAGAGGGAACGTAGTGTTAAGTCACTCCATACACCACTTCCCGCCGATTTCCGGGGGCATATCGTGTTGAGTGGCGGAACTCAATGCGTTTATATTACACATAATATTATGTTAATTATAAAACAAAAAAATCTTGAAATTATATATGCTTATATTTCATCTAAGATTTTTTAATGTTAATTGAGAAAAAAACGTAAAAGAAAAAAAAATACATAATATAAAACTTGCTAATAAAACATATAATTATAACGATTCGATCTGACTTATATAAAAATTTGTGGAATATAAAAAAATGAATAAAAGATCGTCGTGAAAGATAACATAAAACAAAAGGTTTCGCATCAAGTATGGGTAAGCCACGTAAGCACTTGACATAAAGTGCATTTTTATGCTTTAACGAAGAATATGTACTGACAGATTTCCGGGATATATATCTACTCGTTTTTCTGTTCCCATGGGGATGTCGCAAAATCCTCTCTTAGCCTATTATTTCAACGCCTAGCAGTTGTCAGTCAGTCACTTAGATTAACGGAAGATCTATCGAAGTGACTGACTGACAACCCGTAGCGAAGATTTTATTTTTAATAGTATGGAAAGACAATATCTTTAAATTGATAATGTTATTAGAACAAAAAAAAATAATTCGATTACGAGGTTAATGCACAGATAATTGTGTAGTGCAAACGGGCGAAGCCGCGATCTGGCCGCTAGTTTTAATTTTTTATTTTATTTTATGGAGGATATTTCCTCATTTGGGACGTTTACTGTGAGACATTGTGCCACTACGTAATGATGCATTTTTGCGTAAATATAAGTATATACAATATATCTTTATGAGAACATTTATTTTTAAGTAAGCATCATTTATCTTGCTGTAAGTAATTATTTACACGTTTCCTATTCGCTACCTGTTTTATTATAAAGCGCCTTCAATACAGCAGGTTTTTCTATAATAACTATAAAAACATAACAACTGTTGTCACGTGTAATTGTTATTTATATTTGTTTAATAAATAATCATTTCATCACCAGGCCAACCACTAGGTGAACCAATGATCTTGTAATAGTCGTGGGAAGCCGCTGGATGCAGGCAGCGCAGGATCTATCGGCATGGATCCTTGGGGAAGACGTGTGTCCAACAATGGACGTCGAAATACCGATATGATGAATCATTTCTTTATATAAAAAAGAATTTATTTTATAAATAAATAATTCTCCTCAAAAAATGTCATGCCTCTAAAATAAGGTGGGAAGCGGGGAACAATAGCGCTTTGCTGAGAATCAAGTGTTAACATTAGGTACCTAGGTTCCTGTGCATACGATTAACAGTTGTGGATTCGATTCTCACTCAGTGGAATACATTACTTATTTCCATTTACCCGCTCTGGCAGTAAACGCTGCGTTGGGTTAAACCATTTCTCTTGTAATTTCTCGAATTTGCCGGAAAGCGGTTAACAGAAAGTTTTAACACTAAATTATCTCGAAAAAAAATGCTTAAATTAGATAGATATAGATATACTTTATTGGAAGTTGAACGTACGTACGAAAACGTAATTTATTTAACAACAATCGATTGCACCACGACGGTGTTGCAGAAAAAATAAACCATTAAAAAATTAACCATTTAAATTTAAATCATTTGATTTATGTACTTCAATTATAAAATGAATATAACATTATGAAATATACACTGACCAAGGTTAAAAGACAAAATGCCATATTAAAATTTGTTAATATAATATTATTCCTGGCAACTTATTATTGTTAGATTTAAAAAAAATAAAAGTGTTATCGATACCACCATTTCTCTGTGATATCGATTACAATAACATCTTTAGTTTTCCGCTAATTTTTATTATGTCTATTCAAATGAATAAAAAAGTATTTTTTATAACGAAGTACATTTTTTGGGTTCCGTACTATAAAACGCTCCGCTCAAAACGGAACCCTTTTAGGATAACTTTGTTGTTCGTCTGTCTGTCTATCAAGATCTTTTATCTTGAGATCGCGTGGAGGTATTAGGCTGAAACTAATACTATATATTTAGATCTATGGTCCCTTGAATAACAGAAGTCAAACTTCTTAGTCAACACAAAAAAATGATACGCATTCAAAATGTATTTTTTTATAGAAAAAGACAAGGCAAACGAGCGTGCGGGTCACCTGCTCACCCGTCTTTAAAGGTGTGTTGGGCGCCGGAGCCTGGCATTACCTGATGCGAAACACAGTGGCATAAAGCCACTACTTCACGCCGGTTTTAAATGCCGGGGGTGGTAATGATCCGATCGAGTCTGCCCATGCGTGTTGCCACTACTGGCGAAGTAAGTCTACTAAACGTACTTTATTTGCCTCTTACGACACCACCAGTACCAGGATGATCCTATTCTAGGCCGGCATCACACGGCATAAAATGTATACTTCTCGTTTGAAATTTGGCAAGAAGTGAGAACTTATAATATAAATAAAGGAAAAAATCCGAAAGGTGAAAATTTATGGATATTTGAAACTTTTAATTAAATTTAAAAGAAATTAAGTTAAAATAATTTAAGCAAACAAAAATATTGTAAGAACTTGAGTACTAATCGTCTATTGTATTAAGTTTAAATTTATTGCACAATTTTGTTTCCCATCAGACAGCAGCCATAGCTCGAAGGCAGGTGATGCCTAACCTATATTCCATGAATAGTACTTAACAGGCGCCGCACTACATGGACCGTGGACGTAATGGAGCAGATACTTTACGTAATATGCAAAATGAAACCTCATTCAAATAGAGGGGCAAATGGACTACTATTCATCTACATATGCACATTCAAATATATATTCTTTTATGAGCTTCACGACGTATCCCTCACATAACGGAGTAGTCAGGGGGAGCTTGAGAATCTAGTGTCAAGACACTCTTTTTCCCATTGAGACACTTCCGTTCCACACTTTTCGTCGGATTCTGCGCCTCGACTGATCCTAAAAACTTATTTTGCCTTATTGGGTTCGAGAAGAAATCTACTTGATATTTAGTCATAAGGGGTTCATTTAATGTAAGATTTCTTACATAATGATTGTAAAGATATAAATTCTGAAGCTGCAATCAGTTTATAGCAATTTATTTAACTTTTACATATTTATGTAGAAAATAAAAGACAATAACTATAGAACACAAATGCGACAGTATAATATAAATGCGACAGTTGTGAGTTCGATTCCCCTTCGAGAGAATGAATTATTTTAATTTCGTTGGTTCGGCCATATGCAACGTTCAGAAAAATTCAACAGAAATTGAGGAATGGAGTGTCCCCTCTGCCCACCCTTACTGCTATACGCGGAAAACAGCACGAAGCTAAAAAAGTATTACACAATTTCTATATTTTTTTACATAATTCCTGTCTATTTTAGCTTCAAGGAAGTGTGAGAGGATTAGAAATAAAAAAATTAAAAATATATTTTTTTGCGTTTCATTGCCTTTTCCCCCCTTTTTAGTTAGTCTTTCTCTTTTTAGTACTCTAGAATTTAGCGTTAGGAAAAAATATTATAAAAATAACCTCGTGTTGCTTCAATTTACTACTGCTTGCTAAAGATATTATGAACATAACAAAAATATTATGATTCTTCGATATAATTATTCAACATTTTATGTAATTACCTACATAGAATTACATACGCATGTATAAATTAATAATTTCAAATAAATATATAATAGATATAGATCTAGAAACTAATTGTTTACAGTCTAGTAAATCATATTATAAATTCTAGTATAAAAATGTAGTTGTTCTTGAACTACTTAATACTAATTAAAGTTGTAAAAGGCCAGCCAGGCCAGTGATTTGATCAAATAAGCATTTATGCGACGACTTAAAAGGGAAGTATGCATTTTTGTAAAGCAAATTTGCCGGTTACTTAGTTTCAAGGATTAAAATTATATAATTCTTTTTACATTTTTTAAAGTGGTTCCCACACTTAGGAAAGAAAAATACCTATTTAGAAAACGTATAAAATTTTTAACGTAGTGGGACTCGAACCCGCGCCTCCTGGTCGGTTTCCAGGAGGCGCGGGTTCGAGTCCCACTATGTTCAGAACTGTTATAAGTTTTCTAAATAAGTATTATATAATACTATAGTTTTTTCCAATTTTACGTTTAATACAGCATATAGTAGGGTAGTCAGAGAGCACCTTTAAAGTCTTAGTGGAGCGGAGAAATGAAAATAATTAATTCCCCCTAACAGGACTAGAATCCGTAACCGTCGCGTTTACTCTCAGAAACTCCCACAACTCCACGTTGGTGTCAATGACATGCCTATTTTCGATTGGGCAGTATACCGTTGGCCCTATTGCTCTCTACTGTGTGGCTTTAAAATCAATGCAATGACGAAAAAAACATGTTTTAGCGAAATAGTATCCTTGTTAGTAAACAATCTTAATATCGATAATAAATGTGAGACATTATTATTATTATACAAAAACAGTTATTTATACCATTGGATTTATAGTAATATTAGATTATTGGATATATTACATTAATTTCAGTAAATAACATTATCACAATGTAGATTGTGAGATATCAGATATCAAATTGAAAAATACACGATAATAGGTATTATAAATTTATATTTCATTTCTTCGCTCTGGTGTCGAAACAAAATATACAGCGTAAAGCTGATAAAAAAATATATTTATAATATATTACAATATACAGATGTATAAAATGTAACAATAATAATAAACATTTATAGTTCGAAAATTAATCAGCTTCACGCTGTATCCCGCACACAGTAGGGTAGGCAGAGGGAACCTAGTGTTAAGACACTCCGTTCCCCACATTCTGCCGAATTCTGGAGGCATTGCGTGTTGAGTGGCAGAACTCAACGCCGCGCTTTCACTCTACACCAGAGCGAAGAAATGGAAATATAAATTTAAGTAAATAAGTTCGAATATTATATGCTATATATTAATATTATAATATAATTTATTGATATAATACGATAACATTTGAACAACGCCCCAATGAACTCGGATATGCGCTCACTTGATAATTATTAGTAATTAAGTATTTGATGTAATATTGCTATGTTATTTTGGAACATGGCTAAATACTTTGATTAATTAGTTTATTTGCCTTTAAATATATACTACTACTTATATACTATACTACACTGCATTACACTGCACTTAATAAATCGTGATTTTAATATTGTAAGATTTTATTTGATTTTGCTCGCCATATATTTCTTTTTAGTAGTTAGTTTTTAATAGAACAGTGTTTAGCTTTTTCATATATATTTTTTAATGAAAGTCCTATAAAAATCGGTTTAGCTGTACCGCAGATTAGTTTATAGAAATGGGAAGACAGATAGATATAATAGATAGATATATTTTTTTTAAATTATTCGTTTGTGTTTTAGTATCGTGTGAATAACTATATGCACTTAAAAAACAACGGTTATCTATATATATAAAAGGACTTGTGCTGACTGACTGAGGTAAGACGCACGCAGAGCCGTAACCGCTGATGGTAGAAACGTGAAATTTGGGCAGATGTTTATTTTCATATTCTGGACATCCACTAAGAAGGGAATTTGAAAAATTTTAACCCTAAAGGGATGAAATAGGGGTTGAAAGTTTGTATGGAA
>JAAIXJ010001779.1:368817-534119 GCA_013403705.1 Heliconius hermathena | reverse complement strand
AGAAAACCTTTTCTCTTTTGCCGTTGAAGCAACAATTCACACATGAGAAAACGTCGTTCTACGTCTCTCGGCTTCAACTCATACGGCACCCAATGCCCTTGCTTTTGGATCATTCCTAACGCTTTTAAACGTTTTGAAACTGTTGACGCATCTACTTGTAACGTTTTCCCGAGCTCTACTAACGTCTGACATGGATCTTCTTCAAGCAATGCCTCCAATTCTGTCTTCAAATTTTGTCGGTGCTCCAGAACGCTCTTTGTCTTCAAGGTCAAAATCATTACTTTTGAAGCGCCTAAACCAGTCTCTGCACGTTGTATTCGACAAAGCATTGTCTCAACGAGAATTCTGTGTGCTTCTGCTGCAGATTTTTTCTGAATAAAGCAGTGCAATAAAATTCCCCGCAAAAACACTATTTGGCACAAAAGTACGCATTTTCACAAAGGGAAAATAAATATGTAGTTGACACTAGTAAACACTATTCTACTATAATTTGAGGTTACATATAGTACTACTTTGGTGACTGACTGCACAGAGTGCCGCAACGCCATCTTTCAAAAACAGCAGCAACTTATTCAAGGTCCTAATATTTATTTCTTTATTTTTTTTCCCTAATGAGTCTGATTCTGGGGGGAAAATATTGATTGAATACGCGAAGTAAAATACCATAGGACATAATACTATGGAAGTAGCTGAAGTAAACAAGTCGAGCCGTTTTCACGTCAGTTAATAATCAATTTTTTTTGGGGACGCTGCTGAACTACTTAAAACTACATAAAATGTATAATAATAAAAATGGAGCATTGTATCACAGTTAACGCAATCGCAATTGGGAGAATAATTATATTTAATTTTATTTCATTTTTATTGTGGGTTCAGTTTCCACTCGGAGGATGAATTATTTAATATTTCCATTTCCTAGCTACGCTGCTTTCCTACTAAGATTGCATTGCGCGACGTCAAATACCGTCATTCAGCACGCATTGACTCGAAAATTTGGCAGAAAGTAGCGGAACGTAGTTTCTTAACACTAGGCTACCTCTGCATACCCTACTATATGAGGGTACAGCGTAAAGCAAAAAATATTTACTCATTATTATGACAAATTAGGTAACCCATAATAACTTTAAAATATATGTACGAAAAGAAAAACATTTCAATACAATATTATAAGACAAAAAGGTTTGGTATTCAAAGTACACTTGATAAACCCTAATAAAAATGTAAAAGTAGAAACTAACGAGATATTTGAGATTTTGCTTTCATTAAAAGCAATATCTATTTCATTTTCAATAGTATTTTTACTATACATTGTAGGTAATTTCTAATAGGTGTACTTATCAAAATAATTAAGACTTTTCGTCGATTATAGATTTCTTTTAGCCCTAAAATGGGCTGATATTTTTTAATTTCAACTTTTTACGCTTATTCCCGCATATGGAGGGGTAACCAAAATAAGACGATAACAACAAAACAAAATAAAAACGATAAAACTAGTATCGATACATTTCGCTTTCCTCCCAAATTTGTGCGTGTTGAGTAATACTAACGTCTCGATACTTTATCTTGCCAAATGCCACAGTGGAGAAATGAAAATATTTTTTTCCCCAAAGTGGGAATCGGGAACACAATCATTGCGTTTACAAGAAGAAGTTTTCTCACTGCACCACAACGGCTAAGTTAGATCTTGTATTTACAAAATTAGTATCTAAGACATATTACCACTCTTGAAAGATAATAAAAGTAATGCTTGCAGTTCGACAAGAAAATTGGCCTACCATTTACTCATAAATGACTAGGCGACGCCATCAACTTTGTTTTAATCGATTTTAAAACGTAAAATTGAAAATTTCTTTTCCCCGTTTCTTTAAAAATATTAGGGAAACCTCTCTTAAGGTACCATACATCCTAACAGAAGTTACGTTTGTACGTTGTCTGTCAGTCACTGGGGATGGTACATTTTTGTATATATAAAGATTATTAGTAGCTATTATATCAGTTATCACAATTCAATTAATTATATCTTTGCTATATAAGTTTGTAATAATAATTATATATTTTCATTCCACACTATCTTAACGATTGTCCGTCAGTGTCAGAATTATATTTGAATTTGATGTGTACGCGCGTTTAAAATATCGATTATATAGTTAAACGTTCTAAAATTACACATCAATTATTAAATTGTTAAAAATCGATATTTTAAATGTTTTATGCAGTTATAATGCAAGTGATTCAGTTCTAGATATTAGCCTTAAGTAGAAAGGTACTGTTTTGAAAGGGTTTGTTGTGTTAAGGAATGAGCAGTAAGTTAAATATGTGGAACTAAACGCTAGTGCTTTGAAATGGAGAGAAAGGTAACCTATTTAATACTTATTTGTGTAATTTTAGTATAAATATATGCTAAAATGATAAAAAAATATACAAATGAGCATATTTAGGTCAGTTTTTTGTAAAGCTTTTTCTGGTAATCTGATTTTGTTACTATTCAGTGTTTACTATACTACTATAGTCGAATTTAATTGTGTACATTCAATGTTTATCTTTTCGTAAATTATTTTCTTATACGGAATAGGTTAAACTATTTATTTAATATAATAATTTATCATTTTAAGGACTGTAAGCTGTAAAATAATGATATATTGTTAAACAAATATTTCTTTGTATACTACCCATCTATAAAGAACAAAGTAAACAAGAAAATTGTAAACAATAAGATAATAAACAATAATAATAGCAAGTCTTATATGGGATTACGTAGGTCACATTACGTTACGTATGTATTTATATATATTTGCTAAGTCCTTTATTAATAAATATGATAGAATAGTAACCAATTCCCATTTTCAATGATTATCAAAATAAAAATTACGTTTTAGGACATTTTAATAATCTATTTATATAGTCTCTGTTTTTTTTAAAATTATCCAGTGGTTGTACTATCGTATTCCAAAAAGATTATTGTTTTTCCGTTGGGTAACTGGGTCTTGGGTTATGCTAATAAGCATCTATGAGTATATATCAAAATTACGAAATGGACCAATAAATTCATGTCATAATTTAGATTATTAGACCAATATTCGTTTGAAACTGTGGAGAATAGAGTGAGTCGTCATGTCACTGGTGTGTCAAAAAAAGCAATAGTTTCGTTGTTATTTTTATCTGACTATTATGTAACAAAATAAATGATTATTGAAGACGTTCTATCTTTATTTGGTATTTCTTCTTTATTCTATGTTAGTATTATATGTACTTTTTTAAAATCTATAACAATATCAATCTATACTAAATATATTAATATTATTAAATTTAAACACAGACTTCAATATTATTCGAGTTCAGAATCAGAAAATGATTATAATATAATGACCTACATCGTTATCACAAATCATTTTATATTTAGACATCATTACACTGATATACTTGAATGAACAGATATGGTTTCATTGACATTTTTATAAAATGTTACTTTACTTCTTATCTTACTTTAAAAATATATTTAACTATTTCTTACATATCTACCTACTATTATAAAGAAAGTAAAATCCACTCACCAAAGTCAAGCTTATAGTTTATATAGCTGTTGCTATCTTTTTCTCTTGTTTTTCTTGAATTTCTACCAAATTCCTCCTTTAATCAGTGAATTAAAAGTTAATCTAAATATAACCAGCGCATGAGAATGAATCTGGTAAAAAACTACCTTGACAGTTGAAAACTTGAAATTAATTAAAACCAAAAATAGCAACTAGGAAACAGCAGATTTTATAAACTTCAATTGATATTTCATACTACGTCATAGACATGGGCGTTATGAAACGTAATCGGTTTCAGAAACTGCTTACGAGTCGAATAACCGCATAACTAGTTTCGGGGACAAACACATAACGATTATTTGACATACGTAGTTTCATGACAGTAAGCAGTTGTAGCACAACTGTAACTTATTTCAAATAGATTATATTATAAAATAGTAATGTCAGTTACATCGATTCTAACATAGTCGCATCTCGCTCTATCTTACTACGTTTCGAACGAAAAGAGAGACAGCAATAGATCAAATTTGTATGCAATTACATTGTAAATTATTTTCATTTCCATTCTTAGAACAAAAACGTCATTAAAATATGATTGATTACGCACTCCATGAAAAGAAAAAGTGATGCTAAAAATTAAAATTAGTAAATGCATAAGTAAAATTCTATGGAATTAAAAATAGTACTAAAAAAGAGAAAGTAAACTGATTATAAACAATATTTTTGAATATTTTATAATAGTGAAATTGCGAACCTAATTATGAGAATAGATCATTACTATTAAATATTAAGCGGACTATATTATATTATTAAGTGAATATAGCTTAAAAGAAATATAAAAAAATCAAATAATCAACATTCATTTTTTTTATAAATAAATCTCCATTTTTTTTACCTTTGAATTAATTATATCCCTTTAAAGTTGCGATATATTTAAACATCGTTGCACACATATTTAATTTTGAAAAAAAAGTTAATATTTTTCAAATATTAAAATTCTAGAAATAAGCATTATTATGATAGGTAATATAACCTTAAGCATTTTTGTAATCATAACACTCTTTACCGTTATGATTACAGATAACATGCAACATTTTCTGTAATCATAACTATAAAAGTAAACGTAAGCAAATGTTTGTAACTAGTTACAAAAATAAGCAGTTTTGAAAACTAGTTACTCGTGTACCCGAAACTAGTTGCAACCGATTATGCCTAAAAGACGTTACGACCCACGTCTACTACGTCAGAAGAAGGCGGCAAAATTGACATATCATTTTCTCATTTTTTTTAAAATTATAATCGCTTAAACTAAAGTTGAAAAGGCAAAATTATTATGTTAAAATATATTTTTACATTTCCAAAAATTATAATATGTAATATTTTTTTATAAGAAAAAATATATTGTATACAAATTACGCCAACTTATACAGATGTAATTTTACAACAAATTACTTTTTTTATATTTTGAGTAAGATTACTTTCGGCAGTAAGATATAGATAGATTCCTTTTGCCAAAATTAATTAAGCCAGAAAAAATGTATAATAAATACTAATGGGACATTTGTTTATTTACTCTTAGTATGAAATATTTATATTTTTATTTCCTCGCTTTGATAAACAAGACAAAACGCGGCGTTGAGTTCCGCAACTCTAAGAAGTGGGAAACGGAGTATCTTAACACTAATTTGCCGCTGCATACCCTGCTATATGCGGGATACTGCGTGAAGCTAAAAAAACTCACACAAAGCAATGTCACATTCCAATGTGATTTCAGTATGGCATTCCAAGAAATAGCATTCAAGGCGGAGCTCGACAGGCACGTCGATCCAGAGTGCGAGTACCAGGCTCGCATGCTATGTGAGGAGGATCCGAGCAAACGACAATGCATTGTAGAAGAGCTACGGAACATGATTTACGGTAAGGGGCCTTGTATGGGGTGTGGCTTAAATGTACCTTTATGTTTGTTGGTTGTTAATTCGTTTCTATTTTTTTTAGGTGTGGCTTCAATTTATTTATTACTACTAACCAACTGTTTTTCTAGTTATATTTTTTTTTATTATATATATATCTTCATACTCGTATTTTTAAGATTGGATAAGTGGAAACTACTAGGGAGTATGGATTGTAATTAAAATATTAAATCTGTTAAGGACATAATATTTTTAATATCACATTTTATCATAAACGCCTATTCAGAATCCATGACTAAAGATAGTCCAGTTGCTTTGCCCCTGCGCCACGATGTCCTCAAGGCTCTCTGTAATAATAATAATAAAGAATAATAAGCCAGAATGGCAGAATAAAATAATAAATAATAAGCCCCCAGAATGACAGGAACCCAAATTAATACAAATATTTATTATTTTACAAAATACATTTTTTTTTATTATGTTATTTTCCAGAGCGAGGTGAATGCCATCCACCGCGTATCGATGACGCATTCCTACTACGTTTCTTACGCGCGCGTCGCTTCATACCGGCGCGAGCGCACCGCCTGGTGAGTTCTGTTCTCCTGGTGCTCGGGACTCACTTGGTTAACACGTTTAATGCCCAGCTTAGCTTTTGATGAATGAATCCACCGAATTTATTTAGTCGATTAAATAAATGAATGGAAAATATCGATATCGAATTTTATGTATTGATTGATATTCGGTAATAAATCGATGTTATATAAAATGTAGCTGAGATGTTTTAATTTAATTTGGATAATTTAATAGTAATTTTGTTAATTACAATTAAAACATATTTCACACATAATAAACATATTTGTGTAAACGAAGTAAATGAATTTTTAATTAGAGATAAATAAGCCTTTGCCTACATCCGCTAAGAACAACAAAAGAGGAAAAGAACAACAAAAAAGAAATATGAATGTTTTGATTTATTACATAAAAAAATATAATAAAAATTCTTGTACTATTTACAGATAGTACGATATTGCAACTTCCGGGATCAAAACCCGCACTTATGGCGCGACGTGTACTGGTACGGACTTCAAAAGTTGAACGATGTGTTCGAAGGAGTATTATTTGATAGACCCGATGTTGGTCGACTCATTATTTGTAGATTAGGTAAGAATATGTTTTAAAAAGATATGTAGAAAACGTGTTCTATGCGACTGAAACTTCTCAACGGTATACCTTGTAGTTAAGTGGAATGTAGAGAGAACAGAGAATTTTAATAAGAGATCTATTATTTATATTTCTCCTCAAAAAAAATATTTAGGTTGTAATTACATCCAAATTGACTATTGACTGTATCAACATCTACACATTACTGTAATAGATTACCGTATACCGGTTAAGTTTGAGTCGTTTTTTTAAAAAAAAAAAAGGTATAGGCAGTCACTTTTTTAATCGAATGACAATGACGATTTACAAAAAAAAATTTAAATACAGAGGTTGAAAAAAAATAAATTTTTAAATTTACTCTATTTACCACAAATAACAGGGAGAGCAGAGGGAGCCAGTGTTTTAACACTAAGACACTTCGTTCTCCACTTTCCACCAAATTCTGGAGACATAGCGTGTTGAGTGGTAGAATAAAGAATTCAACGATACTCCCTAGTAGTTTCCACTTATCCAATACTCCTCGAGGGAATCTCATTTAGCGATTTTAACCCTACTCATACGAGCAGGGCTTCAAAAATAGAATTAGACTCATTTGAGTGTTCCCCTCCACGGAAATCTTTAGTAAAAGGCGAAAGATTTATACGTGTTGAAGGGAAACCAGAATATCGTATTTTTAAAACTGTGAGTATTTACGTTCGCGACAGAACCAAACGATAGCTTGATTAAAAACGTCTGAGTGCCATCTATGTTGGAACATGAGAACTAATACTGAAGTGTTTTTTTTTGTACAAAAAAATACTCTATTGGTAGGGTGCAAAAACTTATCGTTTTATTAAGTCAAGAAAATGAGAAATTCTACAATGCAAAAAATACATTTACATGTAATAGATATATTTATAACCAAGTATGTGTATGATAAACTACAAACAGAAAAAGACAACTCAATTATTTATATTAAAAAGGACAAACAAAATTAAGAATAAAATACGCAATACCCCTCAAAGAACACACGCAGATGTGGTAACTTCGACAGAAAAAATGACAGAAAAAAAAAATATTTTACTGGTTTTTCATCTATTATTAATTATTACTATAACAACAGTTATTATTAAAACCATCAGCAACGATATTTTTTTAGCTGATAAAGGTTTTCCAGATATAGGAACAGTTATAGATCGAAGTGGAAAATTGGTGAAGATTGTTATTCCCCATTCCTTCAAAATAAGAGTGAATTTTCCAGAGAAGAAACACAAGAAACATGTAATATTGCGAGTGTACGAGTTTATGTCGAAAGGATAATGTAAAGATGAATGACGAAGTCGGGAATTTTATAAAAAATTTGGCATATTCCAAATTTTGAATAAAATTCCCGAAAATATATTTAACCGTATTGATTTCAGAATGTTGTGCATATTACATGAAAATTCTTACTACAAAATAATTAAATATGAAATTTTTACATTCATAAAAATGATAAAGAAAGTAATATTCATTTTTTAAATAAATAATGTAACATTTATGTTCATCTTTCTGAACAAATAACTTTAAATTATTCAATTTAATTAATAAAAATTAAATCATATTTAACAGTTTTCTATTAGAATGACTCAGTTTGATAGAAACATTATTAGCAAAAATGATAATAGATCTTGAATTTCATTTGGTTAATAAATTATATTTATATATATAGTGTGTGGATAAGTGCCGTCGATTAATAAAAAATATTTATATAAAACATAATAAATATTAAAAAATGCGTTATAATCCCTAAGAGATAGATAGCTCTTATGCACTTTCATTAACTCTCACTATAATTTCTAGGACTATGGGACCCAAATGTGTTTCCCGTTGAGGAACTTTTAAGAGGTTGCCTTCTTCTGCTGGAAATTGGTATAATGCAGCCGAAGCTCCAGGTTCTAGGAGGCACTGCTCTAGTCGACTGTGAGGGTATCAGTATGAAACATATGAGACAACTAACGCCATCTACCGCCATGCAGGCTATGAACGTTATGGGTGTAAGTTATTTTATTTATGAGAAAAAATAATATATTTATTAAAAAGTTAAATATTACTTTTTTGGGGTTCCGTACCTCAAAAGGAAAAACCGATAGGATCATTTTAACTAAAGTACGAATCGGACTTTGCCTCAGCGGGAAAGTCCGACTCGGTTTTACATATGTTGTTATAATATACATGTATAAAAATATGACCCAATAGCTCATCTGTTACTGGCTTGAAATTAAATGCTATATAAATATATATAAAATATTAAATCATTTTCCATAATATAAACTTTTTCTTTCTAAAGATTTCCCTTGGAAACCCATATCTATTGTAAAATTAGGCATTCTATTGTAGATCTTCCTAATATATCTTTTACCTTTAGCTAGCCTTCCCTCTGCACCAGCGCGGCGTGCACATTATCAATTGTTCCAGATTCTTCGAGAAATTATTATATGTGTTCAAGAGATTAGTCCCGGCGGAGATGTGGGATAGAGTCTACTTTCACGGATATGACCTTCATTTGTTGCATAGGTAATAAAAATTGCGATATTATAAAAGCAGGGAATGGAGCACTAGTGTCCGTATTTCTAAACCGCTCTTAATTCTGAGATCAATCTTGAGAGTAATCTTGAGATTCCATTTTCATAAATTACAACCTGTCAATGAATACGACACCTCAAGATCGATCTCAGAGTTGGGAGCGGCTTATAATTATGGGCCTAAGATGCGTCTGCTTAACCTACTATATACGGAATACAGGGTAAAACTTAATAAAATAACTTCCTATTCCGTATCAATATTAATCTAGTGAAAATTTTATTGTCTTTACTTTTCACCTATTTTTAGATTTATTTCGTAATTGTAAAACTAAAATCTAAAACAATTTATAGGTAAATACTTATTTATCTATAACGTATAAAAATTTGAACGTAGCGGGACTCGAACCCGCGCCTCCAGGAAACCGAACTGGTCGGATTCGAGCCCCGCTACGTTTAAGTTTTTATACGTTTTCTAAATAAGATTTCTTTCCTAAGTGTGGAATAACACTTTAAAAATGTTTAAAAAGTTTTAGATATATCTTTATATTTTTAGATAAATCTTAATAAATAATTTATAGGTATATCCTTAGTATACTATAAAAATAGTTTCATGTTACGATTATGCCATTTCATTAAAGGTATATAGACCCAGAATGTCTACCAACGAGGTATGGCGGCCGCCGTCAGCCGGTCTCGGTGCGGGAGTGGCTGAACAAAATAAAACAGTACAAAAATAAGCAATTTGATGAAGACATGAGGACTTTAGGTTATGCTGTTGAGGAATAATAGTAATAACTGAAGACTTATATTTTTATTTAGTACGGTTTTTTTAAAAATGATCATGTAACAGTGAGATTTAACAAAAAAAAAATCAGATGAACTATAAACTTATTTTAAAGAAATTAGTATAATAAATAATTATTATACTAATTTCTTTAAAATAAGTTTTAAAAATAAATCGATGTTCTTTAAAAGATTTAGGCATTAATTAGCCATTGGTTTAATTTTAATGGATTTTAAAACGCACCGATATTTGTATAATATATAAATATTTAGCTATGCATTGTAATCTACGAACACCATAAAATCGTTGGTTTTCATTTTTAAAAATCAGCGTTTCGCTGAATCCACAGCAGCAGGGTAGGCAGAGGGAACCTTGTGTTAAGACACTCCGTTCCCCACTTTCCGCCGAATTCTAGAGGCATTGCGTGCTGAGTGCTCTGAGAGCTCTTTGCCTCGACATCAGAGCGAAGAAATAAAAATATAAAGGTAAATAAATACTTTATTTCCTCGAGTGGGAATCGAACCCACAATCAGTCTATTTTACAGTCACATTTTGTGCCCCTGCGCCACGACCGGCCTTTTAAACATATTTTGAATTACAAAACAATTACGATATAGAAGCTACATAAAGCCGTGACTCGTGGCGCAGAGGCACAAGCGTATGTCTGTAAACACGACAGATTGTGGATTTGATTACCACTTGAGGAAATTAAATATTTAATATGTTCGTTTCCTCGCTCTCGTAACGAGTCAAAGCGCGGCGTCAAGTTCCGCCACTTAACACGCAATGCCTCTAGAATTCGACGAATTCGACAGCAAGTGAGGAACGGAAGTGTTTTAATGGGAACGGAGTGGTTTAACACTGGGTTCCCAGGTTCTTGCCTACCTTATTATACAGGGTAAAACTAAGAAAAAAAAATTCTGTTTAATACACTGTACCTACACCAACCTACTAAGCTCTGTAGAGTGGTGTAATATTAAAAATTAGTCGCTTTAATATTGTTATAGTTGTTGTAATTAATTACTTTATAGAAAACGACATTGTTATATAAATACTTAAAATATATTTTTATTATATTTTGTAATATAAAATCTGTATACAATTGAATTTTTTTATAAAGTGTTTTATTAATTTAATGTCAAAAAATATATATACTTATTATGAAAATGATGTTATGAAGGTCAACTTTATATTTAAAATTAACTTTAATCACTTGTCTACTAACATTGGTTTTAATAATCGTTATGCAAAAAAAAATATATTTAAGAAGTGCATGTGATGCCTCCGTTGATTCGGCGCATCACACTATGGCCGAATGCCCCGCTTGGTCCCCACAACGCCATGCCTTGATGGCTGTAGTAGGTAGGGATCTCTCACTGTCCAGTGTGGTGGGGGCCATGTTGGATAGTGAGAGTAACTGGTCTGCAGCAGTCTCCTTCTGCGAATCTGTTATCGCACTGAAGGAGGCCGCGGAGCGGGTGCGCGAGTCAAGCGCGAATGCAGACCCGCTCCGTCGACGTAGGCCAGGGAGTAGGAGAAGGCAGTATGCGCATCTCCAACTCCCCTTACCCTAGAAGAGCTACTGCGGGAAGGTCAGGGTGCATCCTCCTGCAAGTCATCGAGGCAGCAAGAGCCCTAGGAGAAACCCCAGGGCATCCGGAAGGCGACGGTGGCCCGCAATAGGCGGGCCTTTCACCGAGGCGTCGTAGTAGTATGCGCGTGCGATCCTGCGGCGTCTCATTTTTGTGGAGAGGGTTTCCGCGGGGTTTTAGTGGGTAGGACCGGATTCACCGGTGAGTCCTACAGTACCGCTCATCCGTGAGGCACTGGCCTTCCGTACGAGCGGTCTGCGTAAATGCATTTCCCAGCGATAACAAAAAAAAAAGGCCTAGGTTGCTAGGGCTATCAAAATCTTATTACAATTTTTTTAGGCTGTTCATTTATAGGCCGGTCGTGGCGCAGCGGCACGAGGTGTGACTGCAAAACCGACTGGTTGTGGGTTCGATCCCCACTCGAGGAGATGAAATATTTACTTAAATTTATATTTCCATTTCTTCACTCTGGTGTCGAGGTTAAGCGCGGCGTTGAGTTCTGCCACTCAACACGCAATGCCTGCAGAATTCGGCAGAAAGTGGGGAACGGAGTGTTTTAACACTAGGTTCCCTCTGCCTACCCTGCTGTGTGCGGGATACAGCGTGAAGCTAATTTAATTTTCTTAAATTTTAATAGACTATATTATACTCCAAGCACTGTATTTATACAGTGTGTTCACTTATTTAGTACTTAGCTTTTCTTATCAGACTGCATATCAGTGAAGTCGCTGCTACCGGTTGTTTTATAATGCATTGCGCTTGCGCATTACATAATCACTTTGACTATTATCGAAATCAGGTTACTGTACAATTATGTTATGTAAATTAGATTATATAAGTATTTTTTAGTTTTTACTCTATCCCCAACCTAGTGTGAAGACAGTCAGTTCTGCTTAATGTTCGAGACGTTGGTTGCTGAATTGCGGAACTCAACGCCGCGTTATGTCATGTTACCAGAAAATCGTTCAACTGAGTGGGAATCGAAGTCACAATCGTCGCATTTATAGTTAAACGTTGTCGCTGCACTAAGAAGGCCGCATGATAATACATTTTTGAATTATTTAATTTTAATATAAACTTTTTTGGATAACTCACACGCCGCTACTTGAAGCGAGACGAGAGATCATATATAAATGATTAGCATATAATTATTAGTCGTATGATTTTTCCGTATTTATATTATATTTATTTGGATTTCATAAATTATGTTAAGGAGATATATAAATTGAGACCTTCCTAACCCAGTGGTACAGTGTCTGACGGGAATGAACTGATGGCTGCGGTTCGATCCCACTCCGGGGGGTATTTTTATTTCCCAGATTTGATAAAACGAAACACGACGTTCCAACACGTAATGTCTCGAATTCGTGAGAAAAGTGAAAAGTTAATTGTATTGTTAATTAACATTAGGTTCCCAGTTGCTATCCTCCTGCGGGACGCAGCGTGAAGATAAATACATATATATTCTATAATATTCTATATGATTAATTGTTGTAGTAATTTATTTCATATATCTTCACCAATGTCACAGTTGTTCCCACGGTATAGAGCTCCAAATGTTCAAAATTAATTAATATAATTGATATCCATTGTAAAAATTAATTGTATAGAATATTTTCTAACTGTAGGTGATGTAAATTGTATTAGTTATATAATATTTACATAATCTGATAGAGCAAAACTAAGTAACTGTTTTTATAAGGCTACTAAATAAAATAGGCATGCTATATTTGACTTATTCTGAAGTAACAGATAAGCCAAAACAAATGTTTTTTTTTTTAATATATCTAATCATATAATCGCTTATTCCCTCATCTCATTTGGGCCAACGTTGCACAGGGGTACGAAAGATTGTAAGCGCGACGATTGTGGGATCGATTCCCACTCGAAGGAAGGAAATATTCAATATTTCCTCGCTCTGTTAACTTGGTAAAGCGCAGCATTAAGTTCCGCCACCCAACACGCAATGCCTTGAGATTTCGGCGGAAAATGGGGAACGGAAGTATCTTAATGAGAATGAAGTGTGTTAACACTAGGTACCCAGTTGGCGTATGCCTTCCCTGCTACGTGCAGGCTAAAAAAATAAAATAAAAATAATAATCTCCTTTAAAACGATTGTAACAACGCCATGATCCATAGTTCAAGATGTATTATAATGAAGCAACTCACTGTACTACCTGAACTGGTACTACCTTTAGATGCTAGCTGCCAAATTTCATAATTCTAGGTCAACCGGAAGTATCCTATTTATTTTGATTCCCATCGTAGAGTCGAAATACGCGTTATTTGCAATACAAACGGCCATATGTTTTTTTTAAGTAAATGTAAAAAATTTGATTTCTCCAGGAAATCAAGGGACCACAGACCTAAGTTTACGATTTGAATTTCAACTCGATATCTCCAAGCGTTCCTGAGATAAAGGTTCTTGACAAACAGACAGACGGACGGACGGACGGACAACAAAGTGCGATCATTTCTAACGGTTCCTTTTTTTCCTTAAGAGGTACGGAATCCTAAAAAGTAAAAACTAAGTATTTTTTATATATTAATACTAAAAGCACTCGTGAATGTATAAGGCTAAATGCCAAAAGCATTTATTTATTTATATATTGTTGAAAGTACATAAATGTTATAGGTATATTTTTAGCGCATTCGCAGCTAAATTAAGAGAAGTTGA
This sequence comes from Heliconius hermathena, assembly GCA_013403705.1. Classification (NCBI taxonomy): domain Eukaryota; kingdom Metazoa; phylum Arthropoda; class Insecta; order Lepidoptera; family Nymphalidae; genus Heliconius; species Heliconius hermathena. The sequence continues at coordinate 519,922 of JAAIXJ010001779.1, read as the reverse complement.
CGAATCGTCGAGAACAAAAATACTAAACCAGATTATTGGTTTGCAGCCATCTATTATTTATAAACTATGTTGTTATACATAATTATATTAAGTAACTACCGCTATTTTCATTTATCTTTAATATTCAATACACGCATAATAAAATATATGGAAAAGACATTCTGTTGCTCATTTTTCGCTCACTTTAAACTCATTGCGTCCTTACGCGGCTTAAGCTTAAAATATTGTAGTAAAAAGATATCCCAATATTTTAATCAATTATTCGAAAGAATAGAGTAGACTCTCGCGACTTAACACGCAATGCCTCCAGAATTCGGCGGAAAGGGGGAAACGGAATTCTATTAATGGGAACGAAATTGTAACAGGTTCTCAGGTTCCTTGTGCCTACCCTGCTATGTTCAGTACATAGCGTGAATCTGTAAAAATATATTAAAAATGGAAAATGTGCCTCCACTTCAAATAAAGTAGGTACGTGCACTAAGCGGACTCTTCTTGCGCCAACAGCATCGGTCGCAAGATCAAGGTGTAAGTAAAACTTGTTTCGACAATAGCATAATGTAAATAACAAATGAAAAGGTGTGTTTGTTTATTGTATTATTTTATTTAGATTGTATATATGATATTTTCCATTCAATTTTGTTTTTTTGTATATTTATTTAACTACATAAGCTATTTTTTAACTATTTAAAAAATATATATTTATATATTTATATAATAAGTTTTGAAAGTTTTATATTATTCTAATTATATATTAGATACACTCAAAATTCCTATACGGAAATGGAAAATTTGAAATTTTAAAGTAAATGAAAAATCGAAATACTTTATAAAAACATAGCTCTAAATAAATGTAAAAAAATAAAAATAAATATACATCTAGACTAAAGTCATGACAGATTTCTCTATATATTCAATACTCTGCGCCAGCCGCCGCTCTCGGCTACTTACCCATATTAAATTTAAACGCTTATCGACCTTTCGCTCGTTTACTCGCGTTCGTTGCATTCTATTTTAATGAAGAATTAAAAATCTAACGTTACAAAAAATTGAGGTTTATTAATAAAAAAAATACGTGAAAAAAGTGAAAAAAATAAAAATTTAGATGATAAAAGTTTAATAATTTATTTATTAAAGTTTATTTGGTTGTAATTCACTTGAAAAACTGTGATATTTTATTGTTTCTTTCAAAGATATATGTCAAGGACTGATGATTGTTACAGGAAAATAGTAAGTAAATAATTATGTTACAATTTTGCGTAAGCTTATTTTACAATACATTTTTTTTATTTACGCCTCCTTAAAAAATCCTAAATATTAATAATAATTAAATAGTAAATATTATTGAAAAATATTGTAAAAAATAATACAATTTTATTATTCTTTTCTCTAAAAAACTGTTATTTTCTTTATATTTTAACTTGTAAATTCTATATGTTACAAGTTTATTACATGTCTGACGACTTATTAGCAACCTTACTTTGCTTGCATATTATTGATTAATAAAAAAAATCAGCATTCAATATTTTATAGTCGTGATAACGGGTTTACAATTATTAATAAACGATACTAATTTCAAATATATAGAGCATTCCTAAATTAATTGTGATTTGTTGTTAATTTAGAAAAACAAAGGTGTAAACTTAGTTCCTGTAAAAATTGGAGTTCCAATTTAAATATATATTTTTATGTTTAAACTAGAGGTATTCTTTAGATAGTTTCGCTTCTCTACACGCTTTTTTATCTGTAATAAGAAAAAAAACTGAGCAACAAATAATTTGGACAATGATTTTTTCTTGTATTATATATAGCACTTACGACAGTATTTCTTCATATACGATATCCGTGATTTCATGCTTATATACAAAAAATCAATCAAAATAACGGAAAAAAAACACAACTGAGGCCGTCGTGACGCAGGAGGACGAGCGTGCGACGTAACTATTACCTCGACGGTTGTGGGATTTCCACTTAGGGAATGAATTATTTTGTGGTTTTATATGCTCGCTCTGGTAACGCCACTCAACACACGATACCTCCAGAATTAAACAGAAAGTGTTTCAATGGGAACGGAGTGTCTTAAGGTTCCCTGTTACTATCCTCTTGTGCGCGGAATACAGAGTGAGGCTAAAAAATATATTAAAAAATCTAACACTTCTTGTAAAAATTCAAGATTTGCTTTTTATTTATTAAATTGGTGAAAATATATATTATATTTTTTTATGACATATGTAACAGAAATTAGACAAAAAATATAATACTATTATATTCCACGTCTCGTATGTACAGAATAAAGATGGAATATCTATATCCAGGTATTATTAATGTAAATACTACCCAGTTATTTGAATTCGACGGCGTCGTGGCGCAGAGCGCACTGTAACGCGATGGTTGTGGGTTAGATTCCCACACGTGAATTATTATTTATAAATAAATAGTTTCAATTCTTCGCTCTGGCACCAAGTTCAGCTCAGCGTTGAGTTCCGCCACTTAATATGCTAATTTTTTTAAATTTGAATTTGAAACTTTGACTCTGAATCACTACTAACATCACCAAGCACACACACAACAAGTACGTGTTTCATAGTTAGCAACTTTATTAGTTAGAAAGGCAGTAGCGCGATTTATAATTTTAATGAGCATCATAAAGTTTATTACGATCGTTATAAATTTCACAAATGTTAGAAAACAACACTTTGCCTATAAAATATATAATGTTTTTTCCTCAAATAGCAGAGTTAGCGGACGGAACCTAGTGTTAAGACTCTCCGTTTCCCACTTTAAGACGTTACATGTTGGATAGGTACTCACCGCCGCACTTTATCTTGCCAGAGAGAGGAGAAATGAAAATAATTCATTCTTACAACTAGAGATCAAACCTAGTGCAGTCAGACGATAAGGGCTATGGTTTGGGTCCGACAAGGAATCAAATATTTAATTGTTTCGTTTTTACGCTCTGGTAACGGGGCAAAGCACAGCGTTGAGTTCCGCCAATCAACACGCAATGCCAGAATTCGGCAGAAAATGGAGAACGGAGTGTTTAAGATACTCCATTCCCCATACTCCGACACTAGGTTCGCAGGTACCCTCTTCTATGTGCCGGATATTATACTATTGCGGGATACTTCGGTTTCACGCTGAAACTAAGAATATATGTTTAATATGAATTCTAAAGTATTAGGCCAGTCGTGGCGCGGCGGCATGAGGTGAGACTTTTAAACCGACTGGTTGTCGAGGGGTTCGATCCCCACTCGAGGAGATGAAATATTTACTTAAATTTATATTTCCATTTCTTCGCTCTGGTGTCGAGGTTAAGCGCGGCGTTGAGTTCTGCCACTCAACACGCAATGCCTCCAGAATTCGGCAGAAAGTGGGGAACGGAGTGTCTTAACACTAGGTTCCCTCTGCCTACCCTGCTGTGTGCGGGATACAGCGTGAACTGATCCCGTGTGCGTGACGCGTAGCACTATAGTATTGTGTTTTAGTAAATAAAACGTTTTTAATCTTAAATTGTTTATTGGTACGTAAAAAAAAGCAATCGTGGCGATATGGCATAAGCGTGTGACTGTTAACGTGACGGCTGTGGGTTTGATTCCCACTCGGGGGAATGAGTTATTATTGATTAATGTTTTCATTTCGTCGCTCTGAAAATACTATAGAAATAAATTTTGTACTTTACAAAATGAATTATTATATAAAAAGAAAATACATAGATTTTCTTCTTTACAAAGATTGCCAACTTACCTGTCTTATTAGGCCTGTTTTATTTTTCCCGCAAAACGCGTTTTTATACGCGTCAATTGGGTCTCTAGTATAAATTTAAGTGCTAAAAATTTTCTCGTTCAGACAGACATAAGCCTGTGTACAGAAAATAGAAAAATCAGTAATTTATCCTTAATGTATGTATTTTACTCTTTTTAAAGTTTACTCTTTTTAGAGTCTTAAGGAAAAAGGAACCCATGAAAGCTCATTTTGTTATCCGTCTGTCTGTCTATCAAGAGCCTTTATCTCTTCGCTTCGCTTGGAGATATCGAGTTCAAGAATTTCCTGAAGAAACAACGTATTTCTACATTTGTTTAAAAAAATATGGGAATTAAAATTATTAGAGTATTTACGGTTGATCTAGAATTATAAAATTTAGCTAGCTGCTAAGAATCTTCAGGTAGTTAAGAGTTCAGGAAAAAATCTGAAACTATTAATTTGTGGTTAAATCCTAAAAAATAATAGCCTTAGAAGGGGGCAAAATTTGATATTAAAGCTGCTAGTTCAAGTGAGGTATCAGATGAAATGGCTCTGGCTAAGCTAAGCTTGAATTTCAGAAAAAGGTGGGAACCTCCAATTTTTGTACGGAACCCTCGGTGGCCGAGCCGAGTTTGTCAAGTTTTTAAAGTGCTATGAGTAATACTTTATCTAAGAAAAAAAATATTCAGAAGCGTAAATAAATTTCAACGTAACGGGATTCGAACCCGCCTTTCTTTGAAACCGTCAATTAAGCGTACACACATACACACGTACCTGTAGGAAAAGAGAACGGAATAATCCATCACTGTAATTAGAAATTAACATCTGTAGAAGAAATCTAATCTATAATTATGCATAAGATATTTATGAGAAGGCTTTATATGAAGGTTTATTACTATAGTAAGTTCATTTATAACTTCGAGTAAAATGATTAAAGTGATAGTAAAAGTAAACGGTTCGAGCTGTTTAATGTGTGTTAGAAGAGAAGCAAGCAATTATTATTTTTATTAGTTACTACAATAAATGTATGTTAACATACAAAATATTATTTATATTTAAATAATTGAAGTTAAGTAAAAAGTTTATGTGTATGAAATATTTACAAGGCCAGTCGTGACGAAAGGGCACAAGTGCGTGGTTGTACCTTCTGTGAGTTCGATTCCCACTCGAGGATTTTCTTTTGTTCTAGTGACGAGCCTCCAGAGCTTCCAGAATTCGGTGGAAAACGGGACGGAGTGTCTTAACACTTCCATTTCAAAAAAATGAATATTTATATAATTTTTTTGATATTTTAAAAAATATTTTAATACAGAATCGTAAATACTATTGCTTCAATTCCTAAATTATTTAATTAAATGAATTTCTTACAGGATAAAAATGAACTGATTTGACATCTTATATAGTTTTAATTCTAAAAGTGACATTACGTTTTGAAAGGTAGAGACGGCAACACTGCATTTGGTAACCTCTATCTTGGCGTACAATAATGGAAAGATTTCGGCCATAATTCGATGTGAAAGTAGCGTCACGATATAAATAGTACCGTTCGTATACTCTACTTTCTTGTTCTATGATTGACATATCTGTGAGAAATGTTATTGTTTTTAATTATAAAAAGAAAATAAGAATTAACTAAAAAAAATATTAATTTGAAAAATAAAATATGAATTTGATTACAATCTATTGAACGAGCTTTCCACTGGTGTTAAGGCACTCCATTTTCCTCACTTCTCATTCCCTACTATCCGCTTACTACTCCCTACTCAACGACGCGCTTTGCCTCGTTTTTAATTTTTTCGCTTTGGCAGCGAAAAAAATTATAACAATAATAATCTCTTTATTTCAGACTTTAGATCCATATAATTAAAATATTAAATATTTCATTTCCTAGAGCGGAAATCGAACCTATTGCGTCTACAGTTGCGTCCCAGCGCCACGATTGGCCTCAATATACATTTTGCTTAAAAAAATCTGTATATCCTGACAAAATATATGTATATTACAGGTAAAGAACGAAACAAAAGATATGCAAATGACAGATGTATAGAAAGAAGCATATCGAGGAAAAATAGTTTTGTTCTTCTTTTCTATATTTTTTTTGTTCTATTTATCTTGTGTATAAAAACTTAGCCTTTTATTACTTAAACTTAAGTAAAATCAATCAATCAATCAATCAGCTTCACGCTGTATCCCGCACACTGTAGGGTAGTCAGAGGGAACCTAGTGCTAAAACACTCCGTTCCCCACTTAATTAAAATAAAATTTATTATTTCACCTAAACCATACATATATATTTATTTTATCATTAGGTACATATATAATATGCGTGTGCGCAAACAGACGAGGCTGTCTCAGACATCATATTAGCTATCAGCTATAATAACCACCATGACAGCACTAAATACACTATTGCACAACAAAATACGAATGCAGGAAGCAATTACGGTTACCACACTCTCGCTGTCTGCTGTTTACTTTTCCATGAAGCTTATTAAAAAAGACCAACTGATGTGGTGAATTTTCTTAAAAGGAAGTTAATGCTAAAATGTGTTACGTACTTTTTTTTCTAGTTTCGCGTTCTGTCCGGTAATAGAGGAACTCTACGACGCACTTTGTTTTAACATATGAAATAATACATTTTCCTCAGTAGAGTCGAACTTACAAACATTTTGCTTGTACCACTTTACTTAAAGTGATAATATATAAGTCTACCTACATTTATGTATTTAAATATCGAGTCTTTGGTTTTGTGTTAAGAGTACTTAATAAGGTAATTAAAAATAATACCTGCCGTGGTGTAGGGGCACAAGTGTGTGACTGTAAACGCGACTGATTGTGGGTTCGATCCTCATTTAAGGAAATGAAATGTTCATCTAAATTTGTATTTTAATATCTTCACCCTGGTGTAAAGCGTGGCGTTCAGTTCTGCCATTCATCACGCAATGCCTCCTCTCCTTCTCGTGTGCGGAATACATCGTGAAGCTGAGTAGTACCCCTTAACTTACCATTTTTCAAAATTAAAAGTACCTATGTAATATATACTTACCTTAATAATATAATAAGTGTATCAAATATTTTAGTAAATGTTATGTTAACGGTCTCTATATCTTAATGTTTCATTCAAATTTCAATTCCATTATATTTAATGATATAAAAGCTGTCGAATGTCAATATTATTAATAATACCTTATTTAGATAATGTTCGAGTCAGTATAATTATAAAATTTATTTCTTTTAAACTGTTACTCACTTAAAAAAAGATATTAAAAAAAATGTGGAAATTTCCTATAGTATTTTTTGCGCTACATTCAATACAAGTAACATTCAAAAGATTTATCCGACATTTAAATCGGAATTATAGACTTCTTTCTTTCTTTTTCATCTTCACGATATATTCCGCTTATACCAAGATAGACAGAGGTAACCTAATGTTAAAACACTCCGTTCCCCACGTTGAGTGGCGGAGCTCAACGCCACGCAACTGTCTTGTTACCAGAGCGAAGAAATGAAAATAATTATAAATAATAATTTATTTCCTCGACTGGAAATCGAACCCACAACCGTCGCATTTACAGTCACACGCTTGTACCCCTGCGCCACGACGGCTTTTTAAATAGCTATCATAATCGATTCGATATTTAATTTTGTTGACCTTTTGTCATTCCCCACTTTCTGCTATATAACAAACGCCGAATTTTAATTAACAAGGGCAGAGAAACACAACACAAAGTATGGACAAAGATATTCCATAAGAATAAGCTCATAGTGGCGCAGTAGGTTAACATCTGACTGTGAACGACGATCGTGTGTTTGATTCCAAACGAAGTAAATAATTATAACTATATTGTTGGACTTTATTACGATGACTCAACAAACAATATGCAGAATTTCCGCAGAAAGAGAAGAATAGAGTGTCTTAATACAAGACTATCTTGGCCTACCCCGATAAAGAATAAAGCGAGAAACTAGACTAAATTGAACTTGCGACTATCGTATACATTCACGTTTCATATCCGCCATGCTAATATGATTTATGAAGTTTATAATAACCCAATTTTCTTATTCATTAGGACACTACCAACATAATGATATATTACCCACTATATTACTTATCTTGATGATCGATAAATTTGCTACAGGTAATCAAAATGTGTTTAGTGCTATGTTGTTAAAAAGTTACTTTTCTCCATTGTACCGTGGTTGTTATTTATTTAAAACACAACGCTTTTAGGTTAGATTTCTAAGGAACGTTGACTGTCTTTCAAAATATGACTGTTTCTGGGTTCGGAAACGTTCATAAGACGTACCAGCACGCAAAATCTTTGGCATTTGAATAAAATAGAGAACGTAGATAGTAATAGAGTATTTATTACATCCCTCCATATGCTGTCTCTGTTGTACCTTGCTAGATAGAGATATAGAACTTGTTTATTCATTCTATTTTTTTTTTACAAAAAGTTGTATGTGATTATTTCTTGCAATATCATGAACGTTACGAAGTAGCTCTTGCTTCTTTTATTATAAGAGCTACATTATAAAAATACGTCTTAAAAATATTTTTTATAGCATTATAGCGAGTGGAGCTAGCGGGTATAATCTACATTCTATAATGTATATATGTATATGAATAGTTTTCTGCTGCTTTAACACATAAATAAAATGAATTAAATTAGCTTCACGCTGTATCCCGCACACAGCAGGGTAGGCAGAGGGAACCTAGTGTTAAGACACTCCGTTCCCCACTTTCTGCCGAATTCTGGAGGCATTGCGTGGCAGAACTCAACGCCGCACAATATTTCATCTCCTCGAGTGGGGATCGAACCCACAACCAGTCGATTTTGGAGTCACACCTCGTACTGCTGCGCCACGACCGCCCTCTAACACATAAAAAAGTTTAAAAATAATGTTAATTATTAAGAAAAGAGAAATATACACTTATTCATAATGATTACATAAAGAAAAATTAATAATAATACAGCTTCACACTGTATCCCTCACAGGGAATGGTAGGCAGAGGGAACCTAGTGTTAAGACATTTCGTTCACCATTTTCCGGTAATTCTGGAGGTTGAGTGGCGGAACTCAACGTCGCGCTTTGTCTTAACAACAGTGCAAAAAAATAAAAATATTAAATATATCATTTCTCCGAATTGGTATCGAACCCAAAACCAGTCGCGTTTATAATCATACACTTATGCCCTTGCGCCACTACTCACCTCAAGATATTAATAATGTGCTAGACAACAAATTGCAAGAAGCCTGTTAACATTTTTGAGTGTAAGTACTTATCAAGAAAGTAGCGTAAGGGCCACTTTCTTAAATTACAGTACGTATACGTCTTCGCTACTTTCTTCCACGATACTGGTGTTTAGTATTAATATAGGTATTTTATTGTTATACCCTTTTTTTGGATTCCGTACCTCAAAAGCAAGAAACGGAACCCTCATAGAAACATTTTGTTGTCCGTCAAGTCCGTCGTCTGTCAAGTGAATTTATCTCAAGATCGCGTGGATGTATCAATGTGAAATTATATCAAATATTCAGGTCTATGGTCCCTTGGAGCATAAAAAAAATATAATATTTTTAACATTTTTTGAAGTGCTATTTATTCCACACTCAATAACGAACGTTTTCGAAATAAGTAAAACAATGTAATTTTTTATTTTATGAAATATCTATAAGTTTTCACTTTTCGTATTTTTTCCTTTACTTGCATTGGAAGTTGTCACTATGCCAAATTTCAAAACTCTAGGACTCCGGGAAGTCACCGCGTGACTATACTTATTTCAACTGCATACCCCCGCGTTATCTTGAGATAAATGCTTTTGACAGATGAAGAGACAGACAACGAAGTGATTCTACAAGGGTTCCGTTTTTCATTCTGAAGTATGGAACAATAAAATCGGTAAAAATGTCATAGTTAGAGATTAGTTAGTAGTTAAGTATCTATTAATTATACTTAATAAGTGGACAGACTTATTAAAGCACTTTAGCAGCTTAGATTGAAAGCCACAATGTCCGATATCACGATTCATGACATTAATACTTGTTTAGAGTCATTTTGCAATTTTCTTTATTTTTGTATCTTTTAACTAAAAATGATAGTTAATAAATATTTTTTAGTAGTGGGATTTGGACCCGCTTCTCTTGGAGTCCGTCCAAGCGCTGTAACCTACTAAGCCATATGTTTTTACCGGTCTACGTCGAAATTCTTTAATACTTATTATAACTTATTTATGTTGCTAGCATCACTGTATTGAAATTCTCAATATCTTCCGCTACCCAAAGATAATTGGTTAGAATTAATATTCAATTCAAGTAAATTCTAAATATTTAAGTTTCATCAATATACGTAAATATAGATAAGACTACGATGTTAATAAGTAGAAATGTTTTGTTAGTACACTTTAGTAAAAGCAGCTTTTACCAACATTTCACGTTTCTTAGCAAGTGCAAATGTCGACGGTTTCACGTGAAAGCTAGTTAATTTAAAATCTTATTACTTATCTATTCTTCTCGGTTTATATCTCTATGCCTTTAGAGTAAATGTAATTTGCACATAAACTTAATTAAACAGTAATAGGTTCATATATATATTATACATGTCTTAAGACTACGTGTGCGTACTATTTTTTTTTTATTCTTATAATTTAAATTTAAATATCTGTCATAAAGTGTGACTGCAAAATCGACTGGTTGTGGGTTCAATCCCCACTCAAGGTCTATAAATATTTATTAAAATGTATATTTTCATTTCTTCGCTCTGTTGTCGAGTCAAAGCGCGGCGTTGATTTCCGCCACTCAACATGCAAGATTCACCTCTAGATTTCGGCGAAAAGTGGGGAATGGAGTGTCTTAACACTAGGTTCCATCTGCCTACCCTGCTATGTGCGAGATACAGCGTAAAGCTGATTTTTATTTGTCGTATAGTAATTACGACTTGCTTGCTCTTGATGAATGTGTATGGGTTCAAATCTACTCAATAAATATTTAATAATACTTTAATTTCTCTTATCTAGTTAGACCACAGTCTAAGTGAAGTTAACAAACGCTAAATGCAATGCTGTAAGTTTACAATTTACTTTCTGTTTAATTCATTTTATTCTCTATTCCTATATAGTTACAAGGGAATATTCTTTCGCTATACATAATCCCACGTCGAAATTAAATATAGCTTTCATGTGCAAATTTAAATATCTATTTTTAAAAAAATTATATGTAAAAAAATAAAAAAATAACATATTATTTTTTTAAAAATAAATATTTATATTTTAACTTTAAATGGTGCGAAAAGTAGGCGAAGCCTTTTACTATAAAATAAAGTACATTATTTTAACAAGAACTTTCTTCCCACAGTGTTCCATACTACAAACAAGATAAACAAACAGAAACACATTCAAAACAAACATTAAAGTGCTTTAACGTTCAAATAACAATACAGAGTAGGTGCCTTTATATTTTATTTTATTTATGTGTTCATGTGTGCGTAACAAATATTAAATTAGAACCAAGATAGCGTCATGATTTACTTTTGGTTAAATATTTGACCTTTTTTAGCTTCACGTTATACATACTACACTTTGCCTTGTAAATAAGAAATGCAACTAATTAATTTCTCCGAATGGGAATCGAACCGTCGCCGTGCTTATACTCAGGCGCTAAGCCACGAGGGCCTCATAGTCCGTAAGTAAAATATATTTGTTTTGTAAATTTTGAGTATATTTTTCTATTATTTTCAGAATAATGTCAGTATTTATAGACATAGCATTTCAAGCAGAAGTCAGCAGGTTCGAGGATTCAGAGTTCGAGGATAGTGCACGACGCATTTGTAATGAGGATCCAGAGACCAGACACGTGGCTATTGAAGAGTTACGGAATATGATATATCGTAAGTGTAATAAGATTAATTAAAAAAAGGCAAAGGAGACCGAGAGAGAGAATTTGACCGAGTTTTCGATGTATTGCGTGTTGAGCGGCGGAGCTCAACGCCGCGCTTTATGCCTCGTCACCAATGAAATGAAATAAAAATATTAAATATTTAACTTCTTCTATTAGGGATCCAACCCACAACCTGTCAAGTTTACAGTCACACTGGCCTCCTTAATATTAGTAGGATATTATTATACTGTTACCTACTAATATTACAAATACGAAAGCATTTGAGGATGGATGTTTGTTTCACACATTCACTCCAGAAATCGACGGAAAGTGGGGAGCGGAGTATCTTAACACTAGGCTTTCTCTACCTACCCTCCTACATGCGAGAAACAGCGTGAAGCAGATTTTTTTATATTGTTATTATTATAGGCCAACAATAAGATAAATCAGTAAAAAATAAATGAATTTCGTTTGTTATTAGACAGAGGTGAATGCCACCCGAGGCGGACTGACGACGCGTATCTCCTACGTTTTCTGAGGTGTCGAAGATTTATTCCGGCTTTGGCGCACAAACTGGTAAGTTATTTATCACTTCTTAGCTTCACGATGCAGGCACACGCACACAGGAGGGAAGCTGAGAACATAGTGTTAAGAGCTTAAGATATTCTGTTTCCATTAAGTTCCGTTTCCTATTTGTAGCCGAATTCCGGACGCACGGCGTGTTGAAATGGCGGGACTCAATTGTGCACTTTGTCTCGTTCAGACAAAGCGAAGAAATGAAAATACTAAATATTTATTTTCCTCGAGTAGAAATCGAACCTTTACAAAACCTTTTACAGTCACACGGTTATGCCCCTCTGACACGACTGACCTCTATTTATCTCCTTGAAATAATATATAAGCATTGTTGTAAAGTTTCACAAAAATAGTCTTTTTTTATCTTATCTTTAAATGTTTGTGCACAACTTTTAATTCATGATTTCGGAAAAGAGGAACAGAATGTCTTCATACGGAATACTTGGTTCCCAGGTTCCTGCTGCCAATCCTGCTGTGCGCAAGATACAGCGTGAAGCTAAACAAATCTAAACCGGCGTCATCGCGTACAATATCATATCAATCATAAAATTTCCAATTCTATTCACATTTCGTTACAAATACCTTGACATGGAAACGTACCTCTCCAATCTCATGGGTATTGTTATTACTGTCATTTTCCCACCAGTCACCATCGGACAAAATAATATGGGATTTTGTACCATAACGGCGTTGCTTGTTATGACAGCTGACGGTGGAACTAATTTGCAGCTGTCAGCCTTATTTACAACATAAATAAATTAGCTTCACGCTGTATCCCGCACACAGCAGGGTAGGCAGAGGGAATCTAATGTTAAGACACTCCGTTCCCCACTTCCTGGCGAATTCTGCAGGTATTGCGTGTTGAGTGGCAGAACTCAACGTCGCGCTTTACCTCGATACCAGAGCGAAAAAATAGAAATATAAATTTAAATAAATATTATATTTTCTCGAGTGGGGATCGACCCGACAACCAGACGGTTTTCACAGTCACACTATGTGCCTCTGCGCCACGATTGGCCTCAACTCAACTCACTTATAACAAATTATCTTAAATGTATTATTATTGTATTAAATATTTATAAAGATAAATCATAATAGAAGAAAGTTGTATGTGTTATTTATTATTCGATTCATCCATATATTATAAAAAAAATCTTGAGTAAGAAAAATAATAATAATTTATTTTTATTTCCATTAAGTATGGCACACAACAGCTGTTTTAGAGAAACATTTTTTTTACTATAATAGAAAGACAAAAATTGATTGTTAGTGTGTGGAAATCGAAACTACAAATTAACCTATTTAATCTGATAACACCGATCGAATTGATAGATTTTCTCTTAAAAATCTTATATAATACTGTCGACGAGTCATGACCGCTGATGAAGTTAGCCGTAAACAGCTATATACATTTGATTTTAGTATTTTTTTCTTAATTTTTGTTGAGTGCACAATTCGCAAAAGTTAAGATAACTTCAAGACCGCCACGACTCGTCTACCGTACTATAATTATATTTAATACCAGTAACTACCCCGCCTTACTTTATTTTGTCTATTGCCAGATGGTCCGCTACGAAGATTTTCGTCATAAAAACATATATTTGTATCATTGCAACGCGTTTGATCTACATCGTGTCAAGGGCGTCTATGGGGGAACCTTACCGGAGAGTCCCGTGAATGGTAGAATTACGTTAATGAGATTTGGTAAGTATATTTAATATTTTTTAACATTTTTAAAGTGTTATTCCACACTTAGGAAAGAAAAATACTTATTTAGAAAACGTATAAAAATTTGAACGTAGCGGAAATCCTGGAAATCGACGACCTGGTCGGTTCTAAATACATAAGCATATTTAATATACGAAATGAAACTGTATATTTTATTTATCGTGATAACATAAATTTATTGAATAATATTGATAATTTAAGACAAACAGTAAACCCAAATTTGAATTGAGAAATAATACTAAGTTTGTGTTTTTTACGTGTGTGAGATTCCACGACCAAATTAAAAAAATAAATAAAATAAATTTAATGAAAACTCAATAGTTACAAGTAAATGTTATAATTTTTATCATAATAATAATAAACTTAATACAAAATTCGAGGCCAGTTGTAGCGCAGCGGCACAAAATGTGACTGTAAACCGACTGGTTGTAGATTCGATCCCCACTCGAGGAGATGAAATATTTACTTAAATTTATATTTCCACTTCTTCGCTCTGGTGTCGAGGTAAAGCGTGGCGTTGAGTCCTGACACTCAACACACAATGAAAAGTGGGGAACGGAGTGTCTTAACACAAGGTTCCTTCTGCCCACCCTGCTGTGTGCGGGATACAGCGTGAAGCTGATTTTTTAATAGACAATTCGTTTCCACTCGTAATTTAATAATTAAAATTAACACGAAATATAAAAAGTGCATGGTCCGTAAGACAATATTGAGCAAGATAACTAAAAAAACTAATATTAACTCAACACTTTAAATATATTGTTCGGAAAAACGACTTACACGAAGCGAAACTAAACGCTATTTCACAAAGACATTGAAATCTTTAAAAGTTTTACATTCTTATTGGTTACTTTACTTTCAAATTCTTTTCTCGACGGATTACCGATACCGATTTGCGTTACGTAAGTATGTTCTTGTGAATATACTTTAAAATAGAAGATATAGCTATAGAAGATACAGTTTAGAATGATTTTTTGATATTGAAAAGAAATCATGATCGAGGCCAGTCCTGGCGCAGCGACACAAAGTGTGACTGTAAAACCGACTGGTTGTGGGTTCGATCCCCACTCGAGGAGATGAAATATTTACTTAAATTTATATTTCCGTTTCCTCGCTCTGGTGTCGAGGCAAAGCACGGCGTTGAGTTCTGCCACTCAACACGCAATGTCTATATAAATCGACAGAAAGTGGGGAACCTAGTGTCTTAACACTAGGTTCCCTCTGCCTACCCTGCTGTGTGCGGGATACAGCGTGAACCTGAAAAGAAATCAGAGCTTAATAGAAGTAACGATCTGGATCCGAATCTCATGACAGATAATTTTAAAGTACAGAGAAAAACAAGTGCTTAACGATATACGTAGTGTTCGTTCACTTTCCGTTCCATCAATTTAATAGAGATTGATACCTTATGTATAAATAATTAAAACCATTTCTTTTGTTTTTGAACATACCTCTGTCATACTATCACTTCTTCTTCTTACTGAACTAGTAAAGTAATATATATACCAAAAGTTACAAAATTATTACAAATTTTGTTTTTTTACATTCCAGGCCGATGGGACACTGACACGGTACCTATTGATGACGTAGTGCGATGCGCTCTCTTGATGGATGAAGTAGCAGCCATGCAGCCAAAGTTGCAAATTCTTGGGGTTACCATAATAGTGGATTTGGAGGGACTCAGTATACGGCACGTGAGACAACTCACGCCGACAATAGCATATCAAATAGTTAGCCTTATGGGGGTAAGAATAGAATTTATATATTTTGTAAGCTAAATATACTACTATGTGTTAAATTTTATTAAAATGTTTTTTTTTTATCCTTACATCCGTCATCCAATGAACCTCATTGGTCAAACTAGGTATCGAGAATGGATACTTTGGTCGTCGAATGACAGATGACTAAATGATAAACATATCACCAGTCGTGGAGCAAGAGCACAGCGTGTGACTGTAAACGCGACAGGTTGTGAGCTCGAAGCTCTTTGGAAGAAATTAAATATTTATTTTTTTTATTACTGTACTCTGGGCAAAGTCGAGGCACAACGCGGCGTTGAGTTCCGCCACTCAAATTGCAATGAATAGAATTCGGAGCAAAATGGGGAGCGTAGTGTCTCTGCCTAACATGCTACATGCGGAATACAGCCTAAACGATTGATACACGATATTCTTGATTTAATGTTTGCAAAAACATATTTTAACATAATAGGCAAGTAAATAATTTCACTTCTGCTATTATAGGTATCGTTTCCAATACCGATCCACGCACTCCACATCATCCGATACAACTGGATCCTCAACACTTTCTTCTACGTTTTCAAGCAGTTCATCCCAGCAGCTGCGTGGGACCGGGTTCATTTCCATGGATACAACATGGAGTCTCTACACAAGCATATTGACCCTGAATATTTACCACCAGAGTATGGTGGAAGGTGTCACCACGTGGTCACTTTTGAAGAATGGGTCAGAAAAGTCGATAGATACAAGGATGATTTTATGGTGCAGGAGCTTAGAGCGCTAGGTTTTACTGTGAAAACTTAACTATGGTATATATTTTAAAGAAATGTTGTTCTAAGTGGTACGTTGATATATGATGATGTATAGAGTGTTGAAATGGATAATTTTTAGAAGCATGTCGTGGTGGTGGTGTCCCTGCGACAAGCCCCTGACTTTAAGCGCGACAGCTTTCATGTTCGATTATCAGTCGAGAAAATGAAATGTTTAATATTTTCGTTTTATCGCTCTGGTATCGAGGCAAAGGACGGCGTTGAATTCCGTCACTCAACACACAATGCCTCTGAAATTCGGTGGAAATTGGAGAGCGTAGTGTCTTGACACTAGGCTCCCTCTGCATTCCCTGCTATATGCGTGAAGCTAAAAGAAAAAAAAGGAATTAATAATTCATACTTAACACTTCTCTAATATATTTTTTAATTTGAAAATTATATTCAAATATGGAATTTATAAAATTTCACAGAATGCACGTAACTTTTGAACCAGATTTTATGAAATAGATTGTATATATTTTTAGATTTTAACAGTTTCGCTCTAAACTAAAAAAAACAAGTATAACGGAATTTGATGAAGCGCCACAACTACAGGTAAGGTTTATAATTTCCGTACTTTAATCATTTACAGACCTTCGTAACAATATCTAGAGCATGTAATCTTGTAACACATTGGATAAATGTTATAATACATACAAGTATATACAAGTATTTTTAACTATAGACTCCTCTACTCTAAAACTGAACTTACAAACACACAAATAAGATAATCAAAATGACATAAAAATATAAGCGACAAAATATATAATCTATCTATATATATAAAAGGACTTGTGCTGACTGACTGAGGTAAGACGCACGCAGAGCCGTAACCGCTGATGGTAGAAACGTGAAATTTGGGCAGATGTTTATTTTCATATTCTGGACATCCACTAAGAAGGGAATTTGAAAAATTTTAACCCTAAAGGGATGAAATAGGGGTTGAAAGTTTGTATGGAAAAAAATTTTAATCTGTACCGATTTTTATAAAATTTGAAATTCAGACTCTTAAAAATATTTCATTGAACACGTGTTTCATGGTTTTTAAGAATTCACCCCCTAAGGGTTCAAATAAGGGGTTGAAAGTTTATATGGAAAAATCTTTAAATTGCCACCGATTTTTATAAAAATTTAAATTCAGACTGTTAAAAATATTTTATTGAACACGTGTTTCGTGGTTTTTTTAGAATTCACCCCTAAGGGTGCAAATAAGCGGGCGAAGCCGCGCGCGCCCACTAGTCTATATATATAAAAGGACATGTACCTGACTGACTGAGGTAAGACGCACGCACAGCCGTAACCGCTGTGCGTAGAAACGTGAAATTTGGACAGATGTTTATTTTCATAATCTGGACATCCACTAAGAAGGGATTTTGAAAATTTTAACCCTAAAGGAATGAAATAGGGATTGAAAGTTTGTATGGATTTTTTTTAAATAGTCACCCATTTTTATAAAATTTGAAATTCAGACCCTTAAAAATATTTCATTGAACACGTGTTCCATGGTTTTTTAGAATTCACCCCCTAAGGGGTTGAAAGTTTATATGGAAAAATCACCACCGATTTTTATAAAAATTTAAATTCAGACTGTTAAAAATATTTTTTGAATACGTGTTTCGTGATTTTTTTTTAGAATTCACCCCTAAGGGTGCAAATAAGCGGGCGAAGCTGCGCGCGCCCTCTAGTTAATAATATACATATATATTATTTTTTCTCATCTTTCCACTAAATTTAAATGTGTATAACAATTTTTAAATGTAAAGTGTGTAATGAAAGTAAATATCACAATCTTTGACTTGAGTGCGTGTTACGATTTTACCGCAAATTTGAGACTCCCCATCAAACTGAGAAGTCAATTGATCTGACAACTAATCGAGCGATCAGTACATCAAATGACAATGACGATGATCACACGATGACGTTTACTGAACGACCAATAACAAGCTCGTGTCACTATATAATAACTTTTTCGTGTTTGCATATTCAGTTATAGAGTAGCTGGTGTATACTTTATTAAGTATTTTAAAAATTTGTGATAGTAAGATAAGCAAGTATTATAAATAATAAATAAAAGGCAGCTGTAATAAATTTTATTTTTATATATGCGTATTTTTATTTACAATTTTGGTTAATCTGATCCTTTAATATTAGACAATAGTAATCTTATAACAAAAAATCAATTGAATAAAATTACGTTATAGTTTAATACAATTTATAACAATTCGACTAATGATAATATTTTTTCATCCTTTTATTTTGTGAATTACAAGTTATTTTATTTTAAATTATACTTTAAATTAATATACTAAAGTAAACCATTTAAGATTATATGAATAAAATATATTATTTTTATTATTGCAATATTTACGACATTATTTAAATCTGTAGATTTAAGTGCAAAAATCCTGCCAGCATTTCTATAGTTACTCGAAAAAAAAAGCTTTAGGAGTGTTAATGTATGCGACTTTTTATACAATATAAATTGAACAAAAAAAAATGTTAGATTTTATGTAAAAAAACGTATAAAAACATATTTATTCTCTTCAACGTCATATTATATTTTTTTACAAAAATAAATTATGACTAGTATATTCACTTGTAACCTATATTATTTTACATATATAATATATTATTTATATTTAGGGAAAATAGGTTCATTATTTTAGTATCCATACACATAATAAATATATATACTCTTAATAAATCATATAAACCTTTCGGGATTGTCGTATGTCGTGAAAAAATATTTAATCATTTCATATTTATGGCAAACGCTGCTTTTCACGCGTAAATTCCGATCCCGCAAAAATTCGCGAAAATCCCGCAAAAATTCCGGGAAAATTTGCAGCCTATATTTTGCCCCACAACACTCTCTATCTTTCAAAAGAAATCACAAAAAATATATAAACAACATGTACTTTATATAAAGTGGAAATTACAGGCAGACACTTCAATTTTATTTAAATAATATAGATAGATATATATTTAAATACTGTTCCAGTTTTACCTTCTTTGCCTTTAACAAGTTTACCACTTTTGATATGTAAACAATATTAATACTAAAAATAGCTTTATTAAATATTGACACACACATACATATAAATAAATACATACATACGTACATAATATAATATATATCTATTATTTTATATTATTAATATTATTTTTAAAGACTATATACGGTGGCACATGCTAAAATAATTAATATTAAAAGAAATAAATAAATAATATATATAAAAAAAGAATAAAAAACACCAAGCAATCATATGCAAACAGGAGATCTTATTGACGAATCGAACACGTCAAAGTCAAACATTACTCAATACCAACAACATTGTGTCTCGTATGACTGTGATGATTCCTCAATAGTTCCTTTTCATACTCCATATTATCATTAAATAGAACTTCCTCGGTGCTATGATGTCCTGGTACAATCGGGGCAAAATAGTCATATGGCCCGCCACTGTCAAGGTGAGCGTTACTGTCGTCGTAGCTCCGTGGGCCATACTTCATGTGTGCTGGCATGTCGGCAGTGCCGTGCAGGAGGAGAGTCATGGGTTTGATTTCGCCGTTGTTTGGTTCATTTGTCTGGAAGTTAAAAAAAACAATTAATAATAATTTTCTATAGACCAAAAAACTGGACTGGACTAGCTAGATGCAAAATATTTTATAGGTTTTTTTATGGAAAAAGACAAGGCAAACGAGCGTTCGGGTCACCTGATGGTAAGTGATCACCGCCGCCCACGACCCCATGCAACACCAGAGGAGCTGCAGGTGCGTTGCAGGGTTGGGCTCCGAAGCCCGGCATTACCTGATGCGAAACGCAGTGGCATTACCACTACTTCACGCCGGTTTTAAATGCCAGGGGTGGTAATGATCCGGTCGCGTCTGCCCATGCGTGTTGCCATTGCTGGCGTCGTGACTCTACCACACGTACTTTAATCGCCTCTTACGACACCACCAGTACCAAGATGGTCCTATACTAGGCCGGGATCACACGGCACAAAACTCAATATAAGATAAATAATATATAGTATTTCTGTCTTGACCGTGTATAATTAATTTGTAAAAAAAATTGAGTGACAGCAAAAAATAAAAATTTTAAGAGTGTTTATTGCAAATTAAACGCTTTATTTTAAACTAAATGTCAAGCACTAATTAAATAATCTTTTGATTTATAATAAATCAAAATATTATTTTATAAATTCTCTTTATTATGAAATATTATAATAAAACAGCTACATAATATTTTTTACCGTATCCTGTATGACGACTGTCCAAACACCATTAGCACGTTCACCCCACGTGGCGACAGAGGTCAATGGCCAATTGACAAATCCAGCGTTAGACGTATCCTTTGGTCTTGCACTCAGTAGTTGTACGTTGGTGCCTACAAATAAAAATATTAGACAATATTAAAATGAGATCAAAAATAAAACAAATAAAATAAAATAGCTAAAATTATTTATGTATTAAAAAAAACAAAATTATTAACTTAAGTAGAAACGGACTATCTCTACATACATACATATTGCCAAAATGAATTCTTTAGAAGAAACAATTTAGAACAATTTCTTTAGAATAAATACTTAATAAAAAAATATTATTAGCTAGGGATAAGACGTGAAGCTAAGTTAAAAAAAAATAAAATAAAAAAAATACCTTCTGGTGAGATCAAATAAATTTGCAAAGCCCCACGTCGTGTATATTGTATGTTTACAAGAAGCTGCACATGTTCTAAATAATTAATATCACAATCATCCACCCCAATTGTTATTTCGACAGATTCTTCTGAAGAGAGGGTCATGGTGCTACCTTGATCTGAACTAAAACAGAGAAGTAAATAAAAAAATATATGTTAAATATTTTTTATGGCACATATAAAAAATTTTAAAATACAGTTTTAAAATGGCGCATATTCTATTTTTTTAATTAAAAAGTAGTTGTAATAAAATTAAAAGATATGCTATTAAACATCAACTCCATGAAATATGTCAAAATTGTTCTAAGTCAACGCTATTTTACAAAATTTATATGTTTTATTGTTTAAAGATACTAAAAACGAATAATAAATAAAAAGGATCAGGAAATATTATATATAATCTATCTAACCAACCATATTAGTAAAACAACATCAATATACTAGAAAATCATTCTCAATAACCACACACAATCATGGCAGTAAAAAACTGCGCAAAAAAAATAGAAAATGCTCACACACACACAACAAACTTTTTTTATCAATCAACCAACGTCAATCAATTCTCATCTCTCAATAGAATAGAAACAACGGAAACGTTTCTTTTACCAGGGCACCATTACTGTGGAGCAGTAATTTTTATCTTCCCTCCCTTTCGCACTAACGGCAGTTGTATACACCCATCTCTCTCCGTCGCGTATCGAACGTTGGGCTAGCCAAGTTACATTCGAGCGACTGCGGAATACGCTTCGCCCGATTACGCTTGGGTGACCATCGTTTAAACGGCCATTTTTGAGAGCTAATGTTTTCTAACCAAATGTATGGATGCAAAGGTCACGCGAAGATGGTCAGCGGTTAATTCGCGATTGACATTGCGAAATCCGAATTCCGTCAGCCGAAACTTAACGAATCTTTGACTGGGAACACATGAGCGCGGAAGAGGTGTTTTCGCTATGTATCGTTTCTCCTATTATTTCTCTGATAAACNTTAATTCGCGATTGACATTGCGAAATCCGAATTCCGTCAGCCGAAACTTAACGAATCTTTGACTGGGAACACATGAGCGCGGAAGAGATGTTTTCGCTATGTATCGTTTCTCCTATTATTTCTCTGATAAAACACTACGGAGCAACGAACTGTCCACCTCGATAGAAAACGAAGCGATCGTGTACTAGGGAAGCATACTCACGGAGAAGCTTCGATTGTACACACGTGTTTATCCGGCACTGTGGTCCAGTTGAGAGCGGCGGCTACAAGGGCACCGGCGTTTAATAGTCCGAAGCCGAAACGAATGTCGAAACGTAGTCCAATTCTAAAAATTATAATAATTAAATGATTAAATCAATTGTTTATATGGACTTAATTAATTTTATACATAAACATATATATTAATTGATCATCGTCAGCCAATAAACAATTATAAATTTAATTATCTGATGGAAAAAAAACAAGATGAAAATGGCCGTACTAAGAGCATTATTTTTAGATTATTTTTTTTATCATCTTCCCGCTGTACACGCACACAGCAGGGTAGGCAGACCAAGGAACTGGGAACATAGTGTTAAGACACTCCGTTCCTCACTTTCCGCCGCAATCTGGAGGCATTGCTTGCTGAGTGGCGGAACTCAACGCCGCGCTTTGCCTCGACGCCAGAGCGAAGAAATGGAATTATAAATTTAAATAAATATTTCATTTCCTCGAGTGCGGATCGAACCTCACCAGTCTATTTTACAGTCACACTTTGTGCCCCTGCGCCACGACTGGCCTCAATTATATTTACATTGATTTTTTTACTGTGATGCTACAATAAATCTCATCTTTCTCCAAATTTTCGAGACATAGTATGTTGGTCGAATGGCGCAATTTAAATTCGCGTGTTGTATGTATTGTTTATATAGCGAAGAAATTAAAATAATCCAATCTCCCGATTGGGAACCGAATCCACAACAGCCGCGTTCACCATCACTCAACAACAACAAAAAATAATCTAAAAATAACTTTACAAACCCATTTATTTGCCACCCAGGGTNACTTTGTCCCCCTGCGCCACGACTGGCCTCAATTATATTTACATTGATTTTTTTACTGTGATGCTACAATAAATCTCATCTTTCTCCAAATTTTCGAGACATAGTATGTTGGTCGAATGGCGCAATTTAAATTCGCGTGTTGTATGTATTGTTTATATAGCGAAGAAATTAAAATAATCCAATCTCCCGATTGGGAACCGAATCCACAACAGCCGCGTTCACCATCACTCAACAACAACAAAAAATAATCTAAAAATAACTTTACATACCCATTTATTTGCCACCCAGGGTCATCTGACAGCGGCGCATATTCTGAAGTCCATACAATCAAATGTTGTACGTCCCGCCATGTTAGATTTGGGCTGAAAAAAAAACCAATATTCATAAAGGTTTTGTCCCTAACCACCCCGTGGTGCCCCTACGGACATTGCGACAAACAGACCGTACAAGGGAGATTACTAGGACTCTATGAGTGTTGAAGAGGTCTCTCTTATTGCAATGGTTATCGCTAGCTATAACCAAGAAACTTCATGCTGCTTTCTTTGTGTAATAATTTATTTTTATTAATATATTTTTGTATATGTAGAAATTTTGTTACTAAATAATTAATATCGTTGATTTATCATATTATATTTTAAAAAAGTTTTTTTTATTTACATTTAAACACCTCTGATTTAGTTATCAACTATATTATATATTAGAAAAATATAATATATTAAATAAACATGTAATAAAAATAATAAATCGTCACTATAACTATAGTTTCAAGAACAATACACTTTTATAAACAGAAGCTACAAACAATTTTAGTTGTATATAGCTACTTACTTCGCATGTAGAGCCAAGGCGATAATACCGGCAGCCAATGGCGCAGCGGCCGACGTGCCTGTGTGAGCGAGAGTGCACGAGTCTTTCGTATCCGTTGTGGCCTGAAACAAAAACATATATTTATCTCTTTTCTTTACATTACTTGTATGGTCTTAAAAAAGAGACAGCTATAGAGAGAGATAGCTTATATGAGAGTGGTTACTATTTTAATAGGACTCACAATTTTTTGATCTTTGTAAGCACCAGAGGAGTATGCAGTGGCCAGGGTGGAGGAGCAGATCTCTCCGTACCAAGGGAACAGGCCCTGCTGGGATGCACTACCGATAGATATTGTGTAAATGCTTGAAGAATACCTATTAAAATATATTTTCCATTAAAAACTATAAAAAAACATTATTTGAAATACTAAACTCATTATTTCTAAGTCTTACCCATCACAGTTACAATTATCGTTATGGCTGCCACCATTTCCATTTGCCCACACATAAATATTGCCCTTTCCACCACGACCCTAAAATATGTTTAAATATAAGTAAACTTAACAACTTTACTATTCTATTTATCTACAAATTTATATTATTTATAGATAATGAAGAAAGTACTTTTTCAATTCCTCGTACGAACGCTTCGCTCGCAAGTCTTCCTGGGCCTTCCACAGTCATTCCATCGTCACTTGGACCCCATGAAGCACTATAAATATCCACTTTATCCCATGCGTATCCTATAAAAAAATATGTTTAATATAGGAACCTACTATTTTTTATAATTTGTTAAATACTTACATTTAAAGGATTTATTTTTAAATTAGGAAAATATACAACGCTTAAACATAAATCAAATTAATAAATAATGATTAAGTGTGAGGCCGGTCGTGGCGCAGCGGCACGAGGTGTGACTGCAAAACCGACTGGTTGTGGGTTCGATCCCCACTCGAGGAGATGAAATATTTACTTAAATTTATATTTCCATTTCTTCGCTCTGGTGTCGAGGTTAAGCGCGGCGTTGAGTTCTGCCACTCAACACGCAATGCCTCCAGAATTCGGCAGAAAGTGGGGAACGGAGTGTCTTAACACTAGGTTCCCTCTGCCTACCCTGTTGTGTGCGGGATACAGCGTGAAGCTGATTTATTTTATTTATTTATTTTTTATTTGATTAGTGTAATCAGTATTTATTTGTAATTTGTCAATGTCAATTGATACAGTATTATTAAAATAATAATTATATTAAACTTAAAATAAAGTATTTAAGGTTTGTAAAATTTAAAAAACCAGTTATTTATATTTTAAATATTTGTTTTAATTAGTGCTTTACAAAATTATCTCAGGCTTTTGTCTAAAATGTATCTTCTAACTAGTTTAACGTAACGGAAGCTAGCTAGATTATATATAATAAGTAAGTAGGTATATACTTTTATTACCGTGTCCTTTGCCTGCCCTCCGAAAGATAAAAAAAAAGGAATTTAATTTTTGATATGACAACATCGTTCACTCAAGTTCATGCACCTAAAGGCATGTTATGAAAAAATTCAAGTGAACTGCTCATAACGAGTGCTCTCCTAGTACCATGAGGAATGTAAAAACCTGTTGCCAATCTTATCAAACTGTTGCTTTGACGAAGAAAGTTCCTTTGGAACGACTTCTGTTATGTCAAAAATGCACCGATTTTTTTATTAGGATGGATTTTCAAGATCATTGAAATGAATAATTAAAATTTTATTATATTATAATTATTTAAAATAATAATAAATTAACTATTTATTATAAATATCAATATATTTTTTCTTTTTTTTTTAAATCTACAGAAAAGGAAAAAGGAAGTGTCATCATCGCGTCCGTCACAGTCAGTAATGTTTTTTTTTGCCTCAACAATGTTTTGATGTTACGTCACATTTTAGTCTTGTTACTAGGAGTTCATGAATACATTGGAGTTATCGCACAGCCGCGTACTGCGTACTACAATTATGTTTCTTGTCGATCACACAATCATTTGATGTGACTCATTTTAGTGCAGAGAATTAACTTAATCATTGAGAATATGTATTTGTTTCTTATTTTTTATTACTTAATATTATTTTATGTATTACTTACTACATACTTTATGTAATTTTAATTAAGTACATCTATTATAATTATTTTATTTATTCTCTGAAAAGTTATACAAATTATGTTTCGTCTCTTTCTAACCATACGGCAAATTAAATCTATCTGTCCTGTTTTTACATAATAAAAGTCAATCAATACGCATGCGAAATGATGATGACACCACAACTTTCAAGATATGACATTTTGAGCTCAACATGGCGATCAAAAGTACTAGGAGCACAGAAGTGGTAAAGAGTGCCAAACCTATTGCTTCGCCTTCAATTCGATCCGTAATTCGTCCGTCGAGCATCCGGACTCCGCCCACTTTGGCTCCCCAGGCCACGCCCACGCCACATTTCCTGTTGTTAGCGGTCATTGCAATCTGTAATGATAAAAATTGTTATAATAAGGCATAATAATAATGCGAAATACATTAATTAATACACTAGAGGTAATAAGTATATTTTTGATTATATAGTAAATTAATGCAAACAAGATACTAATTATAAATTTAATTAATTAAAACGTAAATATTCAAAAGGAATATTTTTCACCTCTCCAGCGCATCTTGTGCCATGTGAATTGCTATTTTTATCGTCGTATCTGGGAAAGGGATCTGAGTCGCCATTATTACAGTCCCAGCTAATTTCCGGATCCTGTAATTTCAATACGAAACCAAAATGAAAAATATTTTTCATACAAAACTATGAGCTTCTATAATGTGATAATAGATGGCGTTAGGTGGACTAACAACTGATTCCGCTCGAGTATGCCACAATTGTTGCATCGGCCGCGAAGTTACCAGGGCTTTAGCGGGCGTTAGGAGATCTCGAATTGTGCAAGGTTACGCTTTACTTGAAAGAACATGCGTTTAATATTGTTTTTTTTTTTTTTGAGTTTATTATAATAAGAAAGAGTAAAAGTATTAAAGTTTTTTTCTTCTTCTTAGATAAAACAAGGAGATTATGTAAAAAAGATAATTCTATAATACTAAGTTATTATCATTATTTATAGTTATTTATTATCATCATCTACTTATTTCTTAATAAAAAAAAAATATTCCATTTTTTCTATATGAAAAAAATATATAATTTTCCCTCGACATTTCATAAGACTAACTAAAATAATAAAAATTTGTAATCTTGATTGATAAGAGAGATAGATAGATGATTTCTCTTATCAGGGACTTTATCATCAACTAACTGGTGGGAACCGGTCCTAAAATTTTGCTAGTGAGTTTAACTCATGGATAAACTTAATAGTAGATACTAGGAATACATAACATAAAGGAAGATCTTATCAGTAGAAAATTATTATTACTAGTTTGTTACAATGATGATGAATCATTTAACTATTAACAATGTAAGAAATATATTATTATTAAAATAGATTATATTAGTTTCCTGTAACTGTAATAATATAGTTGTAAAATAATTAAGAGAATTTTAATTTCTTGTCGCTGTAAAATTCTTGTAAAATTTTAATTTGTTACAAAAAAATATACAGGGTGGAAGTGTCAGCACCACATTAAATGAAACCACAGCTTTAACTACTCTATAAAAGCCTAATATAATTCAGAAAAAAATAAATTCCCAAAAATGAAAAAGTTTTTTTTTCAAACAAAATAAATAATAAAATTGTCATTTTAAAACAAAACGCCATTTGTAAGGATGACGCACGCACACATAAACCTATCAAAGGAACACCGCCGCACACGCCTCATTTCGAAATCGAGTCGTATGTATTGGCGATAAAGTTCAAAGTTGTTTAACCTTTAGTAGTATTTTTGTAGTAGTAAGTGTTTATGTTATTGGGATCTATACGTAATCGCGTCACACGAAATACAGGTATGGATAAAAATCGTGAAATGAAAAAAAAATCCTACGTCCAAACTGTTGAGGCATCTTGATTAATTTCTTTAGGTATAGGTTTGAAATATTTTACCCTATATGCTGTTTCCGTAAATGGAGCGCTGCCTCTTCCACCCTGTATATTATATATGTTTATAATTTAAATTTATTTTTAATTTATTTATTTAACTGTATTTTATTATAATTTAAATTAGTAATAAAGAATTAATTGTATTTACATGTAATCTTTAAGTTCGTTTCGTCGTTACTTTCCAAAAAAAAATTGATTATACGAAGTTCCTACTTCTTTGCAATATTCATTGATAGATAAACTTAGTAAGTAGTAGTTAGTTAATTTATTTACTTCTTAATTTCTTTTTACATTGGAAACCTTTACAGCCATTGTTTAAATCACCAAGGCACCATAAGACTCACGTAGTTATCTCGCAAGTCGGTGTGGTTGTGCTCCACACCGTCGTCCAGTATCGAGACGCGCACGCCTTCGCCCGTGTAACCCATCGCGTAGACTGGTAGCACGTTCAGATCCAGACGGGGTAGGGCTGTGTCTGTTCGGGTGTTTTGCTGTAAATAAAAAGTAAATGTAAAATAATTTTGTATTTACATTATTATAGTTTTTGCTCTTAACATTTGGATTGTAATTTAAATATGTTTTCTTATTATTATTTCTTTTAATGTTTTAATCATGAATTTCAATTTGGTCATTTTGTTATATAATTTCATAGAATATTTCAGAAATTATGAATTCCTACGCCCATATCTAATGTTAGCTTTAAGCTTATAGATAATGTACAGATATCGTACATAATAAAAAAGTACTGTTCCTAACAGGATATAAAGCCCAAAAAGAGGGGGTGTTTTTAGCGCGTATGTATATCCGTTCATATATCAATTTAGTTTATGTACTTGTTAATAATTAATTATAAAATGCAAAAAATAAAAATAATTTAGAATATTTATAATTAATGATACTCACCCAGCTATGAAATAAAATTTTCCTAAGCATTTTTTAATTTAAAATATTTTGTTCTAAATATTAATTAATAATTTTGTAAAAGTTACATACGTACCAAATACCACTCGTAGCCCCACAACTCGTCATTGAATATACGGTTTTCTCTATACAACGGCTTTCCAATTGCATCATCTTCGAAACTAGCCTCATCTATTCTTTTTACACGATGTAACTTCTTATCGGGATTAGCTAATGGATACCGTTTCACACGATTCTTCACAAAAAGTTGTTCTGCCCATCGTATCTGGATTTAAATATTATATGTATATAAATTATCAGCTTCATGCTGTTTCCTAAAGACAGCAGGGACGGTAGACTCCGTTCTCCTTTTTCCGCCCAATTCTGGACGCATCGTATGTTGAGTGGCGGAACTCATCGCCGCGCCTTGACTGGACACCAGAGCGAAGAAATGGAAATATAAATTTAAATAAATATTTTATTTCCTCGAATGGGGATCGAACCCACGACCAGTCTACACGTCACGTTTACAGTCACACACTTGTGGAGCACAAGCACAACACCACGACTGGCCCGAGATTATAATTTTATATAGCTTTTTTTCACATAAATTTTTCGTTCTGAGCGTGCCAATTGAGCACACATCAATCAACCACTTCGCCATGTTGTATGTATGTCTGTAACCTACACACGAAGGATAACGTTACGCGATAGGCGTAAAAGCAAAAGATATTGTAAAAATCATCGAATTCATTTTATTTACAAACTACTAGGTATGTACTATGTAAAGACAATTTGTACAAAATAAAATAGGTCTAAAAACCTATCTTTTTATAAATACTCAACAATAACGGATAATGCATCAAGTTTTTTTTCATTCATTATCATTACAAAACATTATTTAAACATCATTTTGTAGCTTCACGCTGTATCCCGCACTCAGCGGGGTAAGCAGAGGGACTTAAGAACCTAGAATAAAGACACTTTGTTCCCCGCTTTCCGCCAAATTTTGGAGGCATTGCGTGTTGAGTGGCGGAACTCAACGCCGCGCTTTGCCTCTACACCAAAGCGAAGAAATGGAAATATTATAACTTTAAATAAATAAAAATCATTCTGTAATATATTATATTACACACATTCAAAAACTATACAAACAAACAAATAAAATACATTTCCTCCTTCCCACACGCGAGTCAGGTCAAGGTAAACAAGCAAGCAAGTTCAATGACACAAATTCGCATAGGCCGCACACACCACGTGTAATCCAGCTAACAAGTACCAGGGTAACATATCGGCGAGGCGATGACTCACCCTCCCGTCCTTGTGCAGCGTGGATGTGTGAGGGGTGCGCCTCTGCTTACGACTGTACGCACGGAACGCGTACATATCGGGGAAGCCCCGTATCTGTGAATAGATTGTTTTTTTACTGTGTTACATGTTGTGAAAATTTATTTAACTATCATAGCAGAAAGGTGTAGGGAGAAAAAGTTTTTGATACTGCTTTGGCTGAATTTGCTTAATCTTTTCGCACGTTTGGCTTTTTTGCGTTTCTTTTTGAAAACATAATTACAGAACATTTATTAGTTTAGCTTATATAACATGTACAATCAACTTGAATATTCTTGATCGTATACATGCGTATGTAATAATGAATAATGCATAAAGTTTTATTCTTGTAAGCAGCTATGTGTGGGAACCTAGTGTTAAATCACTTCCGTTTCCCATTTTCCGCCGAATTCTCGAGGCATTGCGTGTTTTGCCTTGTTACCAAAGCGAACAAATGAAAATATTTAATACTAGTGTTCCCCGTAATTATTATAATTTATTTAATCTAATAACATTATTCTTTTACAGGAAATATCCATACAATAGTAGTTAAAGTTTTAGCCAATTCAATTATCAATAAAACACTTACGTATTTTGTAGCAATACCGTCGCATGCAACTCTTTTGTATTGATATGACTTTATTATTTGTGAGCCGATTGAAATATAACAAACACTAAATTTTGAGTGAAGCTTCATCTAATTGTGAAAACTGCATATAAATCGGT
The DNA here is from genome assembly GCA_013403705.1 of Heliconius hermathena. Lineage (NCBI taxonomy): Eukaryota > Metazoa > Arthropoda > Insecta > Lepidoptera > Nymphalidae > Heliconius > Heliconius hermathena. The sequence continues at coordinate 488,923 of JAAIXJ010001779.1, read as the reverse complement.
CAAGCCGTTTCTGAGATTAGCGTGAACAAACGTACAGGGAGACAAAATATTTAAAAATCATCATTTTGGGTTCTATTATAATAATAAAGGTCCTCGTACATTATACTCCATGTACCGACACCGATCCGTTACGATTTTATTATAAGTAGGTTCTCGGGGTCTGAATTGAACCCACTAACGTCGTGTTTACAGTCGCACGCTCGTGTCCCAGCGACACGACGGCCTCAACATTGTATGCTAATTACTTAAGTGATATTTAATAATATGTTTATTAATTAACTTTAAACTTTATAGAATAATTGCTTACCTAAATAAATTTCTTTTCGGACTTCCTGAACTACGTCTATTGTATCAGTTAATTTTACAATGTCTAGTGTCCACCAATAAAATTGTGAAGCATAATATTTTTAACCATTATGTAGATGTTTTTATATGAACGATATAAGAACATAAATAAAGCAAAAGAATTGTACTAATATGTCAAATTATATTATTACATACCTAATAATAATTTATTATTGTACAACATATCATAAATGAAATAAACAATATTTGTTTTAGTATAAATACATAAATACTTGCCAAAACAAACTTAAATGTAAAAATTTAACGCTACAAATTAAGCTGTTTGCTAAATAAGCTTTTTAACAAACACAAAGCTATAATATAATAACAAAAACGGCAATCAAAAGAAAAAAATGAATATATAAATAAAAGTAATATCACACAACACTCTTAAATATTTGTAATCCTCTATGATACCTTAAAATATTCTACAGATTAAGTATATTAAACGGAAACGGGATAATCCCACCCCTATCCACATACTCCTACACACGGCTACGTCCCTGGTGCTTAGTGCAGAAAACAATGGATGTGGCGTTGCCAGGGCAACGACTTTGGGGTAAGATCAATCAGATACGGAGTGGAATACATACATTTTTGTAATGTGTGTGAAATAATACAATAAAATTCCAACTAAAAAGATGTTTTTAAAAATAAGTTTTCTAGATGTTTTTTGTTGTTGGGGTGGGGTGGGGTTGGTATTTTAATATTTGGTTCCCTATTATATATAGGTTATCCGCCTAACCTGCTGAGTTTTCTATACAGCGTGAAGCTGATGTAGATGTTGTCTTTATATTTTACAAATCAAGTTGTTTCGTTTGATACCCACGTTAAAAGGCCATTTTGGGTTGACAACAGTATTGGGCAAAATCAGAAAATCTTTATTCAATAATGCCATTTCGAACACTTTTGAATAGTAAAGTTATATAAAACGTCTATTCTACCGGATCTACCACCGACTGGAAGGCAGTTCTGCTCAAAAAAACAGCCACGTCCTCGCACAACAAAAAAGGGCCGGCAAAAAACTACACAACAGTTGTTTTGATTTTAAATGAAACTATTTTAACCGAATTAATCGCGTATATTTAAGATTATACATTTTGAAAACCCGACGTTTCGAGCACTTTGCAGTAGTCCGTGGTTACGGGTAGACTGAGGTGGCATTCGTCTCTCAGCTGACAGACCAACAAGCCACTGCCACGCACAGTAGAGAGACAGCCGGCACTTCTACCATATGTTAAGGGGGCTCCAGACAGGATTGACAACATCTTAAGAAGAGCTTCCATAAAAACCATATTCAAGCCTAACGAAAAAGTGAGCCAATTCTTGAGACCAGTGAAAAGTAATATTCCTTTACAGAGTGCAGGTGTATATAAACTAGATTGTGACTGTGGCTTATCATACATCGGTAAACAAAGAGAAGCGTTAGGATGAAGGAACACATCTCCGATATCAAGAATGGGCATGTATCGAAGTCAGCTGTGTGTGAGCATACTGTGGATAAACCCAGCCACTACATCAAGTTTGATAAGCCCCAAATCCTCGCTAAGGAAAACAGATACATTTCTAGAATGATCCGCGAGGCTATTGAAATACAAAAACATCCTAATTTTAATAGAGAGGATGGCTGGAAACTTTCTAGGGCAGTGCGTGAGGCAATTAAGAAATCGTTGGCGGTAGTTTGTTATAATTATGTCAACTGACAGACGAATGTCACCTCAGTCTACCCGCGACCACGGACTACGGCAAAGTGTTCGAAACGTCTCAAATATACGCGATAAATCCGGTTAAAATAGTCTCATTTAAAAAGTGTAATAATCGTGACAATCAACAGTTGTTTTTTTAATATCATTTACAATAGATGTATATGTTATTTCATTGTCATCAGAACTGAAATGGTAGTCCACATTTCCGCCCAAGCGCTTGGGAAATGGACCTTGCAAGATTTCACGAACACTATAGTACACTAACATAAACATACTAGTAACACGGTAAGTCAAATAAACAAAAACATAATTAAAGAATATATAATTATTTTTTATTTGAGGTCAGTCGTGGCGCAGGGGCACAAAGTGTAACTGCAAAATCGACTAGTTGTTGGTTCGATCCCCACTCGAGGAGATAAAATGTTTACTTACATTTATATTTTCATTTCTTCGCTCTGGTCTCGAGGCAAAAGCGCGGCGTTGAGTTCCGCCACTCAACACGCAATGCCCCCAGAATTCGGCGGAATGTGGGGAAAGTTGTGTCTTAACACTAGGTTCCCTCTGCCTACCCTGTTGTGAGCGGGATACAGCGTGAAGCTGATATTAATAATTATAAAAGTTATAGAATTGAATTTGGCTAATTTTTCGGAGTCTAAGACTAATTTTTATAATATTTTATTATTATTTATATAAATGAAAGTGTGTTAAATATTACAAATCAAACAAACCAACCAAGTACCAAGTGGAGTTCAATGATAATTATGTCAACAGCGTGTGAAATAAAACTTCTCTAAGCAAAATGATACGATCCACGTGGAACCGTTCAAACAGGATTGGTTCAAACAGGAGGTATGTCGGTAAAATAATAATGTTAAAAAAAGTCAACATATCCTCTCAAAACAACAATATGTATGTTAACAATAAATCACGTCGAATTAAGCTGTTAAACAAAAACCAAACATACCAACACAAGTCATCAAGTGTTAAGACACTTCGTTCCCCATTTTCCGTCAAATTTTGGAAGCATTGCGTGTTGAGTGGCGGAACATAACGCCGCGCTTTTGCCTAGACACCACAGCAAAGAAATGAGAATATAAATAAATATTTAATTTCTTCCAGGGGGTCGAACCCACAACTAGTTACTCGTTTACAGTCACACACTTGTGCCCCTGCGCCACGACTGGCGATTGTTTAAAAAGTAGGACATAAATTTAATATAATTCATATGTTAATTTTAGAATTCATATGTTTAATATATTAAACAGAAAACAAAAAAACTATACCATACGTAAATAAATCAATATAATCCATCAATCGATTTCTCAAGTCCTCACTAACAGACAGCTTCTTACCAAACCCATACGTACGTAGTACTTGATGTCACTTGTCTGTCACATTATGAAAATGGATGTCGTCATATGACGTCCCCGACACACGCTAGTACCAGGGCCGCATGAGTTGTGAACAGGTGTGTTACACATGTCGCGTATGGGCGTGGGCGTGTAGTGATGTGATACGCTATCTTTGTTAACTGTTAACACATGTTGCCTGTTAGTGTTGTGAAACTTGGAAACAATTAGCAAAGTGTGTGTAAATGGTTGATTGTTTTATTTCTCTTAATTTTTTTTTTAGTGTTACGTTGTACGCCCGTAACGTGGTAGGCAGTGGGAACTTGGGAACCTATTGTTAAGACACTCCGTTCTTATTAAAACACTGTAGTTCCTCACTTTTGGAGACATTGTGTGTTGAGTAATTGAACTCAATGCCGTACTTTTCCTCATTACCAAAACAAGGAAATGAAGATATTAAATATTTCATATCCTCGAGTGGAAATCGAACCCACATCCTGTCGCGTTTACAATCACACGCTTGTGCCACTATGTCACGACTGGTCTCAATTAATTATTTACTATTTGTAAATGATCTCGATTTAAAATATACATACATGCTGTAGAATATGGATTATAAAATATTTTATTGTATGATATTTGTTGGATCGAGATAATACTAATATTTTTTAATAAAACTTACTTAAATTCTTTTTTTTTTTGTTATGTATGTATTTTTAATTAAAAGAATCTTTTAACACTATTTGATTATAAATCTGTAGAGTGAGATAGGACTAAATCCAAAAATCTGAAATAGTTTTATTATTATTATTATTATTATAAAAAAACAAAAACTATATATTACAAGAAAATATAAACCACATGTTCAATCTCCATATAAATAAACTCGATCAACTAGATCGAACCACACCCCAACCACACGTGCACACATTACCACGTGTGAATGTGTCACGTCACAGTCATGTGAGTTTCACAGTCACGTATGTACCAGGGTAGCATCGGTGGCGAGGAGGTTGGTACATATACGCACACGTACGTGTGTATGGGGTGTGTTAGGGCTTGGCTGGGGTTGGGGAGCGATCGATGGGATCGTATAATATGTGTTTGTATATAAATGTATATACATAGATGTGTTTAGTATTACTTGTGATTTATGTTTCTGACGTAGTTTTGTTCTTTGATGATATATTTTTTTATATTATACGTTGATATAAAAGTTGAGTTTTTTTTGTGTAATTTTTAGCGAAAAGAAATAAAAATGTATGTGGTTGGTTAAGCTTAAGTTATGACAAATGAAACTGTTTCAGTGCATAGGTAATATATTATTATTATAGTTAAGTAAGAAATATGAAAGAATAAACAGTTTAAATAATTAATTAGAACGAATACTTTAATCGTACATATATATATATATTTAAGTTTTAAATTTGATTTGGACTGACAAAGCAAGATTGAACTGTTATTTATTGAGACATTTTTTTATTTTTTTGTATGTTTTTCTTGCAAGAATAAGTAATTTCTTGCATTCATTGTACGCATCTTTCACATTTAGCTTGTTAACTACAAAGTGATAAAACACTCCATCCTCCGTCTCTCATGTAAGAAACATTGGGTGTTTGATGACGATTACCAACGCAGCACTTCTCTGTCGAACAATTAGTAATAATTTCAGCAAAAAAATTCCCCTCATGTGTATTTGAAACTTTCCCACAATGTCGACACAAGTTATTTAATATGTATCTATGTAATATAATGTAAAATTTTGACTAATTTTATAGCTAACAATGCCAAAAATGTTTTAATAAATTTATAAATCTAGATTTTTTTAAGGGAATCCACTCGGGGGAATGAATTATTTAATATTTTCATTTTGTCGCGTTGGTAACAAGACAAAAGAGCGGCATTGAGTTCCTTTCAACATGCAATGCCTGAAAAATCTCTTAACACAATCCTCTCTGCTTACCCTCTTATATGCGGAATACAAGGGTAAAAAATGTAACTGCGACAGTGGCTTTATCTTGAACTCAAGAGTCACGTAAAAGTATAAAAGGCAAAAACATATTCTTAATAGTGTTATTTTTTATTATTCGAGTTACTAAAGAATTAAGAAAAAGATAAATAGGAGTATAATGCAAGATTTTGCTGTCGGATTTTAAATTTTGTATGCATAATATAATAGGCCAACGAATGCAAAAAAATATATCTAAAAGAATACATACATAATATCAAATTAAATGCACTAGCATTCCCATACTGAAAAATGTTTTTGAAGCAAATGTTTAGTTTAGTTATAACTTACAAAGTAGAAACAAAAGAAAATCTTGATTTATTTTTTGACAATTAAAACTGTTGATAAAATATGATTAAGCTAATATACCTTCCCTGGTAACGACGCAAAGCGCGGCGTTAGGTTCCGCCACTCTATACTGTCTCTAGAATTCGGTGGAAAGTGGAAACCGGAAGTGTATTGATGTGAACGGAGTGTCTTATCGTTAGGTTCCCAATTCACTTTGCAAGGTTCCCACTGCCTATCCTGTTACATCCGGAATACAGTTTGAAGCTAAAAAAAGCTAGTGTAAAAATAAGGTAACGTCAAAGCGTATCAGATTTTACAAGTTACAACTAAGTCCATCCCGACTTATGATGCCCTGTTACCGGGTGAAATTTTTCTTGAAAATATGTAAACGGACGAATTCTGTTAACCTAGTATGTATTTACAATGTAAGAACGAGCGGCGATTATGATTTACAAAGGAACGCGACGCGACGGTAAAAGAATGTTTTTTTCAATAAATATTTATCATTTATATTGGGGCCGTAGTGAGTCGTGGGGTGTGACTGTGAACGCGACGGTTGTGGGTTCGATTCTCGCTCAGTGGAATTAGTTACTTTTATTTATTCGCTTTGGTAACAAATCGCGGTGTTGAGTTCCGCCGCCCAACACGCAATGTCTTAAAAATTCAACATTTCCGATTTATCGCGGTGGCTATGGGTTTCATAGTACTTCAATATAAAGTACACATTCAAATAAAATTATGCAATTCTCTTGAATGATATAATATTAAACTTAATTTTGTCTTAAGGGCCAAGAAGAAAAAAAAGTACATAGTACATTACTAGAACAAGATAATTGGATTTTGAAATTGAAATTGAATTTAAAATAACTGTAACCTTATAATGAAAACCTAACATTGAATATAAATTAAAGAAAAACGATTACAACAATAATAATTAAGTATATCTATTTATTTATTCAGATGTGAGGTAATTACTTACATTAAATAAATTTTACATTGCTTTCATATGCTGTATTCCGCACATGGTAGCTCTGCTATGGGACTATTATTATTACTAAACCTGGGAACCTAGTGTTACGACATTCCGTTTCCATTAAGTCACTACCGTTATCCATTTTTCGCCGCATTCTGGACGGATTGAGTGTTTGTTTGTTACTAAACGCCGTGCTTTGCCTCGACACCAGAGAGAAGCGAATGCGAAAGCGATCGAAGAATTTAACACATTAAATGTTTAATTTTCACAAGAATCGAACCCAAAACCTGGCACGCTTACAGGCGCACGCCTGTGTCCCTGCGCCACAAATAGCCTTGTATATATAAAGGTATGTTGTATTTAAAATCAGCTTCACGCTATATCCCGCACACAGCAGGGCAGAAGAATTTAGTGTTAAGCCACTCCGTTCCCCACTTTCTGCTGAATTCTGGAGCCATTGCGGGTTGAGTGGCGGAATTCAACGCCGCTTTTTTCCTCAACACCACAACGAAGAAATGATAGTGTAAATGTAAATAAATATTTCATTTCCTCATGTGGGGATCAAACCCACAACCAGTCGATTTTACAGTCACACTTGGCCTTGGCCTTGTTGTATTAATTGCTTACTTATTGTGATAATATTTGTAATTATTAACTTTCTTATTTTTAATATAAAGTAATACAATTTAACAAAATAAACGATATATTCAAAACAAAATATTTATTAAATAAAACAACCATATTTACACAATCAACCATTAACAGCTAACACGTGTTACAGTAACGTCTCAACATTTTTTATGAATGAACCAAATCAAATTCGGGAACGGTGACGAAAATAAACAAGCCACGCCCCTTTCACGATTCACCACTGTAACGCTGAAATCGTTCTCCTATAACATCATGCTGGCCTAGTACTAGCGACGCTGAAACTACGGTTAGCGTCGCCTGAAATTTCAGATGTATTGGATGGAAAACGGTTTTCACTGGTGACGTCAGAGCGTTGTAATATTTAGTTTAGAGTGCCATCTAGTTGAGGATGTTCGAACTATTGAGTACGCTCTATATAAACTTTATAAGATGTTTTTTATCATGTTAGTGATTATAATATAAAAAATATATAAATTTTGTGTCTTTTAACTTATTGTAATGTGGTTTATATTTCAAAAATATATATTTGAAAAAACTGTATAATAAATTTAACCTAGATGTTTACTTTTATCAATAGTCGTAGTTAGAGCAAGTTAATGTAATTCTACTTATTAAGAAAACGTATAAAAATTTGAACGTAGCGGGATTTGAACCCGCGCCTCTTTGGAAATCATCCAAATTATTCGATTCTCTATATGATATTAAATGTATTTTTATTGATACGTATGGAGAGTAAAGGAATACGTCACGCGTCTGCGTTGAGTTCCGCCACTCAACACGCAATGCCTCTAGAACTCGGTGGAAAGTGGTGTGTTTTAACACTAGATTTCCTCTGCCTATCCTGCTGTGTGCGGGATGCAGCGTGAAACTGGAAAATAACATGAAATAACACATCACAAACAAAACTTTCATTCCTTTAATTATTCAATATATTTATTCATCATCAAGCAGAAATGTTAAAGCAGGTAGCAATAAAGAAAATATGTAAAAATAATACTAAAGTATTATATTTTTTAAAGAATTTTACATTAAAGAATTGTTACCGTCAAACCCACTACCAGTGGGTTCTCCAAAGAGGACTGAACTCTTTCAGTGACGTAAATCTAATTATACGTTAAAATAACCATTTCCAGACCATTTCGCTTTCAGACACCACGTGGGCGCGCGTCGACTTCAATTTACATCGGTTAAACTGTTTAAAAGTCCTAAGTATATTAGTATGTGACTATAACTAAATTGTACGATACTATTCTTAGGTTTTATTTCCTTGATGCGTTCTTTAGAATAAAATAGATATATTTTTTTATTTTTATCTTTATACCATATTGAGACCAGTCGTGGAGTAGCGGCACGAAGTGTGACTGTAAAACCGACTGGTTGTGGGTCCGATCCCCACTCGAGGAGATGAAATATTTACTTAAATTTGTATTTCCATTTCTTCGCTCTGGTGTCGAGGCAAAGCGCGGCGTTGAGTTCTGCCACTCAACACGCAATGCCTCCAAATTGGGCAGAAAGTGGGGAATTGAGTGTCTTAACACTATATTCCCTCTGCCTATCCTGCAGTGCGCGGGATAGTGTGAAGCTGATTTATTTATTTTTTTTATTTATTTTATTTTTATACACGCTTAATGCACGCTTGATTATATATATATATATTTTTTCCTTTTATGTATTATAATTTTAATTTATAAACAATTAAAAATATATATCAAGATTACATGTAATTTTAAATGGAATATAATACTTAAAATGATAGAACTACATAAAAGAGATACGTTATTTTTATTATATTTTTTTTTATTACTGCAACATTACTATTTTAAATATTTTTTTACTAACTTTTAACAATTTTGATAGTATTGACATTAAACTCAAGCCTCTGGGAAACATAAATGAGGCGCGGATTCAAATCCCTTTACGTTCAAATTATTAAACATTTTCTAGAAAAAAAATTTATTTTCCTAAGTGCAATATCACTTAAAAATAAAAAAAAAATATTGTAAGTATTAAGAAAACTCCAACTTCTAAATCGGATGAGATGTACACTACAAATGAAAAATACATTTCATTAAACATAAAAACTCCATCTATACCATGATGTCCTGGTACAATTGTTGCTGGGAAAAAATCATTCGGATCCGTTGTGGTTTGCGGTTTAGCCACCCCCCGTCACCCCCCGACCGGTTTAGGGCAAACAATGAGCAACAACATGCTCCACGTATTTACAGTAGGTAATCGTATTGAAAGTACTAAGGTAGATGAAATATTTAAAAAATCTAAATTTTATTAATATTGTTTTAGTTTGTTTATTAGATTTACTTATATAAAAATAAGTACCCTGTAGTAAAAGCCAATAGGGCTAACAAAGTTAACCTCACGTTCGAAAAAAAACTATAAAAACAAAAACATTCACATAATTTACAAACCGTACGACAAATATAATTAATTAATTTATAGTAAGTAATTCAGCTTTATCTTTCCAGTATATGGAAAAATAAAAACGAATCTAAAACCACACAAAAAATATTATAAAAAAACAACAAGTTCACGCTATATCCCGCACACAGCAGGGTAGGCAGAGGAAGTGAGAGGGTCTGAATGTCTTAACACTAGGTGTGTTAAGACACTCACACGTGCTTAACCTCGACACCAGAGCGAAGAAATGGAAATATAAGTAAATATTTCATCTCCTCGAAAGGGGGAGTCACACCTCAAGCCGCTGCGCCACGACTGGCCTCAAAAAATATTATAATTACAATAAAAAATAACATAACCTTTTCCGTTTCTCAAAAACAAATAAACAATTACAACAAAACAACAAAATAAAGAAATATTTAGAAGTAGGTATTTTTAATATAAATACAAAAAAATATCCTAAAACCAGACGTTACGTAGAAAGAAGGCCGCACACAAACACACACTGATTGGCAGATCGAATTGAAACAAATCGTACGTCTAACAGAGCATTTGTCACAATTACCTCGACTGTCGACTGAAACATAATTGGTTATATTAGAAGGCCTACAGCAAATAGTGTTTAGTTTATTCTAAATATATCTAAATAAATAAAAATATTTATTCATGTTGGAGGCCAGTGGCGCAGAGCAATAAGCGTGTGAATAAACCCCGATAAGTTGTGGGTTCGATTAACCCTGGAGAAATGAAATATTTAATATTTTCATTTCTTCCCTCTGGTGCCGAGGAAAAGAGTGGTGTTGAGTTTTGGAATCAACACGTAATGCCTCCAGAATTCGTTGGTAAATGGGGAACGCAATGTTTTAACACTAGGTTCCCTCTGCTCTATTTTGCTGTATGCAGCTTTATCCCATAGGATACAGCGATTCTCAAGACATTGTGTTCTCGGAAACCAACGCCGGACTATTTTGCCTTGGTGCCCGATCGAAAAAATGAAAATATTAATATATAATGATTAATTCTCTCGAATGGGTATCGAAACTATAACCGTCGCGTTAAAGTCACACTCTTGTGCCCCTGTGCCACGACTGGCCTAAGAAAATCTATGAGAAAATATATAACTACTGATAAAAATTGATTAAAATATTATATCTACGCTAGCTGCGTATAAATAACTAATATATGATGAGATTAGAGTGCTTAATCAAATAAATCCTGGAGGTTTATGATATTTATTAGTAAAAATATTTGCTATGTTGATTTTGCTTCAACATTGTATGTAGCCTCGGTTTCAAGATAGCCCCCTTAATTCTTGCAATAGTTGATAAAACAATTTGAATGATTGTGAATTTTGAATGTCACTTAGAATTTTTTTTTATTTTTCAGTGTCACGAGGCCTGTCGTGGCGCAGTGGCACAAAGTGTCACTGTAAAGCCGACTGGTTGTGGGTTCGATCCCCACTCGAGGAGATGAAATATTTACTTAAATTTATATTTCTATTTCTTCGCTCTGGTGTCGAGTTTAAACGCGGCGTTGAGTTCTGCCACTCAACACGCAATGCCTCCAGAATTCGGCAGAAAGTGGGGAACGGGGTGTCTTTTGACACTAGGTTCCCTCTGCCTACCCTGCTGTGTGTGGGATACAGCGTGAAGCTGATTTATTTTTATTTCAGTGTCACGCTGTATCTCGCATACAGCATGGTAGGCAAAAGGAGCTTAGTGTTAAGGTTATAAATAAGTTCTCCAAAGTGAAAAATTAAATGCTTAAGAAATGTTGATATTTATTATATAACTTTACTTATTTATATATCATTTTTTAAAGTGTTATTCCACAGTTAGGAAAGAAAAATACTTAAAAATTTGAACGTAGTGTAATAATTACTCACAATTATAGTTTGGCAAAAGAAAATAAATACTATTTTCTAAATATTTAAAAAAAAATTGTGTTGAACTGTTTTTTTCATACTTAGGAAAGTAATTATCTTTTGGGTAGCGGAAATTTGTAAAAATCTCCCTACAGAGATGCTAACAACATAAATAAGTTGTAACAAGCGTATAAGAATTTTGACGTAGCTCGTAAAGAACGTATGGCTTAGTTGGTCAGAGCGTTTGGACGGTTTTCGAAGAGGCGTGGGTTCAAGTCCCGCTACTTTTATATGTTTTCTTAATGACAAATATTACTTTTTAATTACACCCTCTAGCCGTAGAGTATATTCCCTCTGCCTACCGTGCTATGGAGAAAAACGAGAAATGTGACGCTGTTAAATTATCATTAAATTCTCTAAATAAATTGAAAATGGAAAATAAAGTGACGCGCCACTTACCAGCGACTTTCTCTGCCTTGCTTTCTCTATTACAGAGCAATGTATATTATTTTATCTTTAATGTAAAAAAAAAGTAGTCATATTTATGATCAACAAAATACATCTTTTAATTTTGTGTTAACATAAAAGGCTTTGCTATCACGGCCAACAGCGTTGAAAAATTATTTATTTACGAAATCACCACTAATGTTACTTAAATAAAAAAATGTTTATATGTTTAAAAAAATCTAATTCCTCATTTGAAAATAAAAGTTTTTTTATTTTTTTTTCAGTTGTTTTGATTTTTCCTAAAAACTACTAGATACTATATACTCATAGATCACAATTCCTCTATGAAATGAAACTCTGGTAATAAGTACACACTACAGTAACTTTAAATAAAATAGAATTCATCAAATAAAACGCTCAATCATCATTATCATGAAATTAGGCAAAAAGCGGAAAACTGAGTGTTGTATTACAATAGCCAGAAAGTGTACCCAATTAAATGCGGGAGATATGTTAAACTAAAAAAACTAATAATAACATTATATACAATTATTGAGGTCGTCGATAAAATGAAATATTATTTACTTATATTTTAATTTTCTTCGCTCTGGCACCAAAGCAAACGCGCGCGTTGTATTCCACCATTCCACACGCAATCTGCCGCTGGCGGAAAGTGGGGAACAGAGTGTTCAACACTAAGTTCTCTCTGCCTACCCTTACAAAAGTGTATGTGATAATATTAAATTATTGGCGAATGTTATGATAAATTACTCAATCTAGAGCAGATTCAATTAATTTATGAGGCAAAAAAGGTAGAGCTATATGAATTTAGATATAACAAGGACGCAGTATCGTACTCGAGGGCCACTCGAGATACTGACGGCGTCATCACTTTGATTTCATTATCAATAAGCGCATACGTAGGTGTTTTACGCCAGTCTATATTTTGGCTGAAATCTATTCATTTAGATTGAAAAGAAACTTTCTTTTCCATTTTTTTCCAGAGGTAACCTAGTGTTAAGACACTCCGTTCCCCACTTTCTACCGAGTTCTAGAGGCATTGCATATAAAGTTGCGGAACCCAACGCTGCGCTTGGCCTCGACAACAGAGCTCAGAAACGGAAACATACATTTAAATTAATATTTTATTTCCTCGAGTAGGGATCGAGCCTACATCCATTGGCGTTTTCAGTCACACTTTATGCCTCGGCGTGACAACTGGCGTCTTTTAAGGAAAAAAGAAACCCTTATAAGATCACTTTGTTGTCCGTCTGTCTGCCTGTCTGTCATCGGCTTTTATCTTAGGAACGATGGGAGATATCAAGTTCAAATTCAAATCACACACAGATATCCCCGGCCTCATGATTTCCAGAAAAAAAAAACTATTTCTACATTTACTTTAAAAAAGATATGGCCGTTTATGTCACAAAAAACGCATGAAGGGAATCAAAATTAATAGGGTACTTCTGGTTTACCTAGAATTATGAAATTTGGCAGCTAGCTAGGAGGAAAATTTGGTATTAACGCCGCTGGTTCAAGTAAGATATCAGATGAAAGAGCTCTGTCTAAGCTAAGCTTGAGCTTCAAAAAAAGCTCGAGACCTCCAATTTCTGTACGGAACCCTCAATACGCGAGTCTCAGTCGCGCTTGTCCGGTTTTTTTCCCTATATTTTGGTAGAATGAAACGATTAGCATACATGTATGTGATCGTTTCATTACAAAACCAAACCTAACTAAGAATAATATAATTTCTATGAAGAAATCATATTATTCTTAGGTTTGGTAATCAATAATAGCTTCATACTGTATCTCATATAAAAACGATAGGCAGAGAGGATCCAGTGTTAAGACACTCCACTTTTTACGCACGACGCAATTTTCAGGATTGCGTGTTCTGTGGCGAAAGAAAGGGCGGCATTTAGTTACGTCCCGAAGCTCTGCGCTTTACCAAAGAGTGAAAATGAAAATAATATATTTCCCCCAGGTGGGTATTGATATTGGTGATATTGGTATTAACCTAGTGGTGGTATTGGTATTAATTAACTTAGTGATGATAGAGGTATTAACTTAAAGGTGATAGTAGTATAACTCTAGTGGGCCCCTGGCGGTCTTTATTTTCAGTCACAACAAAAAGATAGCCTTCTTATCCTTAGTCACAACAAGAAGAAAAGCTAATATAGGATATACTCGTATATTTGTTATAGTTTATTTTTTAATATATTAATCGTCGTTTCGCAGGGGCACAAGTACGTGTCACTATAACGTGACGGTTGCGGGTTCTATCCCACTCGCGGGAATGATTTATTATTTACTAATATTTTCATTTTTTCGCTTTGATATCAAAGCAAAAGCGCAGCATTGAAGCGCCACTCAACACGCAGTGCCTCGAAAATTCGGCGGCAAGTGGGGAATTGTGTATCTTAACACTACGATCCCTGTGCCTGCCCTGCTATATTCGGGATACAGCGTGAAGCTAAAAAAAAAGGTACAAATCAGATGACACTAACAAATTCACAATAAAAAATGTCCAAAGTCCTCTCTAAAGCTTTCAATAACGTAAAAAAAAATAATTTCCATTACAAACTGAACGATGCGTCAAAGTAAATTATTTATCAAAGTAGATTCAATTCTTCTCATTTTTCCTCTAATCCACTCAGTGTTTTAATTAAATGAAATGTAAAACAGACTAAATTTATTGAAACAAATTACATGAGGTCCGCGCTCCTAATTAAAGCGTCTTGATTGAAGTATTAAGGGATTTGTTATGGGATTCGTTGAAAATAATCAATTATGTCAATAGAATAATAGTAATATGTTTTTGGTCTTATGGATTTTAGTTCCTTATTGAAGCCACTGTTTTGATATTTTCATATAGTGCGGCGTTGAGTTCCTACACTCAACACGAAATGTTTCTAGAATTGGGAATTGTGGAAAATGAAGTTAGAGTGTTTTAACACTAGGTTTCCTCTGCCTATCTTGTTGTGTGCAGAATACAGCGTAAAGCTTAAAAAACTAAACACTAATAATATTTTACAAAAGCTTTAAAAAAATGTAGATTGTAAGTACACATGTTGCAAAATATAGTCTTTTTTATATAGATATGAACTTTAGACCTATAAGGTAGAAATAAAAAAAACATAAGCTGTAAGAGGTCTCTAATATTTTAACATTTCTCTTGGACATTTCTTTACTGAAATTTCAATCTTATACTATTGTACGCAATTATTGGCAACATTAGATGAAAATAAATCTTCGGTCATTTAAACGGATCAAATAAAATTTTAGTATACAGTTCGGTGTTTTGAAAGCTTTTTCTTATTCAATTTAATTCATATCTATTAACAATTAATATTACAATTAATGTTAAATCCGACTATTTATAGTAATATTTTGTTAAAAGCAATTTATTTACTTATTATCCTACTGGTTATCATGTAAAAATGTAAGTTTAATTGTACCTTTTTATAATATATAGCAATTTACAGATGCCCTAGCGCAGTTACGCCTACCGTCACGAGAATAGAGGTGCTATAGAAAAGATAGACCTTTCTATGCTTTACATTTATTTGAAAGAAATTCCAAGTCGTTGTCCTAAACGTCGAACTCAACAGGATCCGTCAAGCAAGAACATATTTGATTCTATTTTTTTGTTTTACACTGTTTCCCTCACATAGCAGGGTAGACAGTGGGAACCTTGTAATCTAGTGATACTCAGTTCCCATTAAGATACATCTGGACTTTCCGCTGAATTCTCGAGGCATTGCGTTTTGGAGTGGCGAAATTCAACACCGCGCTTTACCCCATTACCAAAGCGAGGGAAGGAAAATATAAAAGGTTACATTCCACAGAGTGGAAATTGAACCCACAACCGTCACGTTTTATAGTCTCACGCCTGAACTACGACAGCCACAATCTAAATATAAGGAAACAAAAAATATTTTAGAATATTATGTTTGGCATGTATGAGAAGTGTAAGGTTCTGGTGCTTAGCCTTATCTAAGCTTCAGCTTGGGTGGAATTTTGGTAACAGAGTGAATTTGCACTCAACTTTCCCTACCTGCCACGTAAATAAATAAATAAAAAATGTTTGCATAGAATACTACGAACAATGATATAATATCTACACAAGACCTTCTGAAAGTGCAAGGCTAGAGTATCTAAGTAGCAATACCACAATATATTAATTACCAAGATAGTCAAGCTTAATGGAAATGTATGTGTATAGCCGCAGAATATGGGTTGTATTACAAAGTATATATTATAATATAATTTAGTCACTAGTTTAGTTTCAGTTCCTAAAATGAAAACGTCCTGAAATATATATAAAATTCGGAGTATCACAAAAACCTCGTTTCATTTCATAATCCTTACTATCCCAGGTTCAGCTTCACGCTTTATTCTGCATATAGCAGACTAGGCAGAGGAAAACTGGAGACCTAGTATTAAGACACTCCGTTGCCATTAAGACACTTCCGTAGCGCGAGTGGCGGAACCCTGTGCCGCGCTTTGCCTCGTTACTAGAGCCGATCGAGATAGAGATAAAGAGATCTACCTACATTATGAAAATTGAGACCAAGCCATCATCATCTTTACATAATTTTTTTTCTAATCTATATTTTTGTTCGAATATCAAATAGTTTTATTGATCATTTTAGGCATATGTTGTAGGGTCTCTAATGTACCAGGTGATATGATGCGGTCTTTGATCATCATATGCCAACTAAAATGCCTGTCACGCTGAAAATAAAGCAACTTTTACAAAAGTAATTTTACTTTAATTTATATTTTTTTAAGAAATCACCAAAAATAATATTATTTTAATATTGACTATCTTGTTCACATGTTTTTTTGCTTCACGCTGTATCCCGTACATTGCAGGGCATGCAGATATCTGTATTCGGATTTCCAGTGTCAAGACACCCCGTCCCATTAAGATCCCATTAAGACACTTCCATTTTTCATTTTTCCGTCGAAGTTTTGAAGCATTACGTGTGGAGTGGCAGAACTCCACAAATTTTTAACACAAGAATTATAAAATTTTACACAAAAAACTTTATAGATGGAAGTTAAACAAAAGAGATTAACGAATAGCGCTATGGTATCACAACGTGCTACGTTAAGTTCGAGCGGACTTATCCGATATATTTGTAGTGATCAACGCGTCATAATTTATTATACACACGTACCTAAAACTTGTATGTTTATTAAAAACAAACTAAAAATATTTTACTTAAACTTATTTACAATATAATTTAAATGATATTCGCTCTTAAAAATAATAAATTTGACGATTTTACACCCATCTGGTGATACCAAGTTCAATTCCTGAAGGTATATGTAAAAAAAATTAAAAAAAAAATTTAATAAATAAGTTCAAAATATATGTTTATTTTATATTAATTGTGTTTTTATTTACAAATATATGCTCGAAATTTTTAATTTATATAACAAAATGTTTTTATTAATTACTCACCGGCCCTCCATACTCGTAACCTAGCTCCAACGCGACGAGCTCAGCTACTTCTTGACCACCTTCCACTTCTACAGTCCATTCGTCGATAAAGAACTTCGAATTTTCTCTACCATTATGTGAACTATAATATGCTTTAGTAATATAAACTTGTAACAATAATAAAATAAAAGAAATAATTAGAAAATTGTATTGAAACATATTGAAGTTATTATTATCTTTGCAGTTAATAGAGTTTTAGTATATTTTTTTACAAAAAAATTATATATTCTTTTTTTATGTAAAAAGCTAAACTTAGCCCGTAATGTCTTTTCAATGGACACGATGCGACGCGATCAAGCGAAGCGTATGAATGAACGTTTACGTTAACAATGAACACTATTAACTTAGGTATTAAGGAATATTTTTTTTATTTTTTTTTTCAGTTTCACGCTGTATCTCGCACACAGCAGGGTAGGCAGGGAACCTAGTGTAAAGACACTCCGTTCCCCACTTTCCGTCAATTTCTGGAGGTATTGCGTGTTAAGTGGCGGATCTCAACGCAGCGCTTTCCCCTCGACACTGGAGCGAAGAAATGAAAATATAAAAGTAAATGAATATTTCATCTCCTCGAGTGGGGATCGAACCCACAACCAGTCGATTTACAGGCACACTTTGTGCCCCTGCGCCACGACTGGCCTCTTTTCATTATTTTATTTTCATATATTTTTTTTCTATTTAAATATATATTCATTTTAAATCTTAAATACATATTCATTTTTAATCGTAAATAAACTGTGAACTATATCAAAATATATATTTTTAGTTTTTTAAATATTTAATGGCTTTACAATTTTCTTGTATTTATTAATTTATAAGTTGTTTAACTTTTATTTTTATGTATCGTTTAGGTAATTTTGGTTAGATAGAGCCTTCTTACATTAGATACACTACTACAGACTGACGATACGAAAACGGTACTTTTCAGCATCACGCTATATCCCGCATGCAGTGGGGTAGGCAGAGAGAGCTGAGTGTTATATGCTTCCACACTCCAGTCTAAGGGTGTTGAATATTACTTTGAATTATAGATTATTTCTCATCTACTTCTGGCGTCTTTCTTCTATAATACAGAAACATTTACAAAAGTTGTAATTTTTGTGTTTTAATGTTTTTTAAATTCATTTTTGAGTAATTATATTAAATAAAACAATATATTGCTTTTTAGTTCTTATACTTACTTATGTTAATCTATATAAACTTGTTGGTTGTGTTTTATTATATATATATTTTTTATAAAACTTTTATGCCTTATGCGTAGATGAACCATTTTATACATATATTTTTAGTCAATTTATTCTACATTGCATTTTAAGTTTAGGTCTAAGTAGTGACTAAATTAGTTATTTTTCCTTGTCTATAATGTATTATAACGCTCACGTGATTTGTTATCTTAGGAAATGGAATAGATAGGTACTTTTTCAAATTTAAAATATAAAAACATGCTCTGCATGTTGCTACAACTATATTAACCAAAATGGTTTTGATCTACATTTAATATTTTTAAAGTGTTATTCCACACTTAGAAATAAATAAAATAAAATAAAAAAACTCTTTATTTCACACCAAAATAACAATACAATACAAGAGCTTATAGAATAAAATGTGAAAAGGCGGCCTTTTCACTAAAAGTGATCTCTTCCAGGCAACCGAATTGTAGGAATAGATCGAGAGGAGCGGGCGTAGTGCGGTGGAAAAATTATTATGACGATACACGAAAACAAAAGTATATATAATTATACATATATTTATATATATACATATATAAGCATATATACTAAATATAGAATATAAACACATGAAAAATAATAATCATAATAAATAATAAAAATACATATGTATTTATAAGTCCATACATACACTTAGAAAAGAAAAATATTCATTTAGATAACGTATAAAAATTTGAACGTAGCGGGATTCGAACCTGCGCCTCCTGGAGGCGAGAAGTTTTCTAAATAAGTGCTTTTGATCTAGTTTCACGCATAGCAGGCAAGGACAACCCGAGACAGTAGTGTTTAGGAACTCGGCTCACTCGGCCTCAGATTTGAGAGCGGTTAATAAATATGGACCTGAGACTCTTCCGTTTCTCGAACGACTCGAACCCACAACCTGCCGTTCTTACAGACACACGTTTGTGCCCCTGTGTTACGACTGGCCTCGATCGACATAGTTTAGTAAAGTTAAAATAATTATTAGTATCATCAGCGATGGTTCTGAAAAGCTACCAGCAGTACCAGCCTACCACGGCTTGGAAGTTCTTCTACGGAAAACAAAATAAATACTGAACGGATACAGTTGCTTCATTTATAATGTTTTTCTAAGTACGAATTGTATTTTTACAGGATTAAAAAAATCAAAAAAATCAATTATTTTTCTTCAGCTTCACGCTGTATCCTACACACAGCAGGGTAGGCAGAGCGAACCTAGTGTTGAGACACTCCGTTCCCCACTTTCTGCCGAATTCTGGAGGCATTACGTGTTGAGTGGCAGAACTCAACGCCGCGCTTACAACATTACTGGTCCTATAATTAATAATGAAGACTGGCAACATACATTTTTTGCTTTTTGAACCCTCAACTAATATGATTTTGATGACGTTTGATCTATATTAGTAGAGAACACATAATTTGTCATATAATAGTTATCAACATCGATATTTAAATTGATATATAATATTTTAAGCTTATAACTAAACGATCATAAATTCAACGATCTGTGGACTTGTTTTTAATATATTTTTTTTTGCGCCATCTACTGTAGTAAAGCGAAAGCTCTCGATGCAAGCTCTTGACACAAGTTCATATAGCAATGAACTAAAAAATTTATAGAGGGTGCTATGTTATTAATTTTCTTATTATGTTTTTATTTCTTTAAATTAAATGTTACACCAGCATTTTTAAAGATGTAATTGGTATTTTTTAAAATAAAAATATTTTGGTAATTTAAATTGAAAATTTGGTAAATTAAAAAAATATATAGTTTGGTTCCTTTAATTTATTACGGATCTACGGGTAGGGGACCGCAGTACCTATCTGTTTCAACCCCCATGTATGTTCAGCGATTTTCCGTTTGTTCAGCAAATATTTGGGACTTTATGTTTTTTGGCTAATATGGCCCGACTGTTGAGACTGTTGGGTCGTGATTTTTTTCCTCAATATAGCTCATTAATAGGTCTCATATCATACAATAATTAAAGGATAGGTACTGTGATCACTTACTTATAGAACACTGTTGATCCATCGATCGCGTTACCTGTAAACGTTTATAATGATACATTCTAATACTTACTTTCCTTATGTTATTTAGACGTTTCTTATTGGCACCGTGCACGACTACAGCGCCACCCAGCGTACGCATATTTGTGGGCTCTGACGCTTTGACATATGATGGCGGGATTGTTTGAAAACATTCGTAACATACTTTCAAATTCATTTATATTACTCAATTACTGTGATTTGGGTGGAAAAAGTGTCGATAAATCATTTCTGGTTATTCAAATTGAGAGAGGTAAGTAATCTCTATTCAAAATTGTGTTTTATTTTGGTTATATCAGAATTTGTTTACTACTTTTTTAGTTGTAGTTTTACTGAAAAACAAGGAAACAAAGCAAATTTAATGGTAGTTAGTATAGTAGTTACCTAGTTTTGATATTATTATAATAATTTATTTTCTAAATAAATGATTATTATAATATCAAAACGTGAACGAAACGAAATGTGATTTATGAAAAAAAAAGTAATTAAAATAAAAAATAAACTATTAATACTGTATTTGTGATTGATTGCTAATGTTTTTAATAATAATTGGAAATTGTTGAATGTTACACCTGCAAGATCTATAAGTTGCTCATCATTACAGATAGATGAAAACCCAGTAAAATNCCTAGTAATACGCACCCTGCCAATACAGACTACTACTTTTAATACGCGTAGATAAATTATGAAATATTTTATTACATTTTCTCCTTTTTTTATTATTAATCTAGCATCCTATTCATGGCTTCACCCGCATACCATCTATAATCTTTTAACAGATAGATTATATAATTTATACATTCAATCACAAAAAACTTATTTTCATAAATTTGAGAAAGTATATATCTTATCTTTTAAACAAACAAACAAATAAACTAGACTAAACTCCTCCGATTTATTATATTAGTATACATAAGAGAAATGAAAATAAAATAATATATTAACTAATAAATTGATCATTGCTCCGAGTAGAAATCAAACCCACAACCGCGTCAAGAAATACATATTATATTTATTTATAAAATGTGCTCTATATTTTAATCTAAATGTCAAAAAGCTCTTCGAATCTTGTGCACGTTCCGTATTTCAAAGTAGTTGTATGATGCATTAAAATTATTTAATAAATTGGGGCACATTTAAATCAATGACAGATACATTCATGTAAGCGTCATATCCCATCTATTCTTAATGCCTTACAAAATTAACCTACATATTCAGTACTTAAATTAACTAGCGACTCAAGTGCAACTTCGTCCGCTTAACCTTATAGTTATAATTTTTTGAAATCACGCTGTTTTCCTCACACAGCAGGGAACCTAGTGTTAAGACACTCCGTTCCGCTGAATTCTGGAGGCACTGCGTGTTGAGTGGTGGAACTCAACGCCGCGCTTTGCCTCGACTTCAGAGCGAAGAAATTCTAGGTGTTATTCTTATATATAAGTTATATTACTTCTATTAGTAAAATTTAATCTAAATCTGTTTAGTAATTTTTCGTGAAAGTAAAATTAAACATCCATCCTTACAAACTTTACTTTTCCCATATATAATAATAGTGGGCGCGCGCAGCTTCACCCGCTTATTTGCACCCATAGGGGTGAATTCTAAAAAAACCACGAAACACGTGTTTAATAAAATATTTTTAACAGTCTGAATTTAAATTTTTATAAAAATCGGTGGCGATTTAAATATTTTTCCATATAAACTTTCAACCCCTTATTTGAACTCTTAAGGAGTGAATTCTAAAAAACTATGAAACACGTGTTCAATTAAAAATTTTAAAGAGTCTGAATTTCAAATTGTATAAAAATCGGTGCTGTTTTAAAAAAAAATCATACAAACTTTCAACCCCTATTTCATCCCTGTAGGGTTAAAATTTTTCAAAGTCCCTTCTTAGTGGATGTGCAGATTATAAAAATAAACATCTTTATACATGTTTCTACCATCAGTGGTTACGGCTGTGCGTGCTTTTTACCTCAGTCAGTCAGGTACATGTCCTTTTATATATATAGATATAGATAGAAGATAGACTAGCGGGCGCGCGCGGCTTCGCCCGCTTATTTGCACCTTTAGGTACATGTCCTTTTATATATATAGATTATTGTATATTAAAGCAGGATCAGTAAAAAAACATTTGTAAAGCTCTTGATCTAGAGAGACTTCCATTCTCCAATCCAAAACCAAACTATTATGAATAACTGTTGACTGTGTTGAGTGGTGACACTTAACTCTACGTCTTATTACCAAACTAGCTAATAAATATACTAAATTATTTCCTCCAAGAGGGAATTATCACAATCATCGCTTCCAGCCAGAATTAGCGTCCTCACAATACGCTAAAAACGAAAGCCGCATATGTTAATTCAATGTAAATATTCTATTGTAAATATTAAAATATTTTATTTATTAAAACAACACTTATAAGAAATTTATTTATTACAAACACAGTGATATTTTAATTAATTAACTGATACAGCGTGAAGCTAATTTTATTTAGGGCTTTAATATATAAAATATTTTTCAATTTTAAAATTACAAAATACTTTTTTAGAATAACACAAATGATTCAACAAGAAGTAGGAAGATATTTCCATTGGAGCATTGCAGCACTCAGTATGTCAGTGGAGCGGAGAGCGGCCGTGATCAAGTGTAAACAAACTATCTCGTACACTCCGGTGGCCATGTACTTGTTTTATTTTATGTTATTTGGGATATTTAGATTTTTGTGTTTTAAGGAATTTAGCCTTATTTTATATTATGTTTTGTTAATTAGTAATAAATATATTTTATCATGCGACTTGCGACTTGGATCAATTTGTTTACATATATCTTCGTTTTTTACAGGACTCATAGTGTAAGTTTTGTAGATGTGAGAAGCTGCGTAACAAATATGATTGCAAATGTCAGTCTGTTTTTTAGCTTCTATAGAAGCTAAATAAATAGCTTGAAGACATAAGAAAGCTGGGAACTTAGTGTTCAGACACTTTGTTCCCATTAAGACACTTCCGTTACCCACTTTCCGCCGAATTCTGGAGGAATTGCGGGTTAAGTTTGGGAACTCAATGCCATACTTTACCGGTTTACCAGAGCGAGGAAATGGCAATATTGAATATTTAATTTTCTTTATAATCAAGAAAGCAAGAATTATGCCCCTGCACCTTTACTTGCTAACAGCAGTTTTTATTATATTATTATTTAGTTGTAGTATTTTTTTATTTAATTGCAAAATTCAATTTTTTATACAAATTGGTCAACCAAAATAAATACATATTTCATCGACGACAAAATATAAAACACAAAACGCATTAATCTATACTTTACTACATTTAATACAACAAACATAAATTTCTCAACTGTTCGTGTCTCTAATATTAATAATTTGATACTTCCCTACTTTTATTCGTCCTCTCGTAAAATAATTTATGGCTGCACTAAAAAAATACACACAAAATCGTCCGCGGCCAACGTTACAGGCAGCTACAGTATACGTGCTGGAGTTTATTTTGGGACCAATGCTAGGCGAACTCTATGGTACTCAAACTTTTTTAATAAAAAAGATGTCTATCTTAATAACTGGAATTAATTGTATACCAATACGTATCTACCTAGTACAGTACGTAGTCTTACCAAAAAAATTCAGCTTCACATTGTATCCCGCACACAGCAGGGTAGGCAGAGCGAACCTAGTGTTAAGACACTCCGTTCCCCACTTTCTGCCGAATTCTGGAGGCATTGCGTGTTGAGTGGCAGAACTCAACGCCGCGCTTAGCCTCGACACCAGAGCGAAGAAATGTAAATATAAATTAAAGTAAATATTTCATCTCCTCGAGTGAGGATCGAATCCACAACCAGTCGGTTTTACAGTCACACCTCTAGTCTTAACGACAACAATATTTTTTACGGTTCATATAGATTTACTATTCAATTAGAAGAAACTTAATTACAAATATATTTTTTTATCATATTTCGATTTGAGCCAATTGTAATTAACAATTTGTAATTCCATAAATATTTTAGAAGCTAAGTGCTTTCATGGCGTTAAATAATCAAGGAATATTTATTTATTTGCGACAAACTTGTACTTTAACGTTTTATTATTTATTTATATACAATTAAATGCAAAACGTGATAATGCCATCCTATTTAACATTGTGCTTATAAGGACCCTATTTAAATTTTCAAACGATGCAGTAAGATGCGTGAACGTATTTTAAATGAAAAGTTGTGCTTGTACTAGCAGTGACACAATGGCTCCATTTATAACACTAATCTTAATTAATCTGTAAAGTGTAGGCTCGAGAAATCATTTATAATGATGAACCATGATATGCTTTATGGGATGATACATATCAGGACTAAATTTTATATGTTTTCTTAATTTTTATTTTATTAATAATTTCATAACAGTTACATACTCTGAGCAAATAAAAAAATTTGAGAAACATATTGTAGATTTAAAGCAGTTAGCAGCTTAGCAACTTTTATATTGAAATAAGAATTTGTAATTACGACCTTTAAATGGAATCATTGTTTTTCTAGATACAATTCCAGAAACTTAATAAAAGATATTAAATGTCGTCATTGATATTTTAAATTTGTATATTTATATTATATGTTATGTTAACAAATTGAAAACAAGAAATATCTTAAAAGAATATTACCACCAATTTTAATTGTATTTCGAATAATCTCATAAACACAAACAAATGACAACTTTAAAGGGCAAATCATTATCAAAGGGACGAAACGATAAGCCCACTCGCATTTTGCATGCTTTTTTGATATACGTCTATATATGCATATATATAATAACTATAGTTAATAAAATATAGTTTGGGTGTTTGTGCTTAAACGCATAGCTGTGCCGCAGTCACGATGCGCGTGTCGGTCGGTGCGGCGTGTGCGCTCCTGCTCACTCCTGTCACCCTGGTACTCTGTCAAGACACGGGGTACTATGCTGAGGATGGTTACCGTGACGACGCCATTGACGTGTGAGTTCACTTATTTCAGTGACAGTGATGTGACAGTGTTTTTTTTTTATTTTGTAGGTTTTCATGATGGTGAATTTTGAGTCAATTGTTATTTAATATTTTGTAAATGTGAGGTATATTTTTTTCTATTAATTCTTAAAAAATGTTACCTAATTTTAAAATAGTGTTTTTAATTTATACACAAGCTTTTCAGAGTAAGTACATCCTGTGGATTTTTGTAAATGAAGCTTTTTGTAGAGCATTTTATAGAACTTAAATAATAATTGTGACTATGCATTTACTGATACGACTGATTTCAATAATTAATAAATTAAATATTATATTGTGTGAATTTTGCAAAAAAAAATACGTGCTTAAAACCGACGTGATTGAAACACGAATTGAAATACAACACGTTCATCGTTTTGCAAATTTTCTTAAATTTAGACAAAACATGGTGAGTTCATAATTCAGATATATTAAACAAAAACTACTATTATTAAATATCCACAAAACCTATAATATAAAAAAAAGGATTGCAAGCAGTGAATTTATTTAAAAAAATATATACATACATATGTAGATAATATTTGTATAACATTAAGTACCACTAAAGCAACATGGACTCTATATAGACAAGGAATGTCAAGGAATGTGAAACATACTTAGAATCATCAAATTATTCAATCATCGAAACAACTCAATCAACATTCATTAACACACTTGAAGTGACATATTTGACGCTCGTCATTTATCACTGGGAAATGTAACCTAGATAAGAAACTGTACCTAGGCTTTCGTAGAAACACTGAAATGTATGTGTTTGTTTTTTTTTTATAATCAGCTTCACGCTGTATCTCGCACACAGCAGGGTAGGCAGAGGGAATCTAGTGTTAATACACTCTATTCGAATTCCATTCGAATTCGAAATCTGAAGGCATTGCGTGTTGAGTGGCAGAACTCAACGCTGCGCTTTGCCTCGACACCAGAGCGAAGAGATGAAAATATAAGTTTAAATAAATATTTCATTTCCTCGAGTTGGGATCGAACCCACAACCAGTCGGTTTTGCATTCACGCTTTGTGCCTCTGCGCCACGACTGGCCTCAAAGAAGTTTTTTTTTATATTTAACACAAATTGCTAATAATAATAATAATAAATAAATGAGACTGGCCAAATAAAAATTATTTCATAATTATGTTGTCTTTTTTACACAGTTTCAATATTATCGTTTGTTATGCTCTACTTTTAATTATATTTAGGGAATAGAATCTATTTTTATTAAAAATTTTGATAATAATCATATCTAAAAATAATCTCCCCATCTTCCCAATTTTACACAGAATACAGCGGGAACCCAATAAAATACAACTGTATGTTCATTATATTTAATATGCATAAAACAAAAAAAAAATTAACAGCAAAGCAAAACGCTCTATTTCCATACTAACACCATAAAAAAAACATAACTATAATATATTATAGTATTTCGTTTCTAAGAATCTGGCTAGTACCACTATTAATAACCCTGGTGCAGGGGCCCACATAGCGTAATTGAATTGCAGCTGAGTGCAGTGCGTTGACCCCTTGCATTTTTAACGCGAACTCTGCTCTTCGTATGTGGTGGTTTTATCAGTTAGGGGAAATCGTATTGACAGATTAAATATTAGTTGTATTATTTAAAAAAAATCTTGTTTTTTTTATATAGGCCAGTCGTGGCGCAGCGACACGAAGTGTGACTGTAAAACCGATTGGTTGTGAGTTCGATCCCCACTCGAGGAGACGAAATATTAACTTAAATTTATATTTCAATTTCTTCGCTCTGGTGTCGAGGATAAGCGCGGCGTTGAGTTCTGCCACTCAACACGCAATGCCTCCAGAATTCGGCAGAAAGTGGGGAACGGAGTGTCTTAACACTAGGTTACCCTGCTGTGTGCGGGAAACAGCGTGAAGCTGATTTATATTATTTTTTAATTTTGAGTTATATAGCTCTTTACGCTTATCGTTTTTAGGGTTTAGTACTTCCAAAGATAAGAACGGAAACCTTATAGGATCACTCTGTGTGTCATGACAATTTACCACGAGATAGCGTAGAGGTAGTAAGGTGTTTATTATTGACGAAGGAAGACGGAGGTGGGTTCGATTTCCACTCGAAAGAATGAATTATTTTCATTTCTTTGCTCTGGTACCGAAGTACTCTCTCTAATACCAAAGTCTGGTCTGGTACTCACTCAACACGCAATGCTTCGAAAATTCGACGGAAAATGAAGGACGGAGTGTCTTAACAGTAGGTTCCCTCTGTCTAAATGAGAGAGAAGCAATGAATTATATCACTAAAATAATATAAGAGTATAATAAACGTATCATCGAAGATTGAACTGTCTTAAACGGAACGTAGTGTCTTAACACTATGTTCCCTGGTTCCCTCTGCCTAACCTGCTATATGCGGGATACA
Organism: Heliconius hermathena; assembly: GCA_013403705.1. NCBI lineage: Eukaryota > Metazoa > Arthropoda > Insecta > Lepidoptera > Nymphalidae > Heliconius > Heliconius hermathena. The sequence continues at coordinate 460,693 of JAAIXJ010001779.1, read as the reverse complement.
GCGTGATTAAAGAACTCTACTTATAAAGATGAAGTGGTCGTCCTGGTAACCAATTTATTTGTATGACATCACATATCCTCAGTATATGGAACATATAACTGATAAAATACTTGATAGCGACCTAGTGTTTGCGCTGACGTCATTGTTTGCTTAATAGTGTTTATAGTATAATAAACATTCATTAATAATTTGTAGCGGACGTATTCTAAATAGTCGATGATAGTTTTAGATAGTTAAAGTTAGTTTTATTTAGTTTCTCTAGTATAATAGTAATGTAATAAGAAATACAAACTGCAATTTACCAAATATTACAGTTTTTATTTCTTATTATATTACTACAATTTATAATTTAATATTTTTGTTTCCTGAATTATGATCAGATCTTTGAGAATCTATTTCGCTTAACCCTTTATCCCGCATTGTTTGTAGGTGTAGCCCGCAACGTGAAGGTAGTTCAAACGTAAAATCGCATTTTTCCTGTTTGAAATTCGGCAAATCTTCTCTTCTCTTCTTAGTAGTTCCCCAGCAAAGACGATATAAGCCAATATAGGCCGCGTACGTATAGGGAAACTTTTATGCATTCATTCGTTATTATTAATTATGCTTTAATGTCGATATTTAAGGGAGAACATAGTATATCTCATAATGTTATATTAAAATTACAGTTCCGACACGCACGGGATCTGTCCAACAGATAGGCTACTGCGATCGAGGGAGACGTGCCGCGTGGATGGTGTTGACATTCAGTGCATCCGGCTAAACTGCTGCGAAGACTACAATTATATTGCTGGGCGGTAAGTAAAATATTAATATTATGTTTAAAAAATGTATAATCGTTTTTATTTAGTTCAGCTTCACGCTGTGTCAGCTATAGGCAGAGGGTTAAAACACTCCGCTCCCCACTCACCGCCGATTTCTGGATGCATTGCGTGTTCAGAGGCGGATATTAACCCCGCGCTTTTGCCTCGGCACCAGAGAGAATAAGTGAAAATATTAAATATTTTATTTTCTCGAGTGGAAGTCGAATCCACAATGTATCTCGTTTACAGTCACACATTTGTACTCCTGCGCCACGATTGGCCTCAAGTGTATATATTTATTTAAAAATTTATTTCGAGTTCCTACTTCACTAGAAGTTACACTTATGTTTATGTTTTAAATAAACAGTGTCTGGTTACGCAAGTAAACATATACCGCCGCACCCCCCAAACACAGTGTCCCTGTAAAATAATCAGAATAGAATAGGAAGATAAATAGATATGTAAAACGTAAAGATTAAACAAAAAAGATTAGATTATTTAGCCTTAGTATATACGGAAATATTATAAAACTAGCGATCTACGCACGGATTCACTCGCATAAAGTTATTGTAATATAATAAGTTATTTGATTTTCACGATTATTACACATTTCGAATGAAACTATTTTAACCTGATTAATAAACCGCGTATATTTAAGATATTCATTTTGGGAATCTGACGTTTCGAAATTAAGCTATATGTGAGCATACTGTGGATAAACCCAGCCACTACATTAGGTTTGATAAACCCCAAATCCTCGCTAAGGAAAATAGATAAATTTTTAGAATGATCCGCGCGGCTATTGAAATACAAAAACATCCTAATTTCAATAGAGAGGATCGCTGAAAACTTTCCACCACCTGGAACCCACTCATAAAATCATTGAAGTCTCAAACCCACCATCCCAGAGGACAAGACATACTATCAGCTCATTCTGCGGTAATCCAGGGCAGTACGCGAGGCAATTAAGGAATCGTTGGCGGTAGTTTGATATAATAGTTATGTCAACTGACAGACGAATGCCACCTCAGTCTACCCGTGACCACGGACAACCGCAAAGTGTTCGAAACGTCGGGTTTCCAAAATGTATAATCTTAAATATACGCGATTAATCCGGTTAAAATAGTTTCATTTATTGTAATATTATAGCCAAATTATTTATATAGAGATATTTACATTAATCGTATTGTTAAATATATATTTTTGTAAAGTTCATTCAGCAGTTTTTATGTAAAAGTGTAAAGAACATCCGTCCATTCAACTTCACAAATACTCATATTTATTATAATAAGTATTTCTCAATACGCATTTACATTAACATTATAATATTATAATAGATTACTGCATACAATTAAATATTAGTATTTTTTCAAGATGGCATTTAAAATAATTGAACACATAACACACACATAGCAATATTCTTATTTTTTTTTTGATGAATTTTTCAGCAAAAAAAAATAAGAACATTGCTCGGGAAAATGAAATAGGGATCAAAGTTAAGCTTCCGGTTTTCATTTGAATGAAACGAAAAAAACTTTCTATAAAAAATTACACTGTTAAAGTTAAAGACAATTAAAGTAAATTGTAACTTTTTTATAGAAATATATTTTTCCAGCTGCATTCCAAAAACAGTGGAACCATGCAGCCTACGACTGTGCGAGCAAGCGTGCGCCGTGCGGGACCAGCGGATATGGTGCACGTGCCACCAGGGGTTCAGGTTCGATGAAGATAGCTACCTAAAGAAAAAACAACCATTTTGTGTAGGTAAAGTATCAAAATCGTTAGTTTTTTTAAGTTTAATACCTTACTGGAAATCTGGGTGGAAACTAAGAATCTAGTGATGTTTTTTTTCATTCTCCTACCATCTATATAAACCATCTCCCTCAATGAAGAACCTAGTGTTAAAACACTCTTTTCTCCTGTAAAACACTTTCGTTCTTTTCTTTTCATCGAATTCTTGAAACATTGCGTGCCTCGTTACCAGAGCGAGGAAATGAAAATATTTAATATTAAATTCTCACAAGTGGAAATCGAACCCACATCCATCGCGTTTACAGTCACACGCTTGTGCCCCTGCGCCACGAGGGCCTATTAAACTTTTGATAATTTCTTGCTGCTTTCATCTTATATAATAAGCTATAGATTATTTAATATTTCAATTTCCAGACATAAACGAATGTGATACAAACAACGGCGGCTGCGACCAGCTGTGCATCAACGACCCCGGCGGCCACCACTGCGAGTGCGCGCCTCCCCTCGTGGTGGCCGGCGACGGCAGGAGGTGTATGCAATCGGTAGCTATTGCTTTAAAGGTATATTTTTGTATCAGGTACATGTAGAATTGAATATGTATTTAAAAAGGAGTTTCTAATTAGAAATAAGGAAATGGAATCTTGTTTCTTAATTTACTACAATGATTTCTAATATATGATATTCCTTATTATTCCTATATCTGGGCTCTGTCTGTCAGCCATCAAAAATCCGTAAAATGACAGTGAATGCGAGATGTGCCTATTTAAAGTCGGCTTTACATTTGAGTATATATTGTATACAAAAATATTTAATACTTTATAGGAGCCTCTACCGCTCGTGCGGGCCTCGTCGCGGTGCTACGCGCCGTGCGATACGGTGTCTTGGCTGTCGAGGAAAGTGAAGCAACTGAGCGACCAACTCCACACGACGCAAGCTGCCCTTAAGAAATTATTAGAGAATCCCCTGTTCAAAGGAGAAGGTACAAACAATTATGTAACATTATTTTTTGTGTGTCTGATGCGTGTAGGTTTGTTGTATGTAGTTTTTAAAAATATTAAATATTCTCTTTTCCCTTTTTAATTCATTTAGGAAACATTACGATTTAGTGATAAAATCCAAAGTTTTCATCTAAGAATAAGATTTTTTAAATTTTAAACCTTTTTATCTGAGAAGAACCAGAGAAACAAAAATATTTCAAATAAAGACATTGTTAAGTAGAAATCGAACTTTAAACTATTGCGTTCAGTCAAGAGTCTTTTTAGAAATATAAGTTTGACTAAAATTAAACTAAGTTTAAATTGCAAACTATAAATTTACTAAGCAGAAATATAAGTTTGACTCTGCATAATTATTGTATCTTTATTATAGGATGAATAAGTTCTCGCTGTTTTTTTTTTGTTTAAAAAAATGAATTTAAAATATAATGCTTACAATGACATTACTCAAAGTATTGTCCATCATTAGAGACCACTTTCTCCCATCTCTCTGGTAGCAATTGAATCCCCCGTCGGAAAAACGACTCATCTTTCGAGGCAATCCAGGAATCAAGCCATTTTTCGGCTTCTTCAAAAGAATGGAAGCGCTGCTCGCTTAAACCGTGCGCCATCGACCGAAACAAGTGGTAATCGGAGGGGGCTATGTCCGGTGAATACGGCGGGTGGGGTAGAACTTCCCATTGAAGTGTTTCCAGGTAAGTTTTGACTGGTTTTGCCACATGTGGCCGAGCATTATCATGTAATAAAATCACTTTGTCGTGTCTCTGCTCGTATAGTGGCCGCTTTTCTTTCAGAGCGCGACTCAAACGCATCAACTGAAGTCGATAGCGAGCTCCCGTGATAGTTTCATTAGGTTTAAGCAGCTCATAATAAATTACGCCCTGCTGATCCCACCAAATGCAGAGAAGAAGCTTAGAACCATGGATATTTGGTTTTGGCGACGATGTTGATGCGTGACCCGGCATGCCCCACGATTTTTTTCGCTTTGGATTGTCGTAGTGAATCCACTTTTCATCCCCAGTGACGATACGGTGCAGAAAACCTTTTCTCTTTTGCCGTTGAAGCAACAATTCACACATGAGAAAACGTCGTTCTACGTCTCTCGGCTTCAACTCATACGGCACCCAATGCCCTTGCTTTTGGATCATTCCTAACGCTTTTAAACGTTTTGAAACTGTTGACGCATCTACTTGTAACGTTTTCCCGAGCTCTACTAACGTCTGACATGGATCTTCTTCAAGCAATGCCTCCAATTCTGTCTTCAAATTTTGTCGGTGCTCCAGAACGCTCTTTGTCTTCAAGGTCAAAATCATTACTTTTGAAGCGCCTAAACCAGTCTCTGCACGTTGTATTCGACAAAGCATTGTCTCAACGAGAATTCTGTGTGCTTCTGCTGCAGATTTTTTCTGAATAAAGTAGTGCAATAAAATTCCCCGCAAAAACACTTTATTTGGCACAAAAGTACACATTTTCACAAAGGGAAAATAAATATGTAGTTGACACTGTAGTAAACACTATTCTACTATAATTTGAGGTAACATATAGTAATACTTTGGTGATTCGTCACCGTACGAAATTCCATGCACAGAGAGAATTTATTCAAGGTCCTAAAAACAAAACTTTTGTCAATGTTCTTAAACCAAAATATCTTAAAATACATTTTAAATATATCACTCGAATATTTAAAACAGATGATGGTCGTTTCGCAGAGGGCACGCACGCTTACAGAGTACTCGACGCTACCGCACCGTTGGAGGGTGGGTACTGTCGATGTGAACGCGGGCCTAGAGTAAGTATTTTTTTGTCATCTTTTTCCATAGAAACAGAGGAAATAAACTAAATGACTCTTGATTGCGATCACTCCGTCCTAATAACTGTCAAATATTGGGTACATACATTGTAAGACTCCGTTCTTCACTTTTCGCCGAATGCTGGAGGCACTGCGTGTTGAGTGGCGGAACTCGACGCCGCGCTTTGCCTCGACACCAGAGCGAGGAAATGAAAAAAATCTAAATAAATACTTAATTTCGTCGAGTGGGGATCAATGCCACAAGCAGTCGCATTTACAGTCACACACTTGTGCCCATGCGCCACGACTGGCTTCGTAAAAAAATAAAGAAACCTAAATAGGCTTATATCTTTGTACAATAATTTATTTCATTTGTATCCTGTGTGTTTTGTTCTGTTGTTTTTACATTTAAGTTTTATTTATTCTAGGGCCCAGCTGGTCCCCCGGGCATGGAGGGGCCAAAAGGGGATACTGGGGCGCGAGGACCACGTGGAGCTCGTGGGCCGAAGGGATCCCTGGATTTAATGCTACTTTTACTAGCTGATATTAGACATGATATACATAATCTTGAAGAAAAAGTGTACAAAGATGGAGAAAAGTAAACATAACATTTTAATTTTTTATAAGCGTATAAATCAATCTATAAAGTAAATATTTAAGTTATGTGGGCCATTTGAAATATATATGAATAAAATTGTAACTTTACAAAAAAAATGCATCTTTCTTAAGTTAACATTGAAGTATTTTTCTTATTTTCTGTTATGGAATTTCTGGAATGTAATAAGTTTTTTCTCATATACATGTATTATATATTGATAAAAAAACATTACAGACCAGAGCGTTTCAACCTTCAAAAAGCTTGGAAACATCAACACAAGCAAGAACAATTAGAAAAAGAAAGCAACGTGGAGCAGGACCTGGAGGCGTACACCGCGCCGCCCGTCGTAGGCGCTGACCCCGTGGAGATATCGCACCATGGTAAGTTGTTAATATATTGTAAAAAATATTAGTCTTTTATAAATTAATTTGATTTTTTATTTATTTTTATTAATATATGTGGCTCATTCCAATTCCAACAACCCTCACTTAAAAACTCATTTTAAGATAAAAACTTTTAAACAAACAGTTAGTAGACTATCACATCAAAACCAAATTCATAAAAAAGCTGGTTAAAAGGCTATTGCTTTGATAACAGTACAAGCCCAAAAGGGTAACAAAAGCTTCTAATTTACTTCAACTTCATAGTATTAAAAAAGAAACTAGTATGAAATTTAAATTCTCAGTATGAAACTTTAAATTCCCGATATTAAACTTAAACTAACGCAATTAAACTTTAAACTCAAGGTACAACGGGAGAAATAAGCCAAAAATCAGAAACTACAACGGACTGGACACTAGTGAAGGGCGATAGCTACGACAGCACCGACGCGCTGGACATCGCCGACATGGACGAGAAGCTGCGCCAGCTGCGACAGCTGGCCAACGCGACGGGGGCCAGCGACGACGACGATGTCGACACGGATTATGATTATAGCTTTTATTAGATATTTTTGTACAAAAATTGTGTTGTTTTTTTTTTAATTCGTTGGTTCGTTCCTTTATATTTTCCTTTTTCAGTTGGTTGGGTATTGAAAACAAAAACTTTGGAGAATAGAAAAATTTATCATATTTTTTTAAAAAGTTCAAATTTCAAAGCCTGTGCTTTGAAATTTCTTGTACTCTTTTAACAATATTTGTTAAAGAATGTAATTAAGAAATAAAAAGTACTAGATCTAGTTCTAGGCCCGTTTAAAGTAAATTTAAATTGTGAGCCACAAAGCAAGAACCACAAAATATAATAATACATGAAGTTAAAAAAAGAAACTAAAAATAAATAAAAAATCAGCTTCACGCTGTATCCCGCACACAGCAGGGTAGGCAGAGGGAACCTAGTGTTAAGACACTCCATTCCCCACTTTCTGCCGAAGTCTGGAGGCATTGCGTGTTGAGTGGCAGAACTCAACGCCGCGCTTAACCTCGACACCAGAGAGAAGAAATGGAAATATAAATTTAAGTAAATATTTCGTCTCCTCGAGTGGGGATCGAACCCACAACCAGTCGGTTTTGCAGTCACACCTCGTGCCGCTGCGCCACGACTGGCCTTAAGAAAAATTTAACTAGAATCTTGTATATACTGATCTATACTATTATTAATATAATAAAGAGTTTGTTTGGTTTGTTTAATTTAAGGCTAAGATCTCTGGAATTACTTTCTTTTTGTTTGAAACCAACACTACGATATATTCATTATAACATTACAATACATTCCTTACTTAAAATTACATAAAGAAATAACAACAATAATGAACGCCTTTGAAAAGCTTTAACTGCGTACGCCTAAAAAATAGTTAAATATATGTAAGTACTTTACGTAATCAAAAAAAATCTACTACGAAAAGAAGGTTGAACTATGAACGACGGTGAATACTGTAAATTTAGTATTATTTTGAAAGAATACAGGTTAGATTTTATTCTTACTCGCAAACGAATGTTATGTACTCTTTGGCGTCGTTGTTTTCTGTTGTTTTATTTGGTGGAATATGGCTGGTCGTTTTCTGATTTGATGAAACCAGTTGTTCATGATAGAATGTACAAATTATTTAATCATGTAGGTATGCCATATATTAAAAATATGCTATATCTAGATCTATAGTTTATTAAACGAAAAACAACAATAAAATAATTTACAATACAATATAATATAACTATCTACATCTTAGCATTTGGCGCCCCGGTGCCAGAGAGACCACGCTAGGAACAAAGATTGAAGATAAAAAGATATAATAATAAGATCTTTGATTTTCACGATTATTACACATTTCAAATATAAAATAATATATATTTTAAATATTACATATTATTATATATTTAAATATATACGGTTATTATTACAAATAATAATAATATAATAACTATAATATAATAATATAGCTATAGCTATAGCGACAGATATAGATACGGTTATATTGTGCTAAAAGTAAAAATCGTTGATAATTTATGTAATTAACTATTTCCATTTTCATTTTAGTTTCTTAAAAAGTGGTACTGGCGACAGACGGTTGGTACTTTGTATTCGCTGGAACTTATATAATAGCGATATACTACATAATTATAGTTTGTGAGCAGATTGAAAGTTTACATAAAAGGAATGAAAAAATTTAAAACCAGCAAAAAATTAACTGTAATGTATTATTATTACATGTAAACATAAAAAAAATAACAACAAGGCCATCCTGGCAAAAGGGAAAAGATCTACTAGTACTATCTATAGTCTACTAGTCTACTAACTCACGGGTTCGACCCATATTCAGGAGAATGAAACCAATACATTATAATATATATTTATTAATCTTTCACAATACAATAATACATTCAACTGGCGACCGACGGTTGGTACTGTGCTGCGAGTCGCTTGAACTCATTGACTTTAGCGTTGTACTCCTTTGTGAAGGGATGGTCGGCGTGCGCGTCCAACAGCTGAGCGAGGTAACGGGATGATACCTGAAAGTTATAAGAAATATGAGAAAATTTTAAAAACACATCACACACACACACACACACACATCACACTCGTGTCGCCGCTGTCGTGGGGCAGGGGCATAAGAGTGTGACGCAACGGTTGTAGGTTCGATCCTTACTCGAGGAAATGAATTACTATTTATTAATATTTTCATTTTCTTCGCTCTGCCACCAAATCATAAGCCCAGCGTTGAGTTGTGCCACTCAACACGCAACGACTCGAAAAATTCGACAGAAAGTGAGAATCGGAGTGTCTAAACACTAGTTTCCCTCTGCTTACTCTGCTTTGTACGGGATACAACGAGAAGCTGATTTTTTTTACATTTGCATTGTCCATATTAATTGAAAGGTCAGTGTATTAAACACAACAGTAGCATGATTGTCCATAAAACATGGTAATCATATAATTCAAATAAAAAATATATATTTTATTACACGATAGACTAAACTAAAACTCTATGGCTACCAAAAAAGCATAGGTATTATATTTATTTAGAAAATGTATAAAAATTTTAACGTAGCGGGACTCGAACCCGCGCCTCTTGGAAACCGACCAGGCGCTCTGACCAATAAGCCGTACGTTCTCATCAAGCTACGTCGAAATTTTTATACACTTGTTACAACTTATTGTAACAAGTTAGTGTTCTATGTTATATATGTATTATATTTAGAATAATACATACCTCCGGTGGTTTCCCGCTGTGAGCAGCGGTCACGGCCAATCCGAGGAGGAGCTCCGGTTGCTGTGGAGCTCTCGTCTGAGCCTCTGTTAACATCTGCTCAGCTTCTTCCCACATGCCTAAAAAAAATTGTTATGTATACTATATATCATATACTTTTTTTAGGTTCATGCTGTATCCAGCATATAGCAAAGGAAGCGAAGGAACTTAGAAATAAGACACTTCGTTCTCCAAGCACCGCCCAATTCGAGGCATTTTGTGTTTAGAAGCGAAACTCAACACCGTGTTATATCTAGTTACCAGAGCGAGAAAATGTAAATAATTCATTCAACCGATTGGAAATGGCACCTAAAGCCGTCGAGTTTGTCAGTACGGTCGTTAGATGCTGTGCCGTTATAGTATAGTATATAGTATTTTAAATAGAATAAAACATGTTCTCCATAGTTTCTTTTTTCATAAATCTAATTGTTACCAGTAAATACCAATATCTATTTTTATTTCTCACATAATTTTTATTTATATTTATTTGATAGAAATAAAAGCCATTATAGTGCGGTAAGACAATATCTGACTTTAAACGCAATTATTGTCAATTTAAACTCAAATCAGGGAAATTAAACCTTTTACTACTTTACTCCAACACTTTATCTCATTACACTAGGTTTTCTCTGCCTACTCCGCTACAGGATACCTGCTGGATACAATGTGAAACTAAATCATTAAATAAAAAAGAAAAAAATTAACATTTTACTCTACTAAATGAAGATTAGGAAAAAAAGACTAGAAAAATGTTTTATAAATAAATATGTAAGACTTTCAACATAGTTTGAACATATGGTTAGTGGTCTTGAATGGCTTCCAAGAGGTGCGAGTTCTAATCACGTAACGTTCAAATATGTGTGCGAGTTTCCTAAAAAAAAATAAGAAAATAATATCAACTAATAAACTATAGCAATAGTAATAAAACAATAAATACCTCTGCAAGCAGCAGCCGCAGCGCCTACAGCTGAAGGTCCGGCACCTAATGCACCAAGTCTCTCTGCTAACTCCATTATACTATAGTGTGCATCTTGAACACCTGGACCACCCTGTAAATATGAAATAACATGGATTTTTACTTTATTCTCATCTCTCTGATATATTATTTTATATTCAATTATCAACAACAATACGTGACCTTTCATCAAAAGATCGTAAAAGAAGAAGAGAAATAAGTAAATTTTATTAAATAATATATTGTATATGTATTTTATTACTATGTACAACAATTTGCTATAAATTACCATTAATAAATGTTGAAGTGTAAAGATAAAGAGAAAAAAAATGGTTCTGAAATTCGGAAATGTATGGGAATGATGTGCAAATCCAACTAATGTTAACAGTAAAGTTTAACATAATGAAACCTACGTCTTTCGGAAATCGTCCAAGTGCTATATATCATTTCCTCGAATAGGAATCGAACCCACGGTGTAATTCGTTCACAGTCACATGCTTGTGCTCCTGTACCACAAGTGGCCTAAAACTCATTCTTATTTGTATTGTTATAATACTTTTATAACATATTTACATTTGAAGGGAGATTACTGGAAATTTCCACTACCAAAACTCAAAATCATTTCCTCTTAGAGAATTCTTTTTTTTTAGCTTCATACTGTATCCCACACTCAGGCGGGTAGGCAAAGAGCAGAGGGTCTTGGGTCTAGAGAATAGTGGTAAGGAACTCCATCCCCCCCTTTCTGCCAAATTCGGGAGGCATTGCGTGTTGAGTGGCGGAACTCAACGCCGCCCTTTCAGATTTCGCTCGAAACGCTCTGGTGTTGAGGCACAAGTCTTTTGATGATTTACGTTATTGCATATCAAGTTTAGAAAAATACCCAACAACAATGGGATTTGAGTCACAGAACTACACACAATTATATAATATTTTTATGTATTTTCTATAATATTTTTATATACATTTATTTACCTGAGCCAAATTAAGCCAACTTTGCGCCAGTTGAGTTAATGTACTATCATCTTCAATATCTTGCAACCCTTTAAGTTGTTTCTTTGCTAAGTCTGGTCTGTTCATCGCCAGCAAGCATTGTAATGTGAACGCACTGAGCTCCAATGATTCAGCTTCATGTAGAATTCTTTAATGAAATATATTTTATTTTACTATATTTTGTATATGAAGATATTGTTTGATAATATCACACAGTATGAAGTTGTCATGGCACAGAGTCACAATTGTGAATGCAATGGTTTTGTATTCGATTCCCACTTGAGGAATGAAGAATTAAATATTTTCATTTCCTTGCTCTAGTAATAATGCAAAGTGTGGTGTTGAGTTCTGCCACTCAACATGTGTTGAATTATTTTAATTTACGTTTGCCAAATACTATGCTGTAAAAGCCAAAGTTTATCTTCAAAATTTTTACTTAATAATGGAATAACTATTGCTTGTAAGTTTCATTATCAATGTCAAATAAAATTTGGTGAAATATCACCTTGCAATTTATAAAATTATTTATTATATTTTTCTTATTATGCCTTATTTATAAGAAAAACATTGTCGCGAACTTTTGTTTGGGACTAATAAAGTAGAACATTTTTGTCATACATTGTACTGACATTTATTTTACTACATGTTCAGCGCAAATGCTTAAAGCAATTCAACGGCATACATTATTGTTGTTATTTTATTATGTTAGGCTGACTAAGAATTACACTGTAATGTTATATGGCCTATAGCAATCGTAAAGAAATTAGCTTTCATAAAAACACAAAAAAAAGTAAACCAGACCAGTAGATCCAGAGATATTAGTGTTTAAACAAACAAACAAAGAAACTCTTCAGCTTTATTATATTAGTATAGAATATGCACATATCAAGGTGCTCTGAGAGTATCCAGTATTAACACTATCCACCTGCTATCTTCCCAAATTTAAAAACACACACAATATTTTAAATTTGGTAGGGCGCAGAACTCAATGCAGCAACTCTGTGTATCCGTTAACATGAACTAATGTAAAGTATTTGAAACATAGGGTTCCCAAAAATGTATAATACTAAATATACATGATTAAAGTTTCACATAAAACATGTAATAATAGGAAAATCAAAGATCAAAACTGTTGAAAAACTTACTTTAATGCTGCTTCATAATTCCCTTCATGATAGTAGATAGTAGAAGCAACAATAAGGAATATATCATTTGTTAGCTCAGTTCCCTTTGCAACCTATAATGACAATTAAAGATATTAATATAAATACTAAAGAAGAATGGAAAAAGAGGCAAACTGTAACAGTTGAGAGGTTGATTTCCATTCAGGAAAATGAAATAGTTTCATTTCCTCTCTGGTACTGTAACAAACCACAGCATTAATTTTCGCCGCTTAACACTATATCTCAGAAATTGAGCAAAAAATGGTAAATCTTAACACTACATTCACTCTACCTACTCTGCTAAATGCAAGATATGTGAAGCTTAAAATCTATATGTACGCTAAGAAAGCTGGAAAAGATTATTAATTAATATTTTATTTTTTCTCTAGCAAACCAAACATGTTTCAACTTACTCTAGCATCAATCTCAGATACTATAGATGGCTTATTGGCACCAGGCGATAAATAATCAACCAATGTCTTTAATGGTTGTAACATAGGGTCAGCACTTTTTAGCTCTTGTAAAACAATCCTATAGTTGCCCTGTGCAATATACGATCGATACAGAAAAGCATCTCGCTGGAGAGCTATGAGCGGAGAAGACGGCTGCAAAGAAATAATAAATTAATATTATAAATTTAGATATCTTAAATTCATATAGCAAAGCAATTTCATATGACTGAGAAAACTAGCTCTAAGAGAAGTATTTTACAAAAATTTGAAAATTTTATTACAAAATTACATCAAAACAAATGTCAACACGTCATCGGTATAAACAGTAGCTACTTTTATCGCAATAGAAAACTGTAAATATATTTTTTATACATTTAAAATGTTACTTACGTTTACATTTTGCGCTTCATTTATGGCTTGTTGATAATTTCCAACATAATATGCATTTTTAACATCGAAAAGCTCATCGACATCCTGCTGCTGACGTGCCATTTTGACAACAACTGACAGCTGTCAAGCAATAGTAAGCTATATAGTATATAGATAGGTTAACAAATGCTTAGTCGTTCAAAAATTAATGTATAGTCCTTTTTACTTGTAAAACTTTTAATGTTTTAATAAAATTAGCAAGATTAAATATTATTTTATTAAATTTTGACATTAGTCGTATTTACAATAAAAACTATGATTGAAAGAACGACTACGAAAATTTTTACGAAAAATTTGTCGTCTTCCTTAAACCACATCATTAAAAATATTGTCAAAATACAGGGAAATACATAAATATAAATAAAAATACGAACATTACTATAATGTTCCTATAATAGTAATTTCTGTATTAGGTATTATACTAAAAATACATAGTCCAGAACTACCTATAGTTGTCCATTAACTGCCACAGAACGGATGCAGTAGTTACATCTACCTCCTATATATTTTGTCTCTTCTATAGAGCGTTTACCACCAACCAAGTAATTGGAAAGTCACTCAGAGTTTGCGTAGCCAAGTTGTTCATTGCAAAAAAATCCCAATATTAGATTAAGAAGCCACAAAGTATAACGCATTTACTTGCTTATCTCAAGTGCTTCTTCACTTGTTGAAATAAGGATCAAACACCATTAGAGCCATTAACACGAAAAAAAGGATATTATTTTATTATATAAATAACAATAACAAACAATGGAACTGCAACAATACAGAAAATGTTAGACCACATTATTTGCTTTAATTATAATTTCATTTTAAAAAATAATAAAATAAATCAGCTTCACGCTGTATCCCGCACACAGCAGGGTAGGCAGAGGGAACCTAGTGTTAAGACACTCCGTTCCCCACTTTCTGCCGAATTCTGGAGGCATTGCGTGATGAGTGGCAAAACTCAACGCCGTGCTTAACCTCGACACCAGAGCGAAGAAATGGAAATATAAATTTAAGTAAATATTTCATCTCCTCGAGTGGGGATCGAACCCACAACCAGTCGGTTTTATAGTCACACCTCGTGCCGCTGCGCCACGACTGGCCATAAATATTTTTTACATTATAATTGTATAACGTAACATTAACTTACATTAGACATTCATAGCAGCAGATCAAAATTTTGAATATAAGCTAAAGGAAAATTTGAACATTTTAGGTACTACCACAAAAATTCTAGAAGCTCTGTGGAGCCTAAAGTTTTCAACAAGTAAAATAAAAAAGACCATAAGTCATCAATTTCGTTTTTAAAATATGTCGGAAATGAAAACGCTCCTGAAAGATAAAGAATATGTGCCTATATTATATACCTAACATTATTTTATCCTAATCCTATATTAGAAAAATAAAAAAAATAACAGCTTTTATATTTTTAAGCCCTCAGCTATCTTTAACATTTAATAAAACCTGTTGTATTAAAATGCTTTTATTTCAATTTTCTGTTGAATTTCATTTTACCTTTCCTAAGCTTGCATGGATGTTTTGTGTCTGTGTCAGTAAATCCAAATTAGTTTCACTACATAATAACATTGCAGGTAAAGTACCTTTATATTTTTTCTGATTGTTCTTTCGATGTTACCTTGTCTTTGTGTACAATGAATAAAATACTGCTTTCAATGATTCCGTCGTGCAGTAGAAGAAAAATCCGTTAAATTTCGATGGAATTACGTGTTGATTGGCGGTACTCAACGCTGCACTTTGACTCGATACTAGATCAAAGAAATGAAAATATTAAATATTTCATTTCCTCGAGTGGGGATCGAACCCACAACCTGTCACCATTACAGTCACACGCGTGTTCTCCTGCATCATGACTTGCCTCAAATATAAGAATATATTTTAAAATACGTCGTTACGTTTGATATATCATAGATTAAATTTATTCTGAACAAAACAAGCTTCTGATTCATGAATGAATGATTCCTCGTTTCTCTGAACCGACTCGTCTTTCTGAACTGTTCTTGGGTTCATAAATTTATTGTACGTCATACATTTTGATGATACCACCCCACTACTGTAAAGTAGGTGACTATACATGCACATTTGCATTTTGCGCAAAAGTTATAGGTTGAAGTTTTTATCTGCTTCACGCTGTATTCCGCATGTAGCAGGGTAAACAGAGGGAACATAGTGTTAAAACACTCCGCTTACCACTTTCCGCCAGATAAGGCGTTGCATGTTGAGTGGTGGAACTCAATGCCACGCTTTACCTACTGCTACACCAGACCGAAGAAATTTAATAAATTATCTAAGACACAATACGTAATATGTTACGAAGACGGAGTAATTTGTTACTTTGTACTTTCTATAATACGTGTCGTAAAAATATCTTAAATTTTGAAGTTAACTTAGTGCTCTACAATATTTAACTAATTTCTTTTAACATTGAGTGAATATTTATTATTTTATTTTTCACCCACCTCTATAATTTAAATATATTTTATTATAAGATCGTAATAATAATAACAATATTAGGTAAACCAATAACCATAAAAGTACAACAAAACGAGCGTGCCTCTGGCGCCAGAAGACGTGGGTTCAAATTACGTACGTGACGAATAATCGGTTCAAGTGATTTCCTGCTAAACTTCTTAGCCTTTTTTTAATGTAAACACAAAATAAAGAAAAAAATTGAAAATAAGTCCCTTTTTTATAACATTTTTGAAATGAGTAGCAAGGCAAGTAGCAAGGGGAGGCCTCGCCTTGGTTTATCTCAGAGTACACAGTATCGATGATGCTGGAGAAAGGTCGTGTAAAAAGCATGAGGAACCCTCGGAGGGAATGTATGAAGAGGTTCATGATAATGGACAAGGTGGTAGAAGTATGCAGCGACCGTAGCGTTTGACGCTCAGCTCTCTGGCCACCCCGATAGGCTTATACGTTAGGATTTATACGTTAAAAATTAAGTCTAAAGCTAAAAATTTTATTTTTCAGTTTCACAATGAATACCGCATGTAGCAAGGTAAGAGGAATACGATACTCCTCTCTTCTCTTACTGTCGAATTTTGGAGGCATAGCGTGTTGAGCGGCGGAACTCAACACCGCGCTTTATTTCGACACCAGAACGAAAAATGAAAATATCAAATATTTCATTGGGAATGGAACCCACAACCTGTCACGTCACACGCTTGTGCTCCTACGACGTCACGACTGGCGTAAAAAAATATATTTTTATTTTAATTACCTATCGTTTATAAAACTATACATGTATATCTTTCAAATATTATTAAAATAGTCTTAAACACAATAAAATTTTATAAATAAAATACAAGAACAATGAAACTATGAATGAAGATCGCGCTAAGACTTAACAAAGTGTAATACTTTATTTATTGTTTTATTTTCCAACTTGTTACCTCTGTAATGACTGGAGAGATAACATAGAGTATTTCTTTATTACTTAAAGGTGTTAGTGGTAGTATTTAATGGAGGCAAAACAACTATTTGTAACGTTTACTTTCTATTCTTTGTTCTTTATACCTGTTTATAATGGATATTGTGTTATAGAAGTATCTACATAATTGTCTAAAATTTACATTATGACCAATTTTTCGTTTTAATTTTATTATGTAACTTGACTTCGGGCAAGGCCAGTCGTGGCGCAGTGGCACGTGTGACTGTAGAAACCGACTGGTTGTGGGTTCGATCCCCACTCGAGGAGATGAAATATTTACTTAAATTTATATTTACATTTCTTAGCTCTGGTGTCGAGGCTAAGCGCGGCGTTGACTTCTGCCACTCAACACGCAATACCTCCAGAATTCGTCAGAAAGTGGGAAACAGAATGTCTTAACACTAGGTTCCCTCTGCCTACCCTGCTGTGTGCGGGATACAGCGTGAAGCTGATTTAATTTAATTTTAATGACTTAACTTTGCTTTACGCTGTATTCCTAGCGGGGTAGTCAGAGCCGAAATCCACTGTCAACTTCTTCATACATGCCCTCCGGGGGGTCCTCATGCTTTTTACGTGACCTCCCTCCAGTATCTTTGATACTCTGTTTTCGATGGTCAATCGAGGTCTCCCTCTACCTCTCTTACCGCTCAATTTTTCCATCATAAATCTATTTTGCCATTCTTCTCATTCGTTTGACGTGCCCAAATCGCCTTATTTTTTATATCATGTATCTTTATGCGTGAATAACGAATAACATTTGTGGGTCAAATAATTACGTATTTAAAGTAAGGATTCATGAGGTCACTCAAATTTTTCCTTGTAAATAAATAGAATCGGTAACCTTTAACTTTATGGATAGTCACAAGCACGAGGTCACTACCTAAGATAACTTATAATTTTTATTATGACCATACCACTATATAATTATGAAACATTATTATTAAAGAACTATTTTGTAGCCAATATTTACGAGGTAATTTTTATAAAAAATAAATAATATCTTAATAATTACTAAAAATACAGAATAAAACATGGCTTTACTATGTATCCCGCACACAGCAGGGTAGGCTGAGGGAACCTAGTATAAAGACACTTCGTTAACCATTTCCCCAAAAAAAAGTAAAAACATATTTTTAAATTAAAAGTAATATCTATACTTTGATTTTTTTGTAGAAAAGCACCTTCATAAAAAATGACATCACTTGATTTATTACACGCTGCGACAGGTAAGTGCCAAAATAGTTTTTTTTTAAAGGAATGTTCCAGGCATAGAATTTGAAATTGTAGAGCTTTCGACACACTAGTCTTCCCAAAAAAATTGGCATACATAGAGTAGTCCATCCATTCGTTTCATTCAGGCATACAAAACTTTTACAAATAAATCATTTGGAATTAAAAAAAAAACGATATCATTCAACATCGTTTCATTGAAGTCACTACAACAACAACAATGACAGCTGTCAAATTTAATTTAGTCCACTTCCAGTAAATTTTATATTTACACATCTTACTTTTTTTGGAAACGTATAAAAATTTTTGGTAGCCGGATTTGAACCCGCGACTCTAAAAATATACATATTTTTTTCTAACCGCAACAATACTTGAAAAATATTAATTTATCCTTACAATGTTAACGATACTAATGTCCAAAAAGAAATAAGTAATACCTATAGGGGATACCGCCATTGCATTGGGTAAAATCCTAATATTAAGTTATAGGTAGGTAACTTTTGTTTCTAGGTAAGTAACTGACTCATCATAATAAAACAGGGATATGAGTAAGCAATTTTATTTGTTAACAGTTTTTTAAACTCGCAAGGGATTTTTGTACAAAGATTATTAGCACGTTAATGGCTAATTATATTAAAAAGAGGGTAAGGGTGTAAAAGGAGAAGAGATTGATCAAAAACTCTTTAGAATCGAAGTAAAAATAAGTTGAAGATATCATTTTACTTTTGAAGTTTTTCTATAGGTAGATACAAGTAATAATTAACAAATTAGAGACATCTTATTTCCATGAACTTGATATCTCTTAATTTGAAATTTTACATAAACTATATATAAGATTACATTTTTTAATTAGATTCAATGTCTCGACAAAACTACAACTCAAAATAAAGTGAACTTAAGTAAACTAGCAAATAAAGCAAGTTTCAAATACATCTTAAAAAGTTTAAACTCTAACATTTAACAATAGAAACCGTCCAGCTAGAAAACTTTCAACTCCAACACGTCATTTTGAGTCACTTCGAGACATCCGTTGGCCACCAGCCCCGAGCTAACGACCAAGAAACGCTATAACCGCCACGACTGCAGGCCCGGTGCACCGACAGATGTTCCAGCCCTGAGAAAGGTCTCACAAAGGTTCCTACCTCAGGGGTCATTGCCATGAATGAATTTTTGCATCGCGAATCTTATCGGCGCTATTGGGGTGAGATTTATGCGGTGGGAAAGAAATTTGATTTGATTTTGTTTGTCGAAAATTATTAGCTAACGAGGGTTTACCGATACTAATCTGGTTATTTATTTCGAATTTTATTTTTTTTTGTATGGTAGCGTGTGTCTGTCTGTCTGTCTGTGCCTAAATTATCTAAGGATGTTGAGGTATAATAAAAGTATTATATTAATGTATCCGTATAGGTAGGTAGTTTCTTTTTCCCAGTTTCACGCTGTATCCCGCATGTAGCAGGGTAGGCAGAGGGAGTCTAGTGTTAAGACACTAAGTTCTCCATCTTCCGCCAAATTTTCGGGGCATTGTGCGATGAGTGGCTAAGCTCAACGTTTTTGCCTTGATACCAAATCGAAGAAAATAAAATATTAATAAATAATAATAATTCGATCTCTTAAAAAGAGATTGAACCCACAACTGTTACAGTCTCAAAGCTGTGCTCTACACGACGGCCTCTAGATATGTAGGTAGCTAGTTATTTATTATAATTTTAACAGTTCAAAGAATTATATATTGATAATAATTAATTAATTAATTAACTGTACGTACATATATAACCTTATAAATATTGAAATGTGATCGTTAATTAACAACTAAAATAGATTTTTCTATATATGAAGTTTCATTTTTATAGTTGACATACTCGTTATTAACATGAATTGTACTAATGGATTATATTTTTGAAGATAGAAAATGAGGCCACCGTGGCGCAGTAGTAACTAACTCTAAACGTGGTGGTAGTGGGTTTGAATGTCATTGAAAGAATTAATATTTTCCAATACTCCACTCTGGTAAGAAAAAATTCAGCGTTGAACTCCTCCAGTAAAGTGGAAAGTAGAGAACGAAGTGTCTTAACACTAGGTTTTCTCTGCCTATTCTGCTATGCGGGATAAAGCGTGAAGCTAAAAAAACATAATAAATTAATGATAAAATTACCTATATCAATGCATTAGCTATATAACTCCAAGCTTAAAAAAATGTTCAGGTATTAACCAAAACATAACTAAATTTATGTTTCTTAAATTTTATTATGAACTCAAACAATAGTCCGGAGTAGTGCAAAGTTCAATGCACCCTCCTTAGTGACCCTTTTTCAACCCTTACGACAGGCTCCACTCGAAAATGAAGAACTTCAACAGAAACGGTGTTTCCGTCCCGTTTTAACATTATAGAGTAATGTTTCTGTCTCTGTCATACTGTAGAGGAAAACGGTTGCATCATATGATATGTTCATAAATATTGGGAATTTTTACTATTCAATAGGGAAGTATTATTTTCATGAACTTCTTTATTAATTGATTATATACAACCAAGTGACTAGAATTAATAAACTAGATATATGGCCATATAATGTTAATTTTTGTCCTATTCTCCACTTTCCGTCTTTTTTAGGAACTTTGAAAGGAAATTTCCACTTTGTGTATTCAAATCCTATATATATTCTGTTTGATTTTTGAACTAAGCATATTATCTATTTATAACCATATTACCTATCTCTTTCCTTATGGAATGACTGACAGACGAAACTAATGAATTAAGAAGGTTTAAATTTGGCATATGGGTAGGTTGGGGAGTATAGAGGAGCATTGAGGCCAGTCGTGGCGCAGCAGCACGAAGTGTGACTGTAAAACCGACTGGTTATGGGTTCGATCCCCACACGAGGAGATGAAAAATTTACTTAAATTTATATTTCCATTTCTTCGCTCTGGTGTCGAGGCTAAGCGCGGCGTTGAGTTCTGCCACTCAACACGTAATGCGTCCAGAATTCGGCAAAAAGTGGAGAACGGAGTGTCTTAACACTAGGTTCCCTCTGCCTACCGTGCTGTGTGCGGGATACAGCGTGAAGCTGATTTTTTTTTTTGATGATAGATGATTATTCAGAATACATATGGGAACGGAAAAAACTGGATATTACATTTTACGATTTAAAGTTCATACAACCAAAGCAGGACAGGCAACGACTAGTACTTATCTATACATATAATAAAATTTAACTGATCACTGTTTGTACATTATACGAGAAAACCTATTATTGTAGATATCTATTAATATAACAAAACCCGAAACAATGAAATTTAAAACTTTTGTCTGTTTGTTGGTTTGTCTGTTTGTCGGTGTGCTTGTGTACGCTAATCACGGAAACGGCTTAAGCAAATTAATAAAGTTTTCAGTATTATATTTTGGCAAGCTTCCTTTAACACTTAATGGTTGTAAAAATTCATAAATAAAAATGTTGTCTATAATATATATAAAGTATTTAGATCGACAAAATTACTACAAATTAACTATTTTATTAAAATGGCTAAAACTTTCAAGAAAGCTTCAATATATAATAGATTGTCCCTTTTAATTAATAATTTATTAGAAAGGAAAATAACAATAACAACAATAATTCAGATTAGTAAATAAATTCTGTAGTTCAAGCGGGCGAAGCCGCAAGCGAGTCGCTAGTATAAAATAAAAGAATGAAATACTTTATATGGAAATATAGTATGTCCTCATATATTTCACGAAATCAATAAAAACTATATACTTTTAAAGACTGTAACCTAAAATATATCGCCTTCAGATATTACTAAGTTACAAGAGCTTTATAAATTTCAAACAATATTAGGCGCGAACGGTTGAAGCATTTGTTCGAGTTTTTTCTTCTTATTTAAGTCTTTATTTTTTAAATTGGAAGTCTTTGATCTTTCGCAGGTGATTGTTAGCAATCTTTGGCTGCTTCCAGCGATTAAAAGATTACGTTTCAGTTGTTTTGTTCAAAAGTTGAGGCAAATTAATGGCGGCTTCACGACGCGAACAACTTTTGTGAGTAATGCTAGAGAAAATCGGAAATTTTTAAAGTTACGGTATTTAAGTACAACTTATTTGAATTAAAATTAGTAACAGTTTTTATTATTAATTGATTACCAATTTCTTTTGACATTGACGATATATATTTTTTATTTGTAGGCATTTTTTATATTTTGTTTATTTTTGCAATTTTAATTTTTTTTATTGTTTTTTTAAAAAGTATTTTTTTTTATTTCACTCTTTGTGCTAAGAAATAAAAAAAATCATTTTCTCGAGTGGGAATTGAACCTGTTGTACTTACAGTCGCACGCTTGTGTACCCGCGCCACGGCTGACCTAAAATAAGTAATATCATAATAACACATAAATTACTTTCCCTATACGTCAGGACAGAAAGCCTATAACATATATACACACGGAACCTAACGCCACACTCAGTCCAATCAAAACCACAAATATTTTAAATAGGAATTTCTTATTCCGACAAAAAACTTGGTGAAATCTTTGAAACAAGGATTTGCCATATTCGACCTCCGGCGTGTGAAGGACGGAAGAAGGAAGGTGAAAAAAAATCAACATAATTAAAATTATACTGTGTAAAAACCTCAAGATCTATTTTGTATTTAATATTTATTTTTTGCTTTATATAATATTATTGTAAGTACCAGTCATGGCGCAGCGGCACGAAGTGTGACTGTGAAACCGACTGGTTGTGGGTTCGATCCCCACTCGAGGAGAGGAAATATTTACTTAAATTTATATTTCCATTTCTTCGCTCTGGTGTCGAGGCTAAGCGCGGCGTTGAGTTCTGCCACTCAACACGCAATGCCTCCAGAATTCGGCAGAAAGTGGGGAACGGAGTGTCTTAACACTAGGTTCCCTCTGCCTACCCTGCTGTGTGCGGGATACAGCGTGAAGCTAATTTAATTTTATTTTTATTTAATATTATTGTAAGTACTGTGAGTTAGAAATCACAGCTTCATACGCGTTGATATCGAATGAAAGCTCATCATATTTTTGATGACATTTGCCTTAATAAAATGAATTGTTATAGATTTCTTTTTTTGGTGATTTAGTTATTTATTAAAATAATGACGTCATTGTGGTTTTAAATGGATTGTTTTTGATTATGACTTAATGGTTCTGAATTTAGAAAATTCTTGAGCTTATATTTGTATTTGAAACATACGTATTTCTCAAGTTTTATTACACAAAGTGCGACACGACGTTCAACCACAATATTTATATTGAAATAGGTGAAAAATGGGCAACGAAGTAATTTGTGATTGAGTTTTTTAGGTTACCGTACGACGTTTTTAATTCAGTAGAAAGAAAAAAACACTTAAAAAAATACTTGATGAACATCTCAAATAAAAAAATAAATCCAAGAATCAATCAGACAATCTCAAAGAATAAATCCAAGATGCATCAAATAAGTCCAAGATGGTTTTATATTAAATTCTCACACCCAACAGGGTTCTATATTATTATTATTATACAGATCAATCAATATGTTATATTTCAACCGGAACTTTGCTTCCGATAAGAAAATAGAGAGAAGAAAAAATATATAAATAAAAACCAAAGCGACCGCGTAAACTTCGGTGCTCCAAAATTGATTCTCCTTACGTAGCTTGTCTGAACATCCGCTCTGGTAGACGGCAAAAAAAATTCTCAGGCACAATAGGCCGCTTCGCATCTGCTATCCGGCGTTTTATACGCAGATGTTCTTAAAGGGGCCACAAAAAAAATCTGTACCTGGGTACTTTTGTATTGCGAGTAGGTACGTACGTATGTAGTTCTTAAACTTGAGTTGGTTATCGCGAGGGTGACGCCGTCGCTAGCAGGACATTCCCACGCGGTTATTGTTGACGGAAGTCGTTGTAGGACTGTAATTTGCTGATACTTATGATGTGATAATGTTTGGAGATGTCGATCCTGAGTTAGTTTTATCCGTTCTCGTATTTAAATTTATTTTAAAAATTTGATTAATCGAAATAAAATGCTAGGTAAGAAATACAGCGCGGCGTCACTAAGTTGTCTCTTTCTATTGTGTCATATGAGAGAAATGAATAAGAATAAAAAAGAGAGAAAGACGTTATTAAGATGACAAAGAATCTCACTACCGTGCAACCGACAGCGAAGATGTTTCTATGTTAATATTATAACATTAAGTTTGGTTAAACGCTCTCAAGAATATCAGGAACTAAATTGAATTTCAATTTCTTTTCAAGAAAGACTATAGACTATATTACATCACATTAATCGTTTCGATGTAGCCCACTAAATCTGCGGTCAGAGTCACCTCGAGCACTTAGAATGTGTCGTGTGTCATACAAAAGTCTTAGTAGTTTCCATTTGACCACGAAGGCGAAGCCTCAGGTAAACGTTAGGTAACCAACCGATATGTAAAGTCAAAGACAGTCAGTTGAATAGAGAAAACAGACATAAAACGGCCGACCGTTTTTTGTCAAGTACATAATATAAAAATATGTATATACATTTTTGACATTTTTAAAGTGTTATTAAACACTTAGGAATATCTAAATAAGTATGTATATTCATCTCAAATTTAATTTAACATAATATGTTTCTTATAAATTCAAATTAATTATCATAGAAAGTACCTGATCCAGGAAATTAACATATCTCAATCCTGGACACCCCAGTATACTGACATTAAACTAAATATTAAAAAAATCGAACCTCCGAATCTTCTCATGTATTCTACAATAAGAGTGTAATTGTGTTGCTTATTCCTATGACGGTTGTACGTTACCTTACCTTCATTGTCATTTTGAACTAACATCGTGAAAGCCTTTGAAGAAACTTTTGAAGCGTCGCCTTGTCTAAGATTTTTTATTTTCGTCTTACACCTGGTTGCGTAGTACTATTGTTAAATTTTTAAATCAAAATAAATCCGTATTTCTTTGTATATAAATATATACTTCTTTTTATCTTTACAAATCTCTCAGAACATTCGGCGTAGGTAAATAATGGGTACTTAGTCGAAGTCACAAAAGTGACGACAACAGAAATTACCTTAAATACTGTTTTGTTTATTTTAGCTTCTTCCAGTACAGGGGGAGCCTAGTGTTAAGACACTCCGTTCGTCAGTCTTCACCCAATTTTGCATGTTAAGTGGAACAACTCAACGCCGCGCCTTATCTTGTTACCAGTGAGAGGAACCAACACTAATTAATTCGCCTGAGTAGCAATCGAAGCCACAACCTTCTCGTTAACTGTCAGGCGCAGTACCACCGTGCCACAACGATAGCCTCAGCATTGCAACTGCCGAAATGCAAAAACTACCATAAATATATTAAATTTTTAAAAAAGTTTACGACCCAAATCTTATATAAATATAATAATAAAAACCAATTATTTTAGTCTTAAAATCTACAAGGTCAAGTAACTATTATGTTAATAAAAGGTACAGAAACGTGTTCATAACTCAAGTAGCTGGGGACTGAACTTGTCAATACCGCTTTGATGTCTTGTTGCTACCGACGATTTATGTCTAGGAATATTGAACATAAATTATCTATATAAAATAGCCCGAGAAATTATTTTTGAGACATTAACTTTATAGATAGAGGCCAGTCGTGACGCAGGGGCACAAAGTGTGACTGTAAAATCGACTGTTTGTGGGTTCGATCCCCACTCGAGGAAAAGAATTTATTTCCGCCACTCAACACTCAATGCCTCCAGAACTTGGCGGAAAGTGGGGAACGGAATGTCTTAACACTAGGTTTCCTTTGCCTACCATGCTGTGTGCGGGATACAGCGTGAAGCTGATTTTATTTCTATTCTATTCATGATTTTATAAGGTATTTAACGATTGACAGTAAAATGCGCCTCATAGAAAAGTAACTGATATGACAGTGAGAAACAAGAATTTACATCAATGAGTTCTTTGATTCTGATGATTTTTTTTAAAAATATTATTAAGGAAATGAAAAATTTTACAGTTTTAATTGATTGATTTGAACTCACACTTACCGCTCGTCCAAATTAACCCAAAATAAAAAAAATGTAAGTATATTTTTGTAAACTTATGTTTTTTTATATGCTTTAAGTTTATAATTCAGTTGTTTCATTTAACATACTAAAAAATAAAAGAAAAAATATATACACCGATACGTTTTTTTTTCATTATAAACGCTACCCCGTCACCGACTCAGGTATAAATTTAAAATTCTCCAAATAAGATCGCTGTTTTACTTGTTTGTTAAAGTGCCTCGTTCAGGCCCGCCAGGCCCGCCAGGCCAGCTCTAATTATAATATGTTGTAAAGAACCCTTTTCTCAGCAAGTAGGGTAGTCTCAGTTAATAATAAATCTTCATGCGGAAAATGGATTTCAATGCGGTATTTCGTATCGTCGAGTAAGTAACTGAGTACTTGCCGTACATACACTTTTTATTTCAAATGTCCCTGAATTTTTTTAAAATTGATTTTTTTTTTTTGAGTTGTTATTTAAATTTTAGTTGAGAGTTTTTGATGAAGCTTGAAGCTGAAGCTTTTGATTATGTATAATATTTTAGCTTGCATTTGTTTCTCGTCATCATTTACTTTTAGTGATAAATGTTAGTCAAATTGAAATAAAACATAAAATAGTATATATATAATATAATTTAAATGGTTAACTTATCCATTTTATACAGTCATAATAATAATAAATAATAATATTTAGCTCGCCTAGGATTAAAGTTTAGATGATCGACAGAACCAGCAACTTTATCAGACGACATACTACTGCTAAACATTGCATCACGCACATAGCATGGTACTCGGTAGGAACCTGGGAACCTACTGTTAAACACTCCATTCGTATTAGGACACTCTTTGCTGTTGAGTGGCGGAATCTAACGCCGCGCTTTGCCTCATTACTTGTGAAAAAAAAAATATTAAATTTTACAATTTAACCTTTTTGATGATTAAATATAATTTCGACCCCTACAATTAACATACGGTTTATCTTGTTGGTTCAGTGTCGAGCTTTGTTTTGTTTACGGTTTGTAAACATACCGCTGCAATGTTGTACACCAGGGTAACAGCCGAACATAGGAGGTGATTCTAGTGTAGAAAGAATTTAGACCATCTTACAGAAAATATTTTGGTATCTAACACTACTTCCTTTGGGTCTCAGAAGTAAAAAGAATGATAATAAGAAGGAACTTTTAAAAATTTAAGCTTTTAAAAAATATATATTAATGATTTTAGGCGTATATTTCGTATTAATGTTTAAGTGTTATCTTCTTTTGCATAAAAAATATAACAAAATATTCACTTTTGCTCAGAAAGTATTCACCCTAAAATTTGTACCAAAATTTACTTGTAAATCAATTTGTTATATTTAGTATATTTATTATTTAATATTATTGGTTCAAATGTCGTAAAAATAAAGTAAACAAATCGAGGTCGTGGTGCAGTGACTGTGAACGCGAGCATTGTGGGTTCAATTCCCATTCGGCAAAAATAATATTATTTAATAATATTTTGATTTCTCCGCAAAGCGTATGCCTCATCTGACGGACAGGAAGGAACGCAGTGTCTTAACAGTCTTAATCAGGTTCCCTCTGTCTACCCTGCTATAGGTGGAATACAGGGTGAAGCTAAAAAAAGAGAATAAAAAACAAACATTCTTTACATAATCAATTAAGGCAGCCCAATAAATTATTAAAAAAGATCAGATAATGAATACGTTTCTAAACAAAGTTTAACAGCTACCTCCTTGGCAAGGTGCCTGCGATCAAGTCGGACAAGTGGTAGGTAATAAGAATTAAGATTCTCCGATAGAAACATTTAATTTTTCAGTTTTTTGACTTTTTATATTTATTACGTACTAAATATAAATATAATTTCTATTATTAGTGAAAATATGAGAAAATATACAGTTTTCCTTCATAGGAAAACGATAGATATAGGTATTTTCTCTATAGATTATGTATACTATATATTAATCCTAATTCCAAAAAAATTGTCAAACTTAGGTGAGGCCACTCGTGGTGTTGGGGTACAAGCGTGAGACTGTAATTGTGACATTTTGTGAGTTCGATTCCCGGTTGAGAAAATGTTTCTCAACACGCAATGCCTCCTGACTTCGGCGGAAAGAGGGCAACAGAAGTGTCTTAATGGGTAAGGAGTATCTTAACATTAGGTTCCCAGGTTCCCTCTGACTACACATATTTGTGCGGCGTGAATATGAAAAAAAAAACAATTTGTACAATTTGTTTTTCACAGTCACAATTTCTTATACACTAACGTTAAGTTAGTGTATTTTCTTTTTCTTTTAAATAAAAGTACAAGAAAATATGAAAGTAATAAATATAAGTTCTTAAAAGCTAAATCCCAATATTTTATATTAACTTATTATATGATAATTATTATAAAACATTTTTTTCCACAAAATCAATCAAACCAGCCTAATAACAATAGAGTATATTTCTAAACAAAGCCTAATACGAGTTGGCAAGGGGTGTCCGCACTCGATCAACTTCGAACGGTTGTTTGGCGCTATTCCATATCAAAGGACAATCCGTTGGGCCACCGACCGTTGCGTCACACACGAGACGGTTTTCGTAAATGAACGCAGTCTAGACAGTTTTTGGTAATAAATTGTGAAATTTTAACTTTTTTTAGGTTCATGCTATATATCGTACAAGGCAGTGTAGGCAGGAGCCTGGGAATCTAGTGTTAAGACACTCCGTTCCTCGAATTCTTTTTTTTCGTTCTTAATTTTTTTCGTTCTTAATAATAATAATATTTGACTAGATGAGTTCGAATGTTAATAGCATTTGGTGCTTTGTTCGCCCTCGCTACCCCGATAGATATTAAGGCACGAAGGTAAAAAAATTGAATATAATAAAATGTCGATGTGATTTTAAAGAAAATTAGGCTATAACTTACTTTAAAGTTTAACAAAGCGAGGAAAAAGTGGTTTGCGAAATAACTATTGTACGTACACTATAGAAACTAAATGATCCAGTTAACAGAATGCAGTATTAAAATTAAAAACAGAATTCAGTATCAAATAATTAGGTATTAGGTATTTTTACTCATTATCATTACCAACTGCATCACATGAGTACTGCTCATCGCTCAACGCTTCGAAAATTCGACGGTATCTGGGTAACGTAGTGTCGCAACACTAGGTTCTCTCTGCCTACCTGGTTATGGGAGATATGCGGGATAGAGCGTGAAACTGCAGTGCATCACATCTTATAACACCTATACATATAACAAGTTAAGTAAAATTTCCAATTACATTCGTGTTTCCAAAATCTTAGAAGGCTAGCAACAACAACGAAACAAACATCTCTAGCTGAGAAGAACTCTGAATACGTTTTCGGGCCAATGAAAAAGTAAGTACATCGCCTTGACCTCCGCCAGTTTCGAATGAATACGTAATACGGATCGCGCTTGGCTCAATAGGCTGAACGGTGAATGGTGGATTTACCAAAACATAGATTTTTTTTTGTAAACATATGTATATATAGGGGCTCAAAGTGTGACTGTAAAATCGACTGGTTATGGTTCGATCTCCACCTGAGAAGATGAAATATTTATTTACATTTTTATATTTTCATTTCTTCGCTCTGGTATAGACGCAAAACGCGGCGTTGAGTTCCGCTTTAACACGCAATGACTCCAGAACTCGGCGGAAAGTGAGGAACGGAGTGTCATAACACTAGATTCCCTCAGCCTACCCTGCTGTGTGCGGGATACAGCGTGAAACTGATTTTAAAAAGTATAGAATTATTGTTAAATTGAAGTTACTAAATGCTTAATCCATTAGTCATTGGCCACATATAGGCTATAATTTATTTCAAAGTTCTTAATACATGATTAAGGCCGTCGTGGCGTAAGGGCACAACGTGCGACAGTAAACGTGACTAGTTGTGGGTTCGATTCCCACTTGAGGAAATGAAATGTTCAATATTTGCATTCCCTCGTTCCTCGTTGAGTTTCGCCACTTAACACGCAATGCCTCCAGAACTCGTCGGCAAATAGGTAACAGAAATGTCTTAATAGGAACAGAGTGGCTTAAGCTAAAAAAGTAACACTAAGTATTAAGAAAGTAAAAGTAAAATAAAAATATAATATATACTTTAAAAATATTTGTGGCAATATAATTTTTTTATTATAGTCGTTGTTATGTATATTAATATTCAATTTTAAAATGTATGTTAGTACATTATTTTAGTAGATTATAGTTCGTAATTTATTTAGCTGCACACTGCTTTCCGCTTATAGCAAGGAAGGCAAAGGGAACCTGGCAGAAGCCTAAGAATCTTACTACTAAGACACTTCTGTTCCCCAATTTCCGCCGAATTCTAGAAACATTGCTTGCTGAGTGGCGGAACTCAACGCCGCAATAACATTACATACATACTTAGCTATATTTGTAACTCCAAATTTACTCGATAAGTAATAACACATTTAAGTAAATATATTTAAGTAAACCAACAGCGACCGCCCTATTAGAATTAATTAATAAAATTGTACTTTTGGACCTTCATAAGATTTTGTGTCAAAATTAGATCAAACTTCCTAAACTGGTTTAACTAGTTTAAAATAATATATTTTAATACCTTATTACTACGGGTACGTGTTCATTAGTGATATTGTCTATGTGACATTTCCGCACTTACATACAAACTTGTTAATATTAAATTATTATGATTATTAAACATCCTATCTACGGTAACGATCTATTTATATAGTTATAGTTTTAATTTGAAGTTAATTGGTATTTTTTTCTAGAAATATAGTACAGAGTTCGATTTTCATTTGGAAGGATCAAATATTTAATAGTAAGTTAAGTGCGACGTTGAGTTTCGCCACTCAATACGCAAAGTTTCAAGAATTCGGCGGAAAGTGGGGAACGGAAATGTCTTAATGGAATCGGAGTGTCTTAACATTAGGTTCCCAGTTACTCTCCGCCTACCATGCTATGTATAGGATTCAGCGTGAATATTTGTGTAATTGTTTCACGCTATATTACTATATTAACATAATTTAAAAGTATTAATTCTAGGAAAAGTTAGCTTACTAATTTATAAGTATATTCTTTCGTTTTTCAACTTCCGTCCACTTAAACACCCATAGTGACAAAACTCAACACCTTTTATTTTTTTTCTTTATATACAAATTAAAAAAAAGACACTATGACCCACTCAACTTCCCAACACCTGCCCGCCAAAATGTATACAATTTTTATTTATGGAGCACAATTTAAAAAGATAACGGTTAACTAAACCGAATACATACATACATACATATATATATAAATTTTCGTAATTTGGAAAGCGATGTTTATATAATATGTCGATAGTGATCAGATAAGCCGTTGGTTGAGTGTACCAATGCTCAGCACAAATGGAGTGTGAAATTTTAAGTATTTTGAAGGTATCGGGTTCATATATCATCTCTGAATGCTTGGTTTCGAATAACTTAGAAAGCTGGATAGGTATGCTGTTTAGGTTCTAACTATAGTCATATGTCAGATTGATCTAATTGTTCATAAAATTTTCGATCCACTTTTCGAGACATTAAATGTTTAGTGGTAGGTGGCGGTGTAACTTAACGCCGCTATACAAAAATGATTACATTAATATTTTAAAAATATAAATATTGTCAATTGTGTAGCGATTGCTCCACAAGAGTTATATTAAAGTTTATATTTTATTTCTAAACAAAATACTGATGTAAATCAAAAAATATAATAATCAGAAATAAATAAACTTCTTAATTTCCACTGTATGTATAAACGTTTCAAAGAAAACATAGTTAATAGTGTCTAGTATACTATCAAAGTGCTAGTACCAGTATGTGGCACTTGTTCACGCATTCAAAAGTCTAGTCTCAACGAGGCTGGGTATGTAGTCTGGACCTAAAGTTTAACTACTTAGCGCTATACTGAGGCGCTACCAGCCAGCCTACCTGCTTTATTATACTACAACAACATAAGCACATCTACATATAAAGTGCAATAACTCAAGGTTTCCGGTTTTTGCTAAAAACCAATAATAAAAACGTTTTTTTAATATATATATTGCAATTTATTTAGAAGTTCCTTTTATTGTAAGGCTGCGATGCATGTTTACTACAGTGCATCTATATTGCAGAGTAAAGATAGTTTTTTTTTTCTATATGTGTAGGTGACAATTAAAATCGATAGAAGTACCTACTATTTTTCTTTAAATTCTTTAATCAATCAGCTTTACGCTGTATCCCGCACACAGCAGGGTAGGCAGAGGGAACCTAGTGTTAAGACAGTCCGTTCCCCACTTTCTCCTCTAGTGGGGATTGAACCCACAACCATTCGGTTTTACAGTCACACTTTGTGACTGGCCTCAAATATAATTATTCTTTAAATTGTATTTTATTAAAATAAATAAAATAAATTTATTTATTTTAATAAAATACAATTGTATTTTATTGATTAAATTATATTAATTTTGTGAATAGTTAAACGTGAAAATAGTATATTCAAATTCTATAAACATTTTCTTATAAAAATATGTTTTAATCAAAATATTTGCGGCATCTTAGGTCGACATCGGTATATGTATGTGTGAAAGAAATGTAAAGTGAAATTGTAGTGATTAGTCACTACAGTGTAAAAATAAAAATGATATATCTATAGAATTTTTATATACTCGTATAATCATCCTTAGTGTTAATAGTATAATTATATTTTATAGTTTACCAACATATTGGGTAAGTAGGGGCGGTTTTATAATAATATAATAAATGAATAAGTCGAATAGTAGCGTGGGTGGTCGTAAGCTACGACGTTGGTGCTCCTTAAAATATTGAATTACTTTAGTTCAGTGCATTTGCATCTTGTTGTCCAAAATATAAAAAAAAAATCTTAAAAATTAACTTAGCGTATCTTAGCAAAAACGTTGAGTAAAGTTGAGTTCCGCCACTCAACGCGCAATACCTCGAAACGTAGAGAACGGAGTGTCTTAACACTATTCTCCATCTGCCTACCCCGCTGTATGCAGAATACAGCGTGAAGCTGATTTTTTTTATTTAATAATAATTAAATACAAATATATTTAGTCCCATTCAATTAAAATCCGAAAGACGTTCTACAAAGTAGTTCTACAAATGATAAATAAAAACCGGCCAAGTGTGAATTGGAACTGGAAAAGAAGGGTGGGTTCTTAGCGCCTGTCATGTATTCATCACGTTTTTTTTAGTGTGTTACCTCATTTTCATATTTCAAATAATGTAACATTTTTTAACATTAGTTGGGATAAAGACGTATGGGTATGTGCGTGAGAAATTTTTGGCTTTTCCTAGTAGAAATACTAAAGTTTCCTAGTAGTAGTAGTGCTAAAGTATCTAGATATGATATGTACTTGCTTGTAATGACTGAGGCACAACATCTTGCTGTAAATACGATAGACGTGGATTTGATTTCTTGGGAAAAGTTATTTTCAATTCACATTGTCTCACTGTGATAATAAGTTAAAGCGCGGCGTTGAGTTCCGACGATCGACAAGTTTGGCGCTGCGACAGGAACGAAGTGTCCTAACACTCATTTCGCTATGCATTATACAACGTGAAGCCAAATAATTTGTTTTTATATGATATGTCAGCCATACTAATAGACCAACATTTTATTTTTATTTGTTTAAATATTTGTAATTAGCAATAGAAATTATTTAAAATTATTTTTTTACACAAACGACACTAAGACACTCCGTTTCCCGCTTTCCGCCGAGTTCTGAAAGTATTGAGTGTTGAGTGGCGGAACTCAACGCCTTGACACCAGAGGGATGAAATGAAAATATAAATGTAAATAAATATTTCATTTCCTCAAGTGGGAAATGAACCCACTACCAATGGATTTTACAGTCACACTTGTGCCCCTGCGCCTCGACTGGCCTCTAAAAAGTTATTTTGTTCTCGTTAATTTACTTGAAATTATTAATTAATTTTTTTCAACCTCCATCTATATAACATTAAGGGTGAAATATTTATTATTATTATATTTATAATTATTAGAAATTCTAGAAACACACTTGATTGATACAAAAAGATACATTTTAAGGGTACCCTAAGGATAAGTAAACTCGAAGTGGAAAGCTGAAGGCGCTGCATTAACCTATTAAGGCAGCTTATCAACGTTATACCTATACTAAAGGCTATTAAGTAAAGATGTACCCGTCTGTCGGAAAGTCGGTGAAGTTCACGAGCTCATGAAATTAGAAAACTAACCATATGGATAAAAGTAGTTTAGTAATTTCTTGTTAAAATGTGGATGGCCTAATTTATTTTAGTTTCATGCTACCGCATATAGTGTTAAGACACTCCGTTCCCCAAACAGTCTAAAAAAATATAATTTATTAGTACAATATTTCTTTTTTTTTTTGTTATGGAATTTTTAAAAAAGGTCATAATTTAAAAAGTATAGTTTGTGAACAAACATACAAAGATATTAACATTATACGTATAAATTAGCACACCAACAAATTCCTAATGAGACTTTTAAGGCCGCAGGGGCACAAGCCTGATACTGTTCCGCCAATCAACATGCAATGCCTCCAAAATTTGCAGAAAGTAGGAAACGGAGTGTCTTAACACTAGATTCCTTATGCCTACCCTGCTGTGTGCGGGATACAATTTTAAGCTAAAAAAACGAATGCCAAAAACAATACACACATACGTTTCAAAGTGATAACCACTTCTCTTGTTTGGAGTCGGTTAAAATAACCAGCTATATAATTACTCATTTCTATAAAAGAAATCTTCTATACATATATTATAACGTTCGGAGTTTTTCCAAAGAATTTGAATATAAATATATATTGTCCACCATCTTGTATAGTATAATAGTTATTTGTTATTACGTCTTTAATCAAACCTTTCTCATATGAAAAGTCAAGAAACAGCTCATTTCGGTTTACAATGTTTGTTTACGGAAATTGAGTCCCTCAACCTACGCATTTTTCTTAACATTATTGGAATCAGAAATATTTATTTATCCAATATCATTACAATACATATATTTTTTTTCTATCACATGCTTATTAGAATATCGTACGGCTTGAAAAAATGGGTTTTTTCCTAATATTGTATCTTTAATACTCTCTAAGTGCTTTAAATCTTTACATGAATACTAAATATCTATTTAAATTTTGTATAAACAAAATAAAATTAAATTATAAACTAAAATTAACTTCCTCCCATGTAACTCGACGACAGTTAAGTGACCATATCTCCTGCCACTAATTGACAGTAAGGAGTTAACAAATTGAAATGACTTAATCATCGAGTCACAGTTATCAGTGGTGGTGTAGTATGCAGGATAATCACCTGGTGTGATCGGTTCCGCGGTGGTGGCGGTGGTGGTGGTGGCGGCGGCAGGGCGGGCGGAAACTGCGTCGCATCCCGCCCGGTGCAGCGCCACCCTGCGCCCCCGCCCCGCCGCCCGCCCGCCCGCGCTCCCCCGCGCCCCCCGCGCGCCCCCACCGCGCCCCGCGGCCGCCAGGCGCGTGCGCCCGCCGGCCGGCGACTCAGTTCACCGCCGCGCCGCGACCATATCACACGTGCGTTGCGTTACGACGACGCGGCGCTCGCAACGATCGCTACACTAAATTTTGACCAGTGACACGAGAGGGAAACCTCTCCGGAGCCGCCAAGATTGCGTCCCAGGTGGAGATGCCGTCGAGTCTGTTCGGGGAGCTGGGCGGCGGGGGCCTGGTGGAGGACCAGCGCGCCTTCCAGCTCGCGCTCGAGCTGAGCATGCTGAACTTCGGCGAGAGCCTGCCGGCGAGCAACGCGCTGGCGAGCCCGCTCGGCTTCGCGCCGCCGCCCGACGACCGCGCCAAGAAGTCGCAGAACATGACGGAGTGCGTGCCCGTGCCCTCCTCCGAGCACGTCGCCGAGATTGTGGGCAGACAAGGTAGGCACCCTTATGTAAGGGCGCACGTGCCCCGCTTTTAGGTTATGTTCGACCGCAGCCCGCTCTGTTTGTTTACCCGCAAGTCGCTCGGGGCGCGCCGTGACGCCGCTGCCGCGTAGCCGCTGGCACGTAGGTCGTAGCTCAGGTCGTAGGCCGGTGGGTGGGGAGTCACACCGTGGATAATGAACGAATGATGTGCAGTGATTTCCCATGGTGCGGGCCCGCCGCAGTTAGGTGAAAAAACTACGATCCACTAATTAAAAGGCAGCGACGAACAAAAAACGATACCCTTAGGGACGTCGTAGTTTTTCTTGAGTGCGTAAAAAAAATTCCGACAAAGCCGATCGACGCCGCCTTATCTGAGACTAATTTTTCGAAATGTGCACCGGATTTGCGCAAAAAAACTAATTGCATGCCTGTTCGGAGATTCTTTTGTGAGAGTTATTTTCTTACTTTTAACGACGTACGTTGTAGATGCGGCTTTATTAGCTATCTACCCTCCGATCGTTCGTAGTCGATCTTTTTTTTGCACACTCTATATTTGTGTCACGTAAGCAGTAGTACCGAAAGCTCACCTACTAAACTTCGTAGACAATGCCTTTAAAGCTTTATGCCGATAACTTAATATGCATCTACGNTATATATATAATTTATTATTTTTTTAATTATAGTAGCAACAAAAATTGTGTCAATAAGATACACAAAAAAGACTGTAATAAAAAAATCTCCTACACATTATTGTCCATACACAACTACGTGTTACTATAAGTATGAAAAAAAAAATACCCACATAGTGTATATTATGAATAACACAGTTTATTTTCCCGCGCCTTTTTTTTAAACTAAAATTACATTATTGTTGATCAATAGATACTATCTTATCTAATGATTTTATAAAAAAAAAACTTACGAAGCATCACTTCTTCATCAGCTGTCATTATCTGTATCATTAATTTTAAAAATCCAATACAATACTAAAACTGAAAATACATTTAAATCATAGTAAATAGTACTTTTCATGAATATTATTATTATAATCTATTTCATCGTATTGTATACTAAAATTATTCTATAAACGATGGGTTTGTTTGGTTGAACGCGCCAATCTCAGAAACTAGTAGTTTGATTTGATTTTTTTTTCGTATTAGCTAGTCTATTTATAATATTACATAAGGCTATAAGGCTAGTTAGTTTGGGCACTTATAATATTATACAAAACTTTTAGTTATTAGCTTATTACTATTTGACCACGGAATCGAAGCCGCACTTAAAAGCTAGTACACAAATTCATATATAGATATTATTATAAGTTAGAATAGATATGCAACAAAAACAATCCCGATTTGTCCCGCAATCCCGACGTGGCCAGTCCCCGTGCACGTCCCCCGCTTTTTAATGAGACGCTCGCGATATAGAAATTGCATTCCGGTGATTGCCCCGTCCCGAGCCCCACATACATACTAGAAGCGATAGCACCTATACTAATATATAATATTAATGGTATCATTAAATATTATTAACATATGAATTTGTCTATTTTATTTACGGCGTTCAGTTTCGCCATTTAACGCGTTGTCTCGATGTGGGATGGAAAGCGGAGAATGGAGTTTCTTAACACTAGGTTTCTCGGAGGTCTGCTACATGAGGGATGAAGAGTAAATTGTATATTTTTAATATAAATACAATATATTTTTTTTGCATTATGGAAATTTGCGGGTAGAACTGAAATCACGTGGTAGTATAATTATATAGACAATAATAATTATTATATAATCTAAAAAATAATATATTTTCATAATTATTTCATTATAATATGTTATATATTTTAAGACCGTATAAAGTCGAATCTTTGCTTGGAAAAAAAAAATATTTTCCGACCTACGCTCATTAAAAAAGATTTGTTTAAGCATGTTGAGTATACTTCGTATTGGAGTGCTATTGATTTTTTTTTCCAATTTTTTTGCAAAATGAAAATATCCCAGTTACGAAATTAATATACGGAATTAATTAATACAGAAACTTGTGAATGGCCTTGTGTGATTATTTTGACGCGAATTTTAAGCGAGAGGTTGTTGGTTCGATTCTCATCTAGGTTACACGATCATCATTAGTATTTATTCCCAAAACATTGTGTTTTAAATTAAAATATAATGTTTATTATCTGTATACATACATTAGAGTTTACTGTCCATATATAATATGATTATAAGTAAGCAAAGTATATTTTAATAAAACGAAGAAACAATAAGAATTTAATACGATGTTAAATTGTTTCACAAGAATAAGTAACGCTCAGACGGCGTAACAGAAAGCTGGAAACCTTTCCCAAGAACAATAATACAAAAATATAGTCTATAGACTTATATGTATGTATGTTGGCTGCATTTCCAGCCGCCTCTTAAAAGCAAAACAAAAAAGCGCCCGGTCGCGACACTTGCAACCTTGTCTAACCAAACTACCGACCGCTTCATTTCACTGACGGTCGTAACGGAGACGGCCCTTTATTGCGACAAGGTGCCATCTGCGGAACATTTCGTATTGTAATGTAGGTTATATCGCTATATTTAGGTCGTTTCGTTTTTGAACGATTCAGTTTGTTTGTGTTTTAGTTTTGTGTCTAAATATTTCCCGTGTTTTTTGGTTGTGTCCCTATCGAATATATTAACTCTAGAATTTCACGAGAAAAATTCTAGAAAGTAAAATTACATGCTATAAATTAATAAGAAAAGTCTAGTCGTAGACGTATAAACGAAAGCTTAGTTCAATATAAAATTATCTAAAGAAATGTTATTATAATTAAATAGAGAAGTTTATCTGCATAATTTTTTATTATAAAACGTAAAACGAGACCTTCCTCCATGTTCACAAAAAAATCGCAGTAGTTAAAAATATCTTATTTCCTCGACTACATACATACAACATAAAAGTTCGAGAACATCTTTAGAATTAAATCTTTTCTGCGGACCCACCGGGCAGTCACAATGGAGGAATGGTAGAAATTCAATACTCACTTGGAAACACACAAGTGCTTTAGCTGGGAAGTTTTTATTTATAATAAAGGTTCCTACTTACGTACTGAGTACCTGAGATTTTTTTGCAAATATTTTAATTTGTTTGCTTTAAAAGTTCAAATAGGCTTTGTTAGTACAGACGCTTGTTGCGAGCTACGTACATTGTACATACAATGAGTATATATTATGTTTTATATATGTAAATATAACTACTTAGTATTTTATATATTCACCATTTTTGTTATCTATGATTAACATGTATTATATCCGCGATTTCAAACGATATCGACATACTTACAAAACAATGGTCAATCGAAGTGAAATCTTTAAATTCTCAAAACATAATTACGAGTTACGACCTTATAACAGCGCGTTGTACGACATGAATGTAAAATGAGAACATCCTTTGCCCTGAGCGGCGTCCGCCGCGATCTGAACCTTATACCACCGCAATAAAACGAACCGCGACAGAAGTACCGGCCGCCCATTCTGTT
Source organism: Heliconius hermathena (assembly GCA_013403705.1). Classification (NCBI taxonomy): domain Eukaryota; kingdom Metazoa; phylum Arthropoda; class Insecta; order Lepidoptera; family Nymphalidae; genus Heliconius; species Heliconius hermathena. The sequence goes on along the minus strand of JAAIXJ010001779.1, from coordinate 420,979 downwards.
TATACCAGTGACATGTGTTTCAGAATATACCAAAAGGAGGTTGTTTAAAATTCTCGCGTTTACGCGCGGACACGGCGTGACGTCACGTCCGGTCGCCGCCCGCTCTCTATCGGTATCGATAGTCGATGTTCGATTGTCTCGATGTCGATCGGATCCTGTCGGCGCGTTTGTTGTTTTGATTTGTAGTGACGCGCCGTACGGTGTTTTGCATCTCGACGGAATCGAGTCCAAGAGCGGTCGATTTAAGCTTAACATTAAAAAATATATTAAATCAGCTTCACGCTGTATCCCAAACACACAGTAGGCTAGGCAGAGGGAACCTAGTGTTAAGATACTCTATCCCCTACTTGCTGCCAAATAATTGTTGAGTGGCGGAACTCAACGCTGCGCAAAATGAAAATATAAATGTAAAGAAATATTTCACTTCCTTAAGTGGGGATCGAACCCATAACTCACACTTTGCGCCCCTGCGCGACGTCTGGCGTCTCTCATTATCACTTATCCGCATTGTAAATACGAGGATAGCACCGATCCCGGTCCGCGTCGAGTAATTCATCCCCGTCTCGAGCCGGTTCGGTGACGGCCGCCGGACCGGTTCTACATCAATGACTGGCAACCCTTCCTCTGTTTACTTCACATCTTGATAGTCATGTTTTTAGTGTACAATAACTCTCGATTTTGACGTTACCCGACCGCCACCGACTGTGGGAACCCAGGTGACTCACTGGGAACACGACGCAAGAGTTGCATCTAAAAAGATACAGGCTAGTTAGTCTCTATATAAATGTACTATATACAGTCGCACTCTTCAGCCACAAGTACAATGTAAGCGTAGTACAAATAGTATCGGTTCGGCCGAAAGAGAAAACAATCTAGTAAATCACACGTGCGAGCAGCGTGTACTAAGATCGCAGCACCGGCGAGGCGGTGAGAGGAAATCGAGATTCGCAGTAGGTACTGGCGTACGTTCCGGTCGACGCCACCGCAGTCAGGGTCAAGGCTTCGGCTCCTGCTCGTTGCTGCTCGCCTGGTAGACGGGGGGCGCCGCCCGTGATCAACGGAAATGGAACGGATAAAGCGAATTTAATTCCTACTATGTCTTTTACGTGTGATCTCCTGTTTATTTGCTCGTTAATTGTCCAGGGCCGCTGTAAGGGACTGTATTGTTAATTTATGTTTGTTATTTTATTTTTTTGGGACTGTATTGTTAATTATTATTTTTTTTAAATTAACTGTTCATCAAGGCCGTTGTGGCGCAGTGGCACAAGCGTGTGACTGTAAATGCGACGGTTGTGGATTCGATTTCCATTCGGAGGAAATGAAATGTTATTTATTTATATTTTCATTTCTTTGCTCTGATAACAAGGCAAAGCTCAACATGCTGTATTTTAAAAAATCGGTAAATGCGGGGAAGTAGTGCGTAGTTCCCTCTGGCTACCCAGCAGCTTCCTATATGCGGGATACAGCGTGAAACTGATAAAAAAACAGTTCATTCAAAACTCGTAAACGTCCGATCAGAAGGGTCGCTGAATTGCTTGTTAACCTGCTGCTATTACTTTAACAAGATTACACAAATCTCTATTCGTTGACAATTTTTGAATGAAACGGCTTCGTCGTAAAAAATAGAGAAGCATCTGTCCCGGGTCGCCTCCTCCCCTCCCCCCGGGCGCAGAGACGTCCCAAAATTCCACGATCCCGTTTTTTATGTAAGTCAACAGATGCATTCTGGAACACCGCTAACCGCATCTTGCATCCTTATCGCTCCTTCGGAAATGAGATCCACGGATGTGTAGCAACTGATGATTTTAAGATATATTTTAAGGTGTACCGCATTTTCCGTCCTTGTCGCTCACAGGTTCCCAATGCGGTGGCGCCAAGCCACTACGCCGTGCTCCGGGAACTAACTCGCCCCTGTTTGTATTGTACGCAGGAGCATTCCTAAAGTGGAAGCGTTTTGTTTCTAATGTTTTGTATATAAACAGACCGCTCGACTGGCAACAAAGTGTTACACGGGGTCACAGTGGTGAGTTGCGAAAGAGTGTCGTGACGTCACAACGCCGGCACCCTCGCGTCTGCGAAACTTAGGGACCCTAATGAACGACTTCCTAATTGCCGCGGCAGCACGAATGAGCCCGTAATCCGGCGCGAAAACGCACTACTTCGTTTAATTGTGGACCTTGAGCCCTTTCGGTGCTAAGTCTGAAATGGTGTGCCAGACGTCTCACAGCGCGCACTCGTACTAGTGGACGCGGACGATTATTTATGATACGTTTATTGAGTCATATACGTCGACCAGACGTAGCAGAGAAACCGCTCTTATGGAACATGGTGCAGTGAGGCCAGTGTCGTGTGCCGACGCGAGTGCGCACGAGCCAAGTTGTAGGGCGACAAGTCAATATGCTTCACGCACTAATGTTGACAACAATCCATCTCGGAGTGTCAGGCGGCGCCGCGAATTAGACTCACTCCCATTTCGATTTACTCGTCATCCGTGGACGCAATGAGCGTCCACCGCGGACCGCTCTCATTATTGTGGGTACTACACAACGCCATTTACTGCGAGAACTAAGCGAGAGCAATTTCAGTCCGAGATTAATTTATTTGTCGCGGACTACATTATTGTGATGGAAAAAGTCTTGTTCATTTTTCTTGTAAGGGTTTAATGACAGGATACGTTTATAATGCGTACGAGTCGAGTCGAGTCGAAGACGCAGATGTGTGAAATGTTGCACTAAGAATGTGCCCGATCTGGTGGCGGACAGCGAACACCACATGTGTCCTTAATCCCTATTCGTAGTTTAGTACTCGCAGTTGACATTCAGCAAATCGTCCGCCGAACTAGTTCCACAGAAATCCTACATTGTAACGTAATTATATATTAACAATCGATTTAAAATCGACTACTATTATTATTAGTCACGATCCAATGACGCTCGCTCAATTTTACGTTCACTAGGAACAAAAGGGACGGAAGCCAGAGCAAATTAGTTTTAAAAGACAACACATGACATTTCACATGGTATTATAGTATAATTTACAAATATAACTTGGAAATAGATTACCAGGCACACTTACTCACGTTTCTTATCATCAAAGTTGAGGTAACATCTGCTGGTAACCGTCGCTCGTCCACCGTCGAACCGTCTCTTACGACCGTTGCCTCACACCTGCCTCGCCTTAAGTACATCGATTTATTGATATCAGTATAATCATATCGACAATGGATTAATTTAATCATCAATCATTTGTCAATGGAGGCAAAGCTTTTACTTTAATTACATATCTGGTTTAATTGAGTCCTTATGAGATATTGATCGAGATATATTTTCTTTTTAAGTTTAAGTTTTGCATGTTTGAATTACCGTCTTATAATTTTCATTTATTTTTACGTGAACCCAGTCATAGAAACTATAGTATTTCGAAAATAAATTGTGTTTTCTGTGGGATTGAACCCACACTCCACGTACAAATCGTTCACAACTGATACTTTCATTACTAACATTACTTTCATTTCATAACATCTTAATAAATAATAAAATAAATGAAATAAAAAATATCAATATAAAAATAGAGTAGAGTGACACTATTCGGTTTGCGCCTGTCATTTAAGAGTCAATGTCCTGTCATCGAAGTTATTGAATACGTACAATAATTTTATTTAGCTTCGAATTCCACATTCCTCGAACAAAAAAACAGAAACAAGTAAAGTTGGTTGCACACATATGCCCATTATATGAATGCTAACTATTTTCGAAGAACCGTTAAGGCTATGCTGTATAAGCGTTTAATTGCGAAAATGTTACAAAAAAATCATTATTAAATCGATAATAAGACCCATCTATAGTAATGTTTGGTTTTTTATTTTTATTTTATATAATTAATCAATACCTTTTTTTAATTGGTCATTGTAGAGAATAGTCTATTAATTACTTTTGTTAAATACCTGTTAGTTGTTCCGAATCTTGTTTTAATGTCACAAGTTATTTTTAAACTTTATTTAAATGGTACGTTTATTTAAATAGTACGTAGTCCGCTTTGGATTTCAAGAGGTGCGGGTTCGAATATCGGTACGATCAAATTTTTATATGTTTTCTAAAAATACTTTTCTATCCTCAGTGTGAAAAACATTTAAAAAGATAGTACTAAAGAATTCCCATTAAATAAGACTTAATTATTTATTTTAAATATAGGTATATAAAATCAACTTTCAAAGGATTTTCGCTTCCTTATATTTCGCCTACACTCACCATGCCTTGGTCGCGCCTCGAAAAAAAAGAATAAACACCTGGTGGCCATTATAAATTTAATCCATTGTGAATTAAATTACTTCCTATATTCGTGTTTAATTTGTATGTAAAATTATAGGTGTTCTGTTAGTACGTATATGTGTGTATGTATGTACGTGTCAGTGTCGGGGTACAAGGTAATGGGATATATTTTTCGACTAAATATTTTTTCTTTTATGGGGTGGTTCTTTAGAAAATATTTGTAAATACTCTTAAAAATATACAAAATGATGATTTATCTGGCGATAGTTACTACATAAAGAAAATCAACAAAGTCAAAAGTTTAAAAGAGTTTAAAGCTGCTTTTCATTATTTTATTTCTTTTATCCATATTTCAACTTTTCTCACCAAAAAACTTTCTTCTTATTGTCTTATTAATGTACCTAAAAAAAATCTACAATAATATTATACAGCGTGTAACAAAACATTAAAAACCTTAACCTAGTACCAACTAACCGGCTAGTGGCAATAGTTGTCCAAAACTCATTAGGGGTAAATATAATACAGGAACACGAACGACAGATGTTGCGGCCGTTACCGACGTCGACTTGGTGCGTGAGAGCGCCAACCGTCACCTAGACGACGTCTACTATTCGTTATATTACGTTGTTATAGAGAATAATAATTATTGTAAGGGTTCCGTACCTCAAAAACGAAAAAACGGAACTCTTTAAGGATCATTTTGTTGTCAATTTATTATACATTTTGGTAATATGTTAGAAAAGAGTTATTTCTTTTGATACTTGGTTAATCATTTCTTAAATAAGTAAAGGGTAAAAAAAAAATAAAACACGTAATTATTATTGTATAACAAACTGACAATTTTTTCTCAGCTGCATGTAGCAGGGTAGGCAGAGGGAGTCTAATGTTAAGTCACTCCGCTCCCATTTTCCGCTGAATTCTGGAGCCATTGCGTATTGAGTGGCGGAACTCAACGCCGTGCTTCGTCCCGACATCAGAGCGACGAAATGAAAATATTAAATATTTTGTTTCCTCGTAGTTGCGCCCGCGAAACCACGAAAGCATTCGTGTTTTTATATATGTACTAGAGACTCCAAAGCGGTTTCACTCGCTTAAACTTATTTTTATATGGCAGCGAAAGATAATATATATATTTTTAATATTTTTTGAAAATTATCCTTTCTAATACACCTAAAAATATGTGCACAAAGTTTCACGATAATTAATTGAGTAATTTTGGCGTGAAAGAGCAACAAACAAACTTATAGTCACATTTATAATATCATATCAGTATCTTTGATCAAAAGAGTTCGTTTGCGGTTACAATAATTTCGAAATTCTATATAAAAACTTATACCAACTTCTCAAGATGGTATTGCAACGTACGGAATTATTGTGCTTATAACTTAATAATAAATAGTTTTTACATGCATACATGGAACATATACGGGTTTACGCAATATTTATTTAATAATTAAAATTTATCTTCATATTATGGTAATTAGATCATGGTATAGGTACCTACTTATAAAAGTAATGTTTTTGTTTACGAGAAACAAATCTACTTAAACGAATAATTCGGAAAACTATTCAAAATACGATTATATTATACGTAAGTAACATTAAACTTCATTTGTATCGCGTCTGTGGAACACCGCGGATGCGAGGTTATCAGGCTCTTATCAGTTAGCGGAAACTGATTAATAATATTCCTGGGATTCTCGAAAAATTAAAGGAAAGCGCAATACGTTTTTTTAATAAGTAGAACTTAGTGTTGCTAAAAATAAACTTGCATACGAGAGCCAAGTAAAACACTTCATTATAATTATGACACTTTTATGTGTTGAGAATATGAGATAATGTCAGCGGTAATTAGTGAGACCAGTCGTGGCGCATGAACAAGCAGGGTGATTGTAAACGCGAGTGGTTGTGGGTTCGATTCCTACTCGAGGAAATGAAATGTTTAATATTTTCATTTCTTCGTTCTCGTATCGAGGCAAAGCGCTGCGTTGAGTTCCGTCACTCAAAAAAGTGAAAGAGAGTCGAAGAAAAGTGGGAAGCAGAGTGTCTTAACACTAGCCTTTTACTGCCTGTCCTGCTATATGCGGAATACAGTGTGAAGCTGTACAAAAAATAATAACAATTGCGTTTTTGCAAAAACATTTTCTTTCACAAAACGTGTCTTAAGTGCAAAAAAAGATAACAAAAACCACAACAACTTCCCTTCGAATTCAACAATAATTCGACACTTAAGAAGTCGTCCGTCCGCTTCAGACAAAGCATTTCTATCTATATTGTTAAATACCTTAACACTCCGCACAAAAGGTTCCCTTTCTCGAGAAACATAACTGTAGGTACACTAAAATGACCACTGAAAAAAACCGCCGGCCCTCAAAAGCCCCGACTCGCGGCTATTAAGTCGGGTCTTCAAATTCCAGTGAAAGAGTCTACCTGCTCTTCCACTGTTACCTGCCTTATCGTCCCGGGCTATTGGCTATAAATTAAAGACACATTTCAAATGATATACATCATGGTTGAGAGGTACTTCATTATTTTATCATCACGCTTAACGGCGGGTTAACGTCCTCGCTCTGCGGGTTAGCGCGGGATCGTAACTGAATATTGTTTACTGTATCGCAAATAGTAAATCTCAGGTTACTTTAATTGACGCTGACGGTTGAGTTTTTTACTTTCGCCGTTGCATTTTTAGCTCGTGTAGGTAGTAGGTTCGGGCGGGTACAGGGTGTGGAGCTAGTCGATGCTGGCTACAGCGTAGTGGGTGGCGACCTCGCGTCGTGTAAACCGATATTTCCATCTTGCAAATGTTCAATGGCCGGTGTCGAGTTGCCTCCGAGCGGTGCGTGTCGCCAGCCTTTGGATTTTCGTTTCGCATGCTGGTACATTATTTCGCGTGATTAATTATTATGTACGATTTTTTATACAGAAATTCCCTCATACGCCACCTGCTTTGGGTTCGGGCAATTAGATGTAACAGTTGTCTTTGGGTTAATGTTAAATGCGAGAGGCTGTGAATTCGAAACCCACTCGAGGATATATTTAATATTTTCATTTCTTAGATCTAGTATCGATGGAAAGCGCGATGTTGAATTCAGTCACTCAACACGCAATGCCTCCAAAATGTACAGCGGAAATTGGGGAGCGGAGAGTGTCTTAACACTAGGTTCCCTCTGTTTACCCTGCTACTATATGGGGAATACAGCGTGAAGCTGAAAAAAGAAAATATTACACTAAATATATTTCATCAATAGTAATATTTATTTCAATAACTAAATATTATTAGATATAATCGAGCGCGAACCGCTCAGTTCCGCTAGGAGCCAAGTGGAGACAGCTGGCGGGAAGGCGCCATCTGCGGCGGCGCCCGGAAGTACCAATTTGTTTTTTTTTTTTCGATTTTCGTACGACTCCTACGTCGTATGCAAATGTACTGAACGTAGCGTAACGACGTTCGTGACATTTGCTGTGGAACACGTGCCCGCCGTTGTAGTGCAACCGTTAGACAAAAATGCATATATTTTATAGGCCGTCGTAGAGCAGGGGTAGAAGCGTGTGACTGTAACGCGACGGTTGTAAGTTCGATTCTCGCCTGGGGGTATGAATTATTATTATTTAATGCTTTAATTTCTCTGCTCTGGTACAAAAAAGTAAAAGCGCCGAGTTGTCTCCCGACATTTAACATGCAAATCCTCGTAAATTCGGCATAAAGTGGGGGACGGTGTGTCTTAACACTAGATTTCATGCGGGATACAACGTGAAGCTGTATATTTTATAGATAAAGAGACATAATTCACAAAAAGATTCTTTGATTTCGATTTTGTATATATGTAGTTTTGCGTTGGAATTGTAAACAAAGAATACAAGTAAATAACTTTTGAATACGAAAATTAAATAACACACATTAAAAAAAAAACATGTAAACTTTACGAAATACGGTGTTGAGGCCGACGACGACACCCGACATCTGCCGCGCGCACCTGCCGCGCTAACTCCAGTTTTTACAAGCGATCTTACTGTCTGATAACTCATGCTGCCCTGGTACCTTTGTAAATTATTTCCAACATTACATACAATACATGTATACATATAGCGAGTAAAGAAAGTTACATACAACATACAGTACAGTCGTCGAGACGTGGTCGCTTTGAAGTCTTTCCTTTGAATATTTTCTTTTTCGTGAACAATGCGCAATAGTACAAAGAGCCTAACTTCAAAACGGCCACGACTCGCCAACCGTACTGTACAAGGCACGTTTTTACAATAACATAATTAATGCAACATCAATGGTGCCGGTCCCATGCAACTTACACCCGAGGCGCGGTACACTACAATAAAAAAAAAAACGATATTATAGTCATTTCAAACACGCAGTAGGTAACCTACCTATAATTTTAGGTTTCTAGAAGTTAAAAAAGAAAAACCACTCGTTACTTGGGTCTTTAACTGATATTATAAATAAATAGATGTGGAGGACGTCGTGACGCAGCAGTAACGTATGTCTGATTCTAAACGCGAAGGTGGTGGCTTCGATTACCACTAGTGAGTTAATTATTATAATTTCCTCGCTTTAGTAACAAGAGAATTACAGCGTTGAAATCCTCCTTGGTCAGAAAGATACGAACAGGGTTGCGCAGGGTTGCGGTTGCGAACTTACCACTAGGTTCCATTGCCCAGGGTGGGCAACTATAAACTTAATGAAACTAAAAAAAATCAGCTAAACTAATCCAATTAATTTACCCAATATTTTAATGTCATTTTTTTGTCTAAATAAAACTTTTTAGTATATAAAATGACTGAGGGCTCTAAAATCGAGAGCCACGGAGCGACATTCCGCAGTAATAGTCCTTAGAAGCGGCTCCGGCGCGACGCATCGAGAGCATCGATCCTTTTGCGACACACGCTTTCGTTTCGTGAGGACTTCTTGCCATTATGTTGTTTAACAGAATTAGTTGGTCCGTCCGTCAATGTGCGAAAATCTACTAAACTAATATTTATTAAATTTTATAGACCATTTTAATAAATTTACAAATTAAATAACTTTCTCTATATGATCTATATGATTTCTTTATTATAATGATCGGCATATTTTTTTTTAACGATCGGCCCTCAAATCGTATGTATGATATAATATTTTTTGGTGTAAATTTCTCATGCAGATAGACAACTGTAACAGCCACATACATAGAAAGCTCGGTGTGTTGTTCAAGAATTATTCGCTTAAATTCTGCCTCGAATAAAATTTTCAATTCAGTCAATTTCACGAGTCTAGCTCCCCACATTCCGCCGAATATTAAAGAAATAAAACTATTAAATATTTAATTCATCGAGTGGGAATCGAACCCACAACATGTCGCGTTGACAATCACACGCCAGTTCTCCTTCGCCCCCACTTGCCTCAAATATTTAATATCAAATCATAAAACAATATACGAACTTAATTTAGGACGTTCTTAGTGTGATATCGATGTGATCTTGATTGGGTTCAATAACTAAGTATATCCAAATCGCTAACCTCTCCGATCTCCGCTGGCGGTATTGAACAACAATTTTATTATAATTGGCAAAGCGGTCAACGCTTCTCGGAAATTACTCTTTTTTTTCTCTTTATTTCCAACATTTAGCCGATCTCGTTTTTGCACCAGAATCAGTCAGACGCACCTTTGTTCTCCTCCATATTGTTTTAAATGTTTCTGAAGGAACTCTCATGAATCGTGAGTGAAAGTGCGCCATACAAATTATTATGTACCTACCATTAACAATAATGTTGGCGTGTTTTTTTAATTATATTAAATATTTATTTATTTATATGTTATTTAAAATTCGCCACAACACTACAGTAAATTAAAATATTTTTTTCTCACTTCATGGAAATAAATATCAGTATGTGTTAGGTCGTTTGCTTTATTATAATTTTATTCAATTTAAAAAATATATATGTCAAATACAAAAAATCCGCCCCTTAGCGATTTTAAAATATGCACAGATAAGAAAAAAAACACGTCGCTGAGTTATTAGAGTTTTTGCAATTACTAACATGAGGTGAAGTATTTGTTTTATTTATCTTCGTTGACACAGAAACCCACTCCCCGTAATTAGGGGTAGAACGCGAGCCCGAGGGAGCCGCCAGCTGACGGCCCGCTCGGCCGTAAACGTTACTATTCACATAGAAAATTAATACATTTCAAAAGCGTAACAATAATTCTACATCGACATATTTTTTACCTATTTCGAATAAGTTTAATTAAGGCGAAAGGCGAACCAGTTGGTATAAGGTGTCATAAATCACGTTATTAATTTAATTTATCACAACCAACAACACAAAGGCAGTAAATATGCGACATCGATTTAGGTATTGGATCTTTAGGATGCCGACGACATTTCTCACAAAAATGATTTGATGCGGAATTTTTTTGAACGAACATTTCACGGTGGCCAAAAGGCCCAAAATGTCTTGACCTTTTCAAGCTACGAATATAGAATGCTGGCGGTGGGCTAGTGTGAAGTAATCGAAGGCCAGGTTGTATTGGTGATCGAAATTAAAACTTTTGATGTAGCCGGCGTGTTTTAGAGCCGTTTTATTTCTCATAAACACTAAACTCGGACAAAAGAGTTCACAATTCATTTAGATGTTTATCGTTTTAAGAAGAAAAACTAATAACGTCATGCTCACCCAAATATGGATATGTAGGTTTACGCACTATATGGGCCTTGTATTCGCCACAATAAGAATTTAAATTAAAATCGTAATTAATTAAATAAAATTTAGTCATATCAGCTCCTCGTTAATGATGTACAGAATGCTTCTGAATTCTGGATATCAACATCTGCCCTTACTGATCTATTTACGGCAGTGAACACAATAATCGACCGGTTTCGTTTATTGTATGAAATTAAAAACTCAACACACACTCTTAATATAGACATATTAATTGATATACCATTTTAATCGAATTATCTAGTTCATTACCCGTCTGGAGGTTTTTGCGGAACACCGTCGTCATAGTGACATCAAAGATCGGCCGCCAGTTGACATATATTTTGATACCTCACGCAGATTATATTAATGTATGCACATGGATGACTTACTGTTCTCCGGTGGCCTTTTTTTTTACAATGTTACTTGTAAGTCACTTTGCTCCGGTCGTGTGAGGTGGTCCCAGTCCACCTGCGATCGAGTTTAATGTCGATTTTATGCTCTGCCTCTCGACCAATTAAAAAAACAAATATATAACAAACAAGGACTAATATTTAATATCCTATATCATATGGCTAGTTTTGAGCAACGTTAACAGACGCCCGTGGCTTGGGCTATTAATTTTATAATTACATTCTAATAGTTGTACAGACAGACACATCTACATATATATATAGAGGAACAAACAGTTATTTTATGTTTAAAAACTTTGCATGCATTTTTGACGCTGAAACTTTAGAATGAGCGATCTGTACTAGAATTAAATTGTCAAATAAGTTCATCCACTATCATTAAGTGCGGATGGCAAACGTATGCAGACATTAGTCCGTTATTTGTTGATGGCGTCATCCATATAATTTATCATTTTAAACGAATCGCTTATTCATTTGAGACCCTCCCATAATTTAAATTAACTTAGATTAATTTTTGTATTGCAAATACTATAAATCCGCGGGTAGTGAGGATCGGCAGTATAATGGGAATAGTAGGTTCCCAGGGTCCCTCTGAGTACCTTGCTATATGTGGGATACAATGTAAAGCTAAGAAAAAAATCTATATTTTGATATAAATATCGTAGAGCTTTTGTACATACCAGATTGAACACCGAGGGTATCCATTTTTTTAATATTAACTGATATACGGTTTTAACTTTCGCAGCCTAATACATAATGTATCTAGATAGGTGGAAAGTGGAGGATGACTTGAATTAGTAGGTACTAGGACTTCTCTTTGTTCTTTACAATAGTTTAAGTGAAACATATCAAAAAAATCATATTGCATACATTCTCATAAGTCACGTGGCTCATTCGATTTGTTTACGAATCGATTGGTGCACATTTGTCGCGGTCTCGGCAACACGCCTGATGTAGATATCCTAAAACGGTCAATTCCCAGTGCAATGCACTCTTACTAAATAACTTAATGTCTCCGTCATTCGAGACAACTTTTTTCTTTTTTTCTTTATATGTTTTGCCACAATTAAATGCGCATATTCGGATCGTCCTCAGAGTTATTATGTTAAATAGGTAATTAATTTCCAACCGGGTCTTTTATAGATGCATATTTATTGCAATAAATGTCTATAGGAATAATAATGATCGGTTATATTTTTGTAATTTTAATTGGCTGTTTGTAGAGCTGCGGTATGATTTGGCTATAGTGATTATAACAAGCCGTCAACACGAGTTTCTTTGTGATACATCATGGCGACGTCCGTTCCGGCCGCGGGTGACTCCGATGACCTAAAGACGACCTATCGCAAACAAAAATAAAGCTTCCCATTCACAATCAACACATCACTAGCAACCTTGAACTAGTTTAACTGGGCGGGAATAAATCAAGACAGACATGGCAACACCGCGCCGCCAGGGGTTAAAAAAAAGAACCGTTTCGCCGTATTAGCCCAGACGTATTATTATCTTATTATTATAATACGGTCTACAGCTCCGACACGCGGCGTTGTCCAACATTAATTAACATTTTAGTTCTGTATACAATAATCGATAGTAATATTTCATCACTTTAACAACAAATAAACATATTTACACGTAGGTCATTTCAATAATACATTACCCGCGTGACATTTCAACGGGGGTGGCCATAAACAAAAAAGGATTACAAAATTTATTTATAATGATATTTTTGTATTAATATTTTTGTAAATTGACCTTTCACAAGATTTAATGTGGCGTCAGTGCAAGGTATAATTCGCATTTTTAGTGGAGGTTGCGTCAGAGCTGCATTTGCGTCTGGTCTGCACCAGTGCAGGGGTCACACGCGAACCGTTTGATGGAGGTCCGTAATGACCCCAAATCGTAATCTACGGACCTGCAAAAAATATCGATATTAAGCTTAATCTTCCGTTACCGCAAATATGATTAATCTTTTTTATTTTAATTTTAAAATCATATTATAATAAAAATTTTGTAATAAATCAATCCGTATTTTATTTTGGAACCAATTTGCCAATCAATGGACGTGGAACGGTGTAACAAATAGACGTTGTATTAGGTAGGTTTATTTGTGAATGTATAAATAACTAGTTATTTGCACAGTCTAATGACAGGTTCGGTGATTGCCTCTCCGGCGTATTATAATTATGTATCATAAAGACCATGGAGGTTCCAGACCGTAGAAAAAACTGCCAAAAGCTAATCTGTTGCGGCAATTAACTTATCAAGTAATGGTGAAGGTCAATAGTAATAAATAGTTTTCAGAAATCTACTTTAAAGGATTGATTATATTTTCGAGTACGAGCCAGTTTCTCTATAGGTGCTCGTATAGCAAGCTACCGTCCATTTACACCGCATAAAGGATTTTACTCTCAATTCTACTGAAATTGCTGTCGAACAATGCGGTTCTTTTACTATTGAAGGAAATGAGCGGTTTTTGACATCTTTCGACTTTATTGTGGGTGTAATTTGGATGCAGCTTGATATTATAACCGATATTACCGACGCCTTCCATTATTTTTACTTGTATAGCTAATAAGTTTGTCGTGATGTGCCACTACAATGTATTTATGAAAAGCTTCACGCGACACGTCTGGTAAATGATTCACGCCTTCGAGTTATTCTTATAATGGTCACATTGTATATATTTCTCTTTAAAGTGAAGTTGCAATAAATGCAATAAATATTTAATATTTTTATTTCTTTGCTCTGGTAACGAGGCAAAGCGTGGTATGGAGTTCCGCCACTCAACACAGAATGTCGTCAGAATTCGGCGAAAAGTGGAGTATGGAAGTGTCTAAATGGGAACAGAGTGTCTTAACTAGATAGCCTTCCCTCTGCCAACCCTGCTATCTGTAGGATGCAGCGTGAAACTAAAAAAAATGGAGTTATTAATAGTCATGTCCTTCTATACATAATTATTTGTATAGTGACACGAGATAACTTGGCGAGATTATAACAAAAAGGTGAAATCAATTCGTCTCAGTGGACAAGTGCATAGACAAACCAGATCCAGGCTCCCACACGTACGGCTTCTATAGTCTGCGGTGGAAAGGCCGCTTCATTTGATACCTCATCCTATGTGAATCTTACTTTTTTCTATTATATGCTTATTTATGGTGGTTGATCGAGTTTTGTTTCTATTTACACATACATATGTGCACTGATGCAAGTTACAAGTATTTATGAATAATTTAACATATTTTCATCTAAAATCGTGAGGATGGACGTGGAAGAAGAGAAAACATAGGGATAAATCACTTTTCTATTTAGACTTCTTCCAGAATTTATTTTCTAAATAGATTCTAGACTCTTTCTTACAGGACATAAACTAAATCATCCATGATACTGATTACGAGCTTAAATTATATAATTTATGGTAAAACATACTTACTGTAATTTATATTGTTTTTCATCATACAAATCAATATTCATAATTATTAAACTTATCTATTAGCTTAGAAAATGTTAAAAAACTAATATATAATCAAAAAATATTTCAAGCTAAGAAACTTAATAACAAACACAAAGTACGGGGGAGCACAAGTTAACAATAAACATAAAATCGCGATCTGCGTATTACGTGCATCCGGCGAGCTTTCGTCCGGCGCATGCGCACTGTCCGCCGGATGTCTTGCGGTCACACGCAATTTCACAACCTCTGTACTCATGCTATCCTGTAAAATATCATTATTTAGTTATACCACTAATATAAAAAAAAGTGAAATTTGAAAATTAATTAAATCCAAATGGAACATAATAATAAATCAGCATCACCTTGTATCCTACACACAGAAAGGAAGGAACCTAGTGTTAATTTATCCCGTTTGCCACTTCCCGCCGAATTTTGGAGGCATTGTGTGTTGAATGGCGGAAATCAACGCCGAGCTTTACCTCGACACCAAATGACATTATAAAAAAAATAACATTCTCATTGTACAGAAACCATTATTTATTTCCCAATAAGACAGTTAATTTTCACTTGCCAAACGATAAGATAAACGCAAAATATTTTATAGTACCTATTGAGTCGACTATAAAATGTGCAGAACTTATCAAGGTCTGTTATTTATATCCTGCCCGCACTAGAGGTCGAAATCGAGCTTTAAGAGGCTTAAGCCGCTTGGCTTCTAACAGCCTCTAGACGCGTTGCCCAAAACAATGTAAGGTAACCCTGAAACCTGATTAGTTATCAATCATCTGCGAAATTTGAATACCCGTACTGACGTTAGGTAGCCCGTTGTTTCCCCGACCTACCCCGATGACGTCGGACAAGAACTATCTGTTTACACATTAATAAACTTTATCTTATGTTTTTGACGTTAAATACTTATTGTTATTTATGATTCCTCACATTAAACACTAAATCACAGAGTGTGTATGCATGCACCTACGTGTAATAAATAAATATAGCACTGTCTGAGCGAGTCACGCAAAAAA
This sequence comes from Heliconius hermathena, assembly GCA_013403705.1. Classification (NCBI taxonomy): domain Eukaryota; kingdom Metazoa; phylum Arthropoda; class Insecta; order Lepidoptera; family Nymphalidae; genus Heliconius; species Heliconius hermathena. The sequence continues at coordinate 405,128 of JAAIXJ010001779.1, read as the reverse complement.
TAATGAATGATTTCTCATAGATTTTTATAGTTACTTTGAATTTATTTAAATATGATTTTAACAGGAATTCAAAAATAAAAAAAGATATAGGTATAATAATTGATAAATAGATATATTTATTTATTTATTAGATAAATAAAATATCTAGTTAGACTCCAAAAGATTTAAACGGAAACATAAAGTTCTCGTGTGCCGACATTGTTTACATAATGGCAATTACTATTATAATAATCAGCATAAAGTGGTCGGGCTCAGGGGGCTCCATTCATTTTATTGGCAAGTCGTTGACTTATTGCTTTCCGGGCGGTTCAATATGTCACTCGATAACAACGTTTCTGCGTCCGATCTAAATGGACGGAGAAAGTTAACCCTTTAGTTATTATTAGATTATGATAACAGCTGACGCTCAAGTTTAAATCATTCTTATTTAATTTAGTACGGCTACAAAACTTGACTAACAGCCACTTCGCTCTTTATATGTGTATTTAAAATTTCGAAGGGTCCTGTAACGGTAAAGCCGCGGACGGCGTCACATTCAAAGATGCACCACTCCAGTCGCGTCATTTCGGCAACTAATAACTCAACTGGTGCTCATAATTTATAAGGCGGTCCGAGCGACCGCTTTTTACGTCCCCGTCGCCGACGTCTGGGAATCCGCACCGGGGACCTGGCGGGGACCAGGGGGGGCCAGATAGGGACCAGGCGGGGGCCAGATACCGCTTTGCATTCCGCGAGTATACTGCAGCGGATGCCGGCGAATTCGATGTTTCGAAATCAAAATTTGCACTCAATCGATGAGAGGAGCTGTCCGCATATGTAATGGACGTCGCGCGTCGTTTCTCACGCAAATCGCGTATCTAATAATACATCGAAATCTCTTAATCTGTCGATCGTATCGAGGCGTCGCGACGTCTCCATAAGACATATCGGACAAATGTATCGACGGCTGAGCGCGCGTGACCTACTTCCGGCGCAATAAACTACCCCCTCGAAATCCGCGCCGGCCGTTTCGCTGTGAACGGGCGACTCGATAAGTCACTTTTTGGCCTTTTAGCGTCAGCCCCGTTGCATTCCCGAGTTTACGACCACCTCGAGCTGACCGACGCCTGACAGAGAGCTCGTAAAAGAGTGGATTTTACATCTTATTGTTCGCCTTTCGCGAAATCTAATTGAAGTCGGCAGGACTTGCGCCCGCATTAATCTTTACGTTTTCTTAATTTAACTGCTGGCGGTACCTTGAATTATGTCTCGCACGATAATGACAACTGACGAGAATTCGTTCATTATTTTTTATCACACATTAAAAATTTAAACGATTCGCTGGAACGGTTAAATTTCGTTGAGGTCGGTCGTGGCGCAGGGGCACAAAGTCGACTGGTTGTGGGTTCGATCCCCGCTCGAGGAGATGAAATATTTATTAAATCTATATTTCCATTTCTTCGCTCTGGTGTCGAGGGAAAAGCGCGGCGTTGAGTTCTGCCACTCAACACGCAATGCCTCCAGAATTCAGCAGAAAGTGGGGAACGGAGTGTCTTATGACACTAGGTTCCCTCTGCCTACCCTGCTGTGTGCGGAATACAGCGTGAAGCTGATTTATTTTATTTTTTATTTATCATCAGTCTGTACGGTCGGCTCGTCTCGAAAGCTCGCGAACTCGAACCGAATGCTCTCATTACCTGAGTTATTATTGTAAAATATCACATTTATTGTATTTTAAATATCACAATGCAAAAAAAAAACACAATCATAAAATAGACTTTAACAGATCTATAAAAGTAAATACAAATGCGCATTGGTGTTTTTTTACGTTTTGATTAATTAACGATTCGAACTGGTTGTTACAACTTCCTACTTTTCTTACAAGTCGTAAAATATATATAATTATTGTAATTACTTTATACGTTTTTGATAAGAGAACTAGTTACGCGGGTGCGTATTGAATTTAAAATTCATTCACATATTAAAAAGCGAAATCACATAGTTCGGTCAGCATTGACGGGAGGAGTGCCGCGTTTTGATAAAACTATATATAAAATTAGTGACATAGGGACTAAGATGGCCGTTAAATATAAATAGAATGTTCTAGCTGGAGGCCTAGAGTTTAATTCGAAGCCGCGCACACCGTGACTCACTTAGCATTCGCCATACGTCGGCCTGCGTCACTCGCCTATCGGAAACGACGGCCGAGACGCCTATTTAAACGTGTCGTGCCCACTTTTATATATAAAATACGACTGACAACAATAGTAGTTGTTAAATTTTGTATACTATTGACTTGGGAATTATTTTTTTTATGAAAGTTCTGTCTTACATTAGGTACCTACACCCGCCTTAATACCTACTTGTAATGTTAGCACTAAGTTTATAATATTTAAAAAAAAACAAGCTGAAATGCTTGTTATAGTATGTTCTTTTTAACGAAACGTTATTAAATTCTTCTCATTCAAATCTGCATAAAGCTAGTTCCACGATTAACTTTAATCACACCACAATTTCCATAGTATTTTTTAATCTTTGATGTCTTTAAACTCTGCTGACGCATCCCTTTCGCTCCTTCAATATTCATCAGCGTTCAGTGGAGCTGTTCTTCATTATTCATACCGTATAATGGTGTATAATATTACTTGAAATATAATAGCGTTAAATAAATTATATTAATTTTACTTATACCATGTTGCGTACGGCATGTCGTAATAATTCTATTGTTATAAAGTGTTTTGAGTGTTCTTTTACGTGTTAACTAAATTAGTATTTTCTTTTAATTAAATGTTTTAAGTCAACAACTGACCTTATTTTACACATATTCTTTTTTTATTTAGTAACACTCATAACTCCGTTCCCATTAAGACACGTCCGTTCCCTACTTACGCCAAGGTCTGGAGGCAGAAGTCAACGTTGCATTTTGCCTCGTTACTAGAGCGAGGAAATGAAAAGATTAAATATTTTAACAAATAAAATATTTTTTCCTTGAGTAGAAATCGAACCTACAACCTGTTGGTTTTACAATCGCACGCATCTGCGACAAGGCTCGCTGACTTGAATTTTTTTGTTTTTTTTAGATTTGTTTTAAAAGTAACGTTTTTAAACTTCTTAATTACGTCTTTCTTACAAGAATAAGAATGCTGTAAGACACAACAATACCACGGGACGTCATCTCGATTGTCCGAAACGTAAAACGACATTTTATAAACATTTAACGCGACGACGACGTGGCCTTTGGAATGCACACTTTTGTACTATATGTTTACAATATTTTGTTATTTACTAACTGCAGCACACTTCAAAAACTATAATGTTAAAAATAATGTGCCATTTTGAACTTGGCTTTACATTAAAATCAGCTTCACGATGTGTCCCGCACACTGCAGAGTAGGCAGAGGGAACCTAGTGTTAAGACTCCGTTCCCCACTTTCTGCTGAATTCTGGAGGCATTGCGTGTTGAGTGGCAGAACTCAACGCCACGCTTAACCTCGATACCAGAGCGAAGAAATGGAAATATAAATTTAAGTAAATATTTCATCTCCTCGAGTGGGGATCGAACCCACAACCAGTCGGTTTTACAGTCACACTTTACATTATAAAATTAAATTACGTTATTTCAGACACCTTAAACCAGCAATAGGTATCAAAAACATAACTAAAACCTATTCGAGATTTGCCCAACTAATTTTCCGTCCAACTTAATCGGAGGCCCCATTATAAATAGAACGAGTAAAATCGATAATAATAGTCCAATTGTTTATTTTCTGATAAAAAAAATATTGTATCGAGATTGTCGTTTACATTTATTTTATAGCGTCTGTGCAGTAAAAATGTTACTTAAATGATTTTATAGTTGCGATGTATATAGTTATTAATGTTTTTTTGTTTGTCCGCAGGTAAATATCCTCACATACTGGAGAGAAATTCTTTGGTAGTATTCTTGGTTATCTCTGTGATCTCTCCAACCACTTCATAAATCCAGTAAGTTGAATTTATATAAAAAGAAACTGATATCTCATCCGAAAATGCAGTGTCGCCGCCAATTAATATGTTTATCGAGTGGAATACCTGGCGGGGCGAGGTCACCAACTTTCTTGTCGTCCCACGGTTCGCGATGCCACCAAACAAACGTATGAGATACGATCTAAAATAAATAACAGGCTTACGCGGTTGCCATCGAAAGTGACGGCCACGGGGCCCACCGTGACTCGTCAGTCTCGTCAGTTCAAGCAGCTAGCAATGCAACAACTGACCTAGCCCACGCGGAATGGAACACTTTCTTCTAAACCCAAAACGTAACCGTAACTACGAGGCGGACAGCGTTTCCGGCGCCCGTGACGTCACGGCCGTCTCGCCGCGCCGCGCCGGTCGCCGCCCCTACTACGTAACCTTGGCGCGGTGAGATGTGCTCGCCACGAGCAGCGCTTCGCTTTCGTTTTCATTTTTTTTTTATTAAAACAATCTATACGAGCGACAGGACGCCGAGCACGCAACGCTTCGCCTCGATCGCTTCGTAGTATCTTATTCGTGTAATGCCACCTTCACATATAACATGCAGCCGGATGCAAAAATTATACTTATTGAATTCCACTTATAAGGTGAAATAAGAGCAAATCTCCGGTAATCTTTCACACGATCCACGAGGGCATAGTCGCCCTAAGCGGCGGTCGGGGTGAGCGAACTCGCAGCCTGTAATTTCGGACCGCAAAAGGAACAAAACGAATCGAGATCGGTGATTAAAAACCTTTGTCGGTTCTACTAATATTTATATTTTAGCAATGCGTCCGACATCTAATTGGCCGCTTGTACGTTCGAGGCGGACCGAGAGCGGTTTGGCGCCGACCACCGACCACCGACCACTGATCGCCGACGCTTCGTTAGTTTTCCTGGAATCATAAAAGCCCGATTTTTATGTATAGTCGTATATGTCAAAACGTGACCCCATCATAGACAACGGTCGACACACCGACAAGAAACATCAACGAACACGTCAACGGCAATAGCAAGGTAACAATTGTCACCCGCCGACGATTGTTTCATTTTATTGTTTAAAAAGAAGCTAAATATAGCTGGTAAATTATAAATTACCGCAGGTGGTAAGTACAGGCGAGGCAACTAGTTTGAACTGGCCACCGCGGGTACTCTCGATCGGCCCAAGGTCTGGGATATTGAACCTGACCGGAGCAACAGCACGGCAAGGTCCGCCGCGAAAGAGACGGCTGCACTATCACTCATTGTTATGGGGCTAGCGTCGCGGCCACACACCAGCACCACGCGCGCGCTCGCTGATCGATGCCTTTCGCCTAAACCTTCGACTTCTAATCCGTTCAATATGCGGTGCGAGGTGATGCAAAGCGGCGGCCAGTTGTAGAGCAATCCCGTAAGCGCGGTACGCACTTCCTGAAGCGCGGAGCGGGCGCAGGTGCGGGGGCGGCAGCGGGAGCGGGCGCGCGACAGGGACGGCGCGCGGACGACAGGGACGGCAGAAGTGCATTGCGCTGACGCATCGCGATCGTCTGCGCGTTTTCGTCTTTTTGTTGACGCTACCCGCTGCTGCGCTGCTTTCGGTTTCGTTGTTTACGAACAGCTCGCTCGAGTGTCGCTTCGCTAATATCAATCAACGATCTGGTAATTAAATCCGCTCGTTCGACCGGTCGCTCGATTTGGCATTTGTAGGTTCCCACGCGGTTGATGTCATTTCAATTATGAATGGCGGCCTTCGGGAGAGGGATGCCGGCGGAGGCGCGCTCCCGGCGAGTGCGCTGACCCACTGCCTGTGACCGCATTCCTCTCGGCCATCGATGATTTCGCTTAGTCAGACCGACGGGTAGTTATTATCTATTTATAGATCTTGGAAGGAAGCTGGAGTACCGTCAGCTATTAACGAATGTAAACACTCATACCCTCATTCACATAATTAAAAATAAATAACATCGTATTCGGTGTGTTAGTCGGCGTGCCCTCGCCCCCTGCCGAGACCGCGTGAACTTTTTATCGGTCGGTCTCAGGGAGTACATCTTACTTAGCGGTGCGTTAAGGATGTGTTGCGACGTGGCCGAATACCGGAATGGTATTTATTTAATATGATAATGACTTTCTGATAAGACACAGTTGGTGCACTGTAGTCGTAATTGTTAACCTCGATCGCCACGTGCGTCCTTATCGCGCAGTCGCTGTCTCTAATACGTAGTAGCGTAGTTCTCACGGCGCGCTGCCGGGGACGTTCACACCCAATAAACATCGCGGGCCGGAGCGCGGCGCTGAGGGCCGATCGCTGCTTATTTGTGGACGGCAAACATTCGCCCAGATAAGCAGTGAACGGCGTGCCTGTGCTTCCCACATCTGCTGCGACCTTGGCCGCTCAGCCCGTTGTGTAACGCCGCTATCAGTCACGCTCCCCTGCCCCACGGCCCCGACCCCCCGACCCGCCGCTCACCTCACCGGCGAATCTTACCGAGTTTTCCGGTCTCGATAACTTTATCAGTTTCATCGAGCAGATGCTCAGTTATGAAAGTCAGCCATGCGACGTACTCCACGATCCGAATGTAAATCGGTACAGGATACAATTTAGTTTCGGGTTATAAAAGCAACCACGTGGCCGTATGCCTCGTTAACATAATTACAGTTTTCGACTGGACATACAGGTTTGGACGCTCACCTGAATACATTTCGTCGGTCTGCTCGATATTGGCTGTAGCGTTTGTACGAAATCGAAAGTTAAGTCGAGAAGGTTGCTCAAAAGTAAACTATAAACCAAAACACTACGCTGTAGTGACAAAACGGGTTAGCAGCTTAAAAAAAACCGATTGTGCATAGAATACGAGGCGAGACAGCGATTGTATTGTTGACACGACAGTGATGACTTATGGTTTAGAGAAGCGCTCTCGTAGAGTCTCGTTGACGGCGCTCCTTCCGTAAGCTTTTATTATTCCGGTTATAAATTAAACTGCTCGTTAATCGGCCCTCTAATCCGTCTGGGCGTTGACTCCACGCCCGCTCGTGATCGTCGATGGCTTGTTTACCCGCGCCTCGTTCAAACGTACTTAGATCTAAATTACGCATGTCTCACCATACTATGCTGCGTTTGAGCGCGAGAAAAACTGACAATGGAGGTCCGGCGGGCGAGTCATCGTCGTGGAATGTGGTCGCATCGCGCAGCCTCCCATATTACAATCTAAACCATTTCTCGTCCATACAACGCTGTGCCGCGACTCTACACATATTTGGGACTATCAGATATCAACGTGAGATAATACGATGGTCGGTTTTTTGTACGTTATTGTTAACCTCGAATGATACACTGCTTGAATATTTAGCAATATCCGCTGACTTCACCGCTTATAAAAAAAATGGCGAATAATTAGTCAATAAAAATTCCGCCGATTATATAGCGACTTGTTACACGGGTGTTGCGTAATTGGAGTAAACGACCTAAGATCTGGTGGTCCGCGGCAAGGTCTTGGGGACCACGTGGTGGCAGCATGTGGCCTTCAGATACGCCGGTGCCCGCTGCCGTTAACACATTAATTACCACTCAATTTTATATAAAATACGTATATTGGATCTCGGACAGAAGTTTCCAAATAAAGATTATTTAAAAAAAAAGGTGAGTACACCAATTTATCGATGAAATAAAACGATTCTATCTGTATGTATTCGTATTAACACATTTTTTTAAATCTTTTTTTTATTTTAATAAAGAAAAGATAACGTCAATAAGATTCTCTTTAAAGCACTTACGTTATCACATAATTATTTTAGCAACCCTCATCAAGATATCTCAATTCAAAAGTTAAAAAAAAAGCTCGTTCCCGACAAGGTAACATATTAAAGCGACAATTAATATAATTTAGCATACATAACTCCTTAACTTGGAAGGTTGATAATTCGGATGGGTAACCAGCGGGCGATGGACGGCGCCCTTGACCGGGCGTCGCGGCGCTCGGCGGTAAACAAATTGAATGAATCGTATACACCATTCATGTGTGTGCTGTTAACGCACGATAACTCAAGTATATTTAACAAGGCGTCACACGGCCCCCGCCGATAACCTACTGTTCGAAATTTAAAAAAAAACGCCTTTTTTGATGGCAGGTGAACAATGAACCTCTAATAAAATAGATAACTGTTTACAAACTGCCTAATTTACTCCTTTATTATTATATTATTATTTAATTAACAAGTTTAATTAGAAGTATCCACATAGTTGAAACAATAAAACAGCTTTTACAAGTAAAATATATAAACATAATAAAATGATATATTTTATTATTAATACAAGCCATAAATATAATTCAAAGTTGGTGAGTGATAAAAGTGAGCCGTGTGTCAAACGGAAACTGGCGTCACGGCTGGAGGCGCCCCTCAAGACGTGAGCGGCGCGGGCGCATGGTTCCACCTCATTTGCAGCCATTTCCCTCTCTTTACTGAGCCCTGGGCATGTTACCTCAAATTGTAATTGATATCGTTAAAATAAACTCTAAGCTAATGCCACTTATTCGACAAACTTGTTGAGACTCCGTCGCGGCTTAAGTTCTCTACCACGTGCTAGTTACTATGTTTTTGTTTCGAACTTGTGTTTTATATCTTCTAGAATGTTCTTCGTAATAAAATCTTGTTTGTTATTATTCCTATACTTACAAACTATAAACTCCAAAGTATGAGATTGTTTAATATGCAGTATGTAGTGTATAATATCCTTATTAAATACTGGTCTATATACAAAACTAACTATTAATATGATAACATTTAAAGTTCATAGTATTATAATTTGAGACACAAAATTTGCTTTAGATATACGAAACTTTATTTCATAATATTTTTTCCTACGTAAAAATTACTTTAATATCTTCACGATTTATTGCGATTGCACAATCGTATTTAAAAAATAAGCCTCAAATGTTGTTAACCTTAAATTCTCCTTATCTAATACAAACACTTAAACTGACATAATAGATAAGAAATCCAGATTTACCAGTAGTTTGAAGTGAAACGTTAGTTACATAGGGCTCCATCAACGACAGGAGGAGCCCTAGTCTACTAGGGCCGAGGGAACAATTACAGAATGTTATAATTTGCGGAAGGCTCGCGGGTGAACGGCCGGAGCGCCCGATCGCGCCGAAGGTCAAGGCGGATCGGAATCTAGTTGCAACGAAAGAAAAAGTGACGCCCAACCTGAATAGAATGCGAGGACGAGTAAAAATGAAAGCTCGATTTGACAGAACTTTTACTTATTATATTGGCGTGGTTTATTTATTGTTTGGGTAGCCTGATTCGCGATTCAATTTTGTTCCCTTGACTATTTATTTATTTTTTTAATTTTAATTGGATTGGAAAAAAAATATAGTCGGTATGGTTAATAAAAATTTTTCACACGTATTTTATTAGTGAAGTTCATTAACATTGTTTCCTTGTTGTATCGGATAAGCCTTCGACACGCAAAATAGTTTTTGATTCTATTTTATTAAATCATTGCGATGACTTGCTCGATGCGTGCGAAAGATCGTCGTAAACGTTAGATATCCTGGTGGCTGGTGGTTGGGTCGTTCTGCGTTCAGTGACCCGCCGATTTCGTTAAACAACAATGTCAATATTTATATTACATTTTTTATTTTTGTTACCTTGATTTATAATACTAAATTAAAAATTGAATAAATAAATCAGCTTCACGCTGTATCCCGGACACAGCAGGGTAGGCAGAGGGACTACCTAATATTAAGACACTGCGTTCCCCACCTTCTGCCAAATTCTGGAGGCATTGCGTGTTGAATGGCAGAACTCAACGCCGCGCTTTGCCTCGATACCAGAGCGAAGAAATGGAAATATAAATGTAAATAAATATTTCATCTCTTCGAGTGGGGATCGAACCCACAACCAGTCGGGTTTTACATTCACTCTTTGTGCCACTGCGCCACGACTGGCCTCAATTAAAAATTAATTTGATATTTTTGTGGGTTATTAAGAACGGTATAGTTAATGTGAATAATGTATGTATGTATGATTATGGATTGAAATCCTGTATAGTATTGAAGACAATAGTAATAGTAGTACTAGATTTACTTATTGGTCATCTACTATATAGCAATAGTGATTGATCTTATAATATTTAGCTAACTGAAAAATTATCTATTTTAATATACAGGTAGATAAAACAAACGTAAAAAAAGGTTCTACAGTGAACTGTGACCCTGAAAACATAACATGACATGGTTTTATTCTGCAGCAACTACAGTTCTGACCGCACGCGAAATGAAAACATTGTTTCATACAAATCTGGGTCTGGTTTTAATCTGAAAGAGTTATTCATATTACGATTACGTAGGTACCTTGTATATACATAGATAAGTGAATTTTTATAACTTTTTTATTACTTTTGTATTCTTTAAAATACCTAAACTGAAAAAATAAAATTTGAAACATTGAATTTAATAATTTGTAGTTGTTAGGAGAATTCTGATATAACCAATAATGAGATACCAGCTACGGTCTCAAACAAAAAGTTTCCTAACTTTCTTGTTAAGTATTCGGTCCATATTTTCGCCGTAGTACCTTTGTTGTTTGTTTTACAATTGGAAGATTCCAAATTTTTTGTCCGCGAAACTCTATCGCTTGCAGCTGCACCCTAATTAAAATGTTCGAAACCGAATCCCAGCGGTCTCGATCTGTATCAATTTTGCTTAATGGGCCGTTCTACAGTCGATTTGACGGCTAAAAACTTGCTCCCAACCTTAGCTTGTAGGTCATTGCTGAATGCTCCTTCTTGTGTTTTTTTACCTTTTATTGCACGATTATTCTTTCTTAACTAAATTATATATTTACTATCAATAAATTATATACTGGCTATTGGAAGACCAAATACGTTGAAATATTTTAGCACTTTGGTTGGTTTAAAGACAAAATACGTTATGAATTTCAAGGATGAGTGACGCCAGCACATCACGCGGCCTCAGGTCGTTGGAGACCTTCAAATTATGAACCCAGAACGAAAATCATAACGATTAGTTCGTGCATTTATTTATTGTAACGATCAGACTAATTATTTCACAGCTTAATCCAATTTGTTACGCATCATGGCTCGAATCGTATTCACTATATGGCACATATCGCCTTGGAATGTTCCTGTTTGTTAGTAAAACATATTTTTGATCAAACATCGTCCATCGGATTACTTAAATGCAGAAGTCGCACAAAACTTTTGGGGCTTCCGTAACGTGACGTCGTGTCTGGAAATTATATGTGTGAATTACTTGAACTTATATGAAATATACAAATCAAGCTTATAAGAATCTCAAAAAAATATTAGTAACTTTTAGTTCATAATTAACCTCATCATGTAAGCGAAAGTGTAGTGTGTATCGTACAACGTCAATTTCAAGTAGGATTCAAGGATTGACTTATCGAAAACGAATTGATCACAACCAGTAATTCAGTTCAATGATGGCTGAAGTTCTAAAATATGTATAGTATTTTGATAGTAGGGTCGGATGCACCTAGCTCGACGAAATGTCACTCGGTGAGCCACCGCCGCATTTAGTCGCTCCGAAATAGACGCCGCGTTCAACAACCCCTCACATTCGTCATCGTCTCTATAAGACTCGCTGACCTTTTACATCGCCGTCTCTCCGCGCAGAACTGGTCTAGAAATCAATAAAAACCGGCAATGTAACACGGCATTTGCAGTTCCCTCGTCCGACACATCAAGAAATAAAAGCTTCAATATTTAGACTGTTGCTAATTACATTATTCTGCCGATATCCTTGTACGTACGTACCTGTGATTATCTGTATGTAATTTGGAGCTGTCAAATCAAATCCAAAATTAATTGAGTGTTCGTTTCAAACGGGCCCGAACCGCAACAATCGCTGCAATTCCGACCCGTCATAATGACCGGGCGGCAAAAACTGACACTTGGCTGCCAGAAATAACAATCGATTATTTGATTTGGTTTGTATAGATAGGTCTTTTGAATAAATCGCGATCTTGAAACGCTAGGGGTTTATTTGAAGACGACGACGGAGAAGCTGTTTGTAAACAATTCCATTTAGTTTGCGCTTTTATAGTTGACAGTCAGTTTTATTGCGACATCTAACCAGGAAGAGGGGAGCGTTGTTCCATGTGCCACTTGTGGACGAAATACTCCGGTTACGGGTTGCACGCGATGAGGTCGATACGTCCCAAAAAGCTTATTTCTACATCGACATTTCTACTAGCTACATTATTTCTATCACCGTCGCCGGCGCCAACTTCATATTAGACGCAGGTCCCGTTTGTTTTCGAGTGCAATATTTCTGAAACTTATTAAGCAATACGTCATTCAAACATTACAGATGGTCTGTCATGTTAAAAGCTTCGAATGCCTAACCTTTCTCAATAGTGTTTATTGGAATACTTCGCAACCTACGCGTAGATCGCACTTACGTATGAGTGTAACGAATCTCGTTATTTATAGTAACAGTAGGTAGTCGATGTGGTACAGGAAGTGGTGGAGGAGGAGAGCGTCAGATTATTATAGCGGTTGTTGTGGCTTCGATCTCCACTCGAGGGAATAAAACGTTTTCATCGTTATGGTAATATTAAGTGCCGCGTTGTGTTCCACCATGCAATACGCAGATGTTACGAATTCGAAGCCGCATGTGTTAACTCTGAATTATCTCTATCTACCCTGTTCTTTGCGTGATAAAGCCTGAAACTAAAAATACTGTGCACAGTATATTTATAGCCTTTTTTTTGGATTCTTCGGGATGAGCGACGGTAATTGAGTGTTTATTCATATTTCGCAGTTCAGGTTTCTCCACATTGCATCGCGCTTGTCTCATAACTTGGACACTGCCGGTGTCACGGTGGCACGTCATATTGTTTTTTTTGTATGACTTTATTTACGTGAAATATTATCCTTTAGAGCTGACCTTTTACAATATTAACACGTATAAAACAACACACGATAATGTTACCGCGTAAATCACAATTGGATTTAAGACATATTAAATTTCGTTCTTAAATTGTGAGGAAGTGAATGGCATATAATTACGGGTAATGATGGCGTGCGGGTTGTAAATAGTAATTGGAACGGTTCCTTGGAATTACTTACAATTTTTGAACAGCTTCACGCTGCAACCCGCACACAGCAGCAGCTAGGTGGGGGAAACTTATTGTTAAGACACTCTGTTCCCCATTTTCCGCCGAATTCTGGAGGCATTACGTTGTGAGTGGCCGAACTCAACGCCGCGATTTGCCTCGACTCAATTTGGGCGAACATGTGCATGATACAGCGTGAAAGTAATTTAATTTTGATAAATATTTTACTTCACGAATAGGGATGGTACAGGTTCCAAAATATAGTCAACAGTAGACCACAAAATAAGTATAAAAGTCTTTTTGTTTAATTTCCACATGCGTTCGAGCTCGACTACGGGTTATTACTAAAGAAACAATTTGAATTTAAATTTTATAATAAATCTAAAAAGCTTTACAGTTGTATATTTTTTAACAAGTAAAATGAACAATATGATACAGAATGATAAAATAACAACTATATTTTTTTTGTTTTTAATTTAAGCAAAGAATACTCGTATCAATGTCATGGATTATTGCTTCTTTTTATGTTGCGTAAAATGGAATTTATTGTCATCACTGGCAACACATTTTATTTATTTCCAAAATTACCATATTTACACTCAATTATTGAAATATAAACAGCAGGAAAATATATCTTCGAAACTACTATTAAAAATATAGTAAAACAAACTGAATTATAAGAGCTTCTTACTTTAAATACATTTTATTTTTTATTTAAATAAATATGTAATAGCGGTTCCTAATCTATATAAAACAGGCCGTCGTGGTGCATCGACACTGTACTGTTAATGAAATGCTTGTGGATTCGATTCCCACTCGGGGAAGTGAATGTATCATTACTTCTCTAGTAACAAGGCAAAGTGCGGCGTTGACTTCCGCTTCTCAACAGACAATATATCTAAAATAATTGGAAATTGGCGTAAAGAGTTTCTTACCACTAAGTTTCCATTGCCTACCATATAAGAACAAAGATTTGTTTCTCTAATAAAATTAAAAAAGCATCGTTGCTTAAAATAATACATTAAATATTCATCAAACGGTGCGTCTGTAACTGTGTCGTCTCCACATGTGACCGAGCCGGCGCGCCCTTTGTCCTATTTAATGATATTTGCAAATTACCAGCGCTCAAAGCTTTCGGCCACTAAGGCTTAGTGCACACGTTATAAAGTATTTACTTTTTAATTATTTTGTTGAATAAAAATATATAATATGATCGTGTGTTACAATAAACACGACTTTTTGATTCCTAATCGAGAAAATGATATAATTATAATATAATAATATTTTAATTTCCTCTCTCTCGAGTTCCGCCACGCAACGCAATGCTTACAGAATTTGTCGGAATGTGGGGAACGGAAGTATCTTAGTGGGAACGGAGTATCTTAACACAAGGTTCCCATTCCTGGGTTCCCTCTAATTACACTGCTACGTGCAGGATACAGCTTGTATAAAAAAATATAACATCACAAATAACTTATTCTCGAAAAGTAAACATATTCGATATAATATATGAAACATTCTGTATAATTTATCAAATATTAAGATAAAATCAAGAGATTTTAAACAGAAATGTAATATACAATGTAGGTACGTAGGCACTTCTTACACGTCTGTCTCGATAATAAATAAGAGGGTGGTCCCTGAACCAACAATGAACTGAGCGTCTCCGAAGTTTGCACAACAAACACTCCGTCACCATCACTGTACCGCGAATATTATACAGAAGGTACACCTTTACAATTTTTTAAGGTTTCTTTGTCATTTAATGATGAAATATGTATACAATACTTATATTGAGGTCAAGTTATAAACTGTATATTTAATTTATATCGTTACCGGAAGTAACTCAATTCGTTTTTAAATCATCTACCTGATAGAATAATTTAAATATAAAATTATTATTTTGAATAATTAAGGCACATCACTACAGCCTCGTTTCTGTGGACTCGTTTTAAGTGTATTTAACATAGTATATGTTCATCTAGACGAATATTATAAACAAATTCGTTTAAATTGTAGACTCGTTAAGTCTAAAGCAGGCAATTTCAAAGTATGTTAACGTAAACGGTCAGGGTCGTTGGAACTCAAGGTCGACGTACGTCCCGCGTGTGTACTACAATAGAAACTTAACTTAGGACCTCCAGATAATGAAGATATATATATTGACAGAATTTTCTGTTAAATAATCCTGTCGATTAAAAATTATTAACTAAATAACCAAATAATTAATATATATTTTTTTAAAATAACTCCGTGAACAATACAAATAGTACAACGTTATCCAAAATATTTTTCGTGAACAAATTCGGGCAGACACCGTAAAGCCCGAGGTGGGGTCACGGACCAGATGTCAAAGTACTGTAACGCAATGATCTCCTAAATATAATCATTTTCGGTACGTTGCTCCTACAGCTAACTTATAATGCAATACTACGGTACTAGGTATAGAAAATATTGTCACTTACATCAGAAATAGCTAAATCGTTTCGAATTATGAATAATATTATAAAACAAATATTAAAAATTACAAACATATTTTTTTATATATAATATAATTTTGTAGAATTACACACAGCTTTTTCTTTGTTCAATAGTTATAAATAAAGTCACTGATCCAACAGTTACGACCGTTACCAAGTGAAAAGTGTAAAATATTTCTGAAAGTATTCATAACTGAGTCATCAGCACGCCGCTCGGAGGACGGCTATCTTTCCTCGATCTATGCGAGAGACGATTTATGGGAGACAAATAGCACGATAGAGTTAACCAGACTAGAAGTAGAATAACCTGTAGGGATAGAAGAAAAAAGCAACAGGTGTTGTACTTAAATGGTTCGCGAACGACTTAAACGCGCGGCGTCTTCCCAAAAGTTCAAAGTACTTGGAAGACCTTTAAAAGATAAAAACTTTTATATTATACCAACTTGGCGTATTATGATTTTAGATAAGGTAAATATTTGCTTGTGAACATCTTTTGTCAATTTCCTTGAACATTACATTTCGCATATATTATGTAACCTTCTAGGATTGACCTCACGTATGTCGTCGAGACGGAAACGCATAGACCAACTTTTGGCAGCGATATCTCACAGGCATCTCACAGTGGTCTGATACCGGTCTACAATTTAATTTAAGTATACAATAGTAATCTCTTATTACATGGTCTTATAAGACGATTGTAGCTTGTTTGGGAAATCCGTGACCACCGACCCGTTCACAGCCTTTACTATACCTAAAACTACTTTGATATTTAGCCGGCGCATAAAAAACTCGCCCAATTTTATTTATACTGACCGTAAATGTTTGAAAGATCATTAAAAACCATATATAACATACCTAAAGAATATATCATACAAAAGCGTACAAAAAATGCATCCTTGCGTAAGATACGAGGTTCCTACATCAGGTTGATTAACCGATAAGGGAAGTACTATCATAATACCGGTCCCGAATCATTTTTTTTTAAATATTACACAATATTTACAAGAGAACGTTGAGTTTGTGAGTGATGTCCGAAAACGTATGAAAAAAACTGCTAATATTTGTAATATAACGTCGTCGAGAATCGTATGTTTCAAGATAGTAAAAAAAGGGAAATGACGTATTTAATATTTATTAATTATAATTAAGGTTAATTCATCTATTTTAGTGTTATTATTATTATTTAAGAGAAAAAAAAACACGTGATTTCAACTATTTTTATATTAAAATTTAATTCATCTAAAGAGATTCGTCGAATAAATATTTATTGAAAAGCACAAAAAATAAAATTATTTATTTATTATGTATGTAACAAATGTATGAAGAAGTACAAGAAAGAAGAAGTGGATAGGGGGCGATTTGTTTCAGAATAACCAGGCGTTTATGATCAATAAGGAGGTTTGACGATTAGGCACCGTGAGAGCTGGCGTCCCGCCAAGCAGGCCACGTACGTTCACCCACCTCGTAAACGTAATTAACTATTGTTTTTACAACATATTTGTGTGTATGTTGTATGAACATTTTCTACTAAACTACGTGCCTTATCGTCGCAAAGTTTGGCGCATTTGACGAATCCAGGCCAACCTTGGCCTTGGTGAGATATCTCCGGGTAATAAATAATAATGCGTCGATCGTGTGCTTGAATTTTTTTTATGCTCTATACGTAACTTTATTGTGTTAATAATCTATGAAATTTTATATTAAAATCTAATTTCTTACCATAAACTATTAATAATAACCAAATTTAAAAAAAAAACACAGATTAAATTTAGATATGTTTTATACACGTGTATTCAAATTTCGAGTGCAAAGTATTATAATATAGCATATCATAGTATCTAACTCAACAGCCAGTTTCTTTCAAAAAAAAGTTAATTATTGCTCTTGTATCCTATATTATTGAATATTGACCCAATATTACAATATTTAACAGCGAGTAGTCAACAGTGAAAATGCATAGAATAATATATCTTATATCTCTAAAAATAAAGTGCATTATCGGTTATACAATATTCACTTGACAAGTACGTAGGCAAGTACGTAATTTCACACCTGATTCATAACCGAGAGATCGTTGAACCAATCTCCATAATATAATATAATACGAACGATCACACAGAACTAAATTTAGATAATTAATACTATAAGTTGTTTTTTCTTTTAGTTAGACTAAAACCAACAAAGTTGCATATGCGTGTTTTGTTTTTAAATCTTATGTTGAAATTTTATATAGAATGAATGGCGATGGGTGTGTAAAAATAGCCATATTTATCTATTATATTTTCCTTTAGCAATTATTATAATAATTCGAAATTACTATTACAATGGTTAGTGAGGCCAGACGTGGCGCAGGGGCGCGTGTGACTGTGAACGCGACAGGTTGTGGGTTCGTTTCCCACTCGAGGAAATGAAATATTAAAATTTTTCCACTTCACGTCTTAACACTAGGTTTCCTTTGCCTACCATGCTGTTACATGCAGAACATAGCATAAAGCTGGTTTTTTTTTCTGTAACACAAATATATATAGTAAAATAATTTGTATACGAATGTTTCATTAAAAAACTATGAAATCCTATATTAGTAATAATCTTTTCTGGTTATAAATTTAGAACATTGTGTCGATTTTCAATAGTTTAATGTATTAAATTTATAGTTATTAGAACATTTAGGACATAACATGATAGTTAAATACTTTCAACATATCAAATTCTGTGCTAATATGGATTTAATTATAAAATACACCGTTTTTTCTCTATAAAATTTGTTCAAATGTCAGTATTTTATTATAATTTTACGTTGAGTTCCAGTACTCGACTCGCAATGCCTTCAAAAATCGGTACTAATCCCTCATTTTCTTTGCCTACCCTTCCTACATCATGAAGCTAATATATATAAGCTAAGTGAAGCTAATATATGCTTTATATCAAATATCCGACATTTCTAGCCCTATAAATTATTTATTTCTTAAATGAAACTGCAAAAAAATCATAAATAATTAAATAAAATAATGTATTCTGTATATAAATAATTATAATTAATAATGTAAAACAATCTTTGATACAACGTCGGATAGCCCATACAAATAATTAAACACTCAGTTTCAGTAATTTAGGTCAAGCACCGCCTTGAAGCCTAGACTACAGGGAATTGTACTGTAGCCTATAGGTTTACCTATTGTTGAATTCTGGTTATAATTAATAATGTTATTTACGTTTTGAACGTCATGGTTTGATGGCGTATTTGGTTTATTCAAATTAGAACTAATAGTATGTATATCTTGTTATCTGTTGTTCGTCTGCTGTCGTTTTGAGATTAGTTTTATTAATTTTTAATAACTTTGTTCGAATCGAATGTATATTTGATATATATAAATAGTAACTATTAATGAGGATATTAATTATACACGAGGTGTGACTGCAAAACCGACTTTTAGTGGGTTCGATCCCCACTCGAGGAGATGAAATATTTACTTAAATTTATATTTCCATTTCTTCGCTCTGGTGTCGAGGTTAAGCGCGGCGTTGAGTTCTGCCACTCAACACGCAATGCCTCCAGAATTCGGCAGAAAGTGGGGAACGGAGTGTCTTAACACTAGGTTCCCTCTGTCTACCCTGCTGTGAACGGGATACAGGGTGAAGCTAATTTAATTTTTTTAACTATTAATAAAACTAAAAATAACTAACAATTTTTAAAGGTATAGATTATTAAAAATATTATTATATTATTTCAAAACACTTAAATGAAAATATTTTACGGAGCTACTTTCAAATGCTATCAATCGTTCATATTGTTAAAACAAACGTAGGTACTAATTAAGAAAGAGAGATAGGTGGAGAAAATGAGAAATACCTCTTGTGCCTTTTTTACCTTGTAATGTAGGCTTTGTAGAACTAGCCGGTGTGGTAAAGGGCACTCTGTCAACCCTTGAGCGCCTCACACACTTGGGTTGGGTTAGTACTTAGGTTTTCATTTTAATTTGGATACTAAAGGTACTTTGTAGAGTTAGGTTTACGTACTATAGTTTGAGGTATCAACAAAAAACGTATATATTACATTTTTTTAAGGCTTGTATATATATGTGCTTAGCTTCACGCTGTATCCCGCACATAGCAATCTAGGCAAAGGGAACCTTGCAACCTAGTGTTGAGACACTTCCGCTCATCACTTTCCGCCGAATTCTCGAGGCATTGTGTTATGTGGAGTGGCAGAGCTCTACGCCGCTATTTATGAATTATTATAAATACATGTTTGATTTATAAGAGAAGCTGTCGTGCAATATTAGATATATTATAATCTAAAAGATTAACACTTAAGTAAACTACATATTATGTTGATTTAGGTACAGTCCCCTTAGATAGGTTACAAAATAGCCCGTAGTAAAGATTTATTTCTTATATTTATATCTTTATAACTTATTGTTTAAATACCACCGGAAACCTAACTTGGCTAAATATTACATAATAATAAACGTTTTCGGTCACGGTCGGTTAAATAAATTATTTGAAGAATGACTAAGCAACGTTAAAGAATAGATTACATATTTAACGAGATTTTATTTTTAGCTTCATTCTGTACAGCTGTATCCCGCACATAGCAGGGTAGGCAGAGGGAAACTGGGAAGTTAGTGTTACGAGAGTCCGTTCCCATTAAGACACTTCTGTTCTGCGCCGAATTTTAGGCATTGTTTGTTGAGAGGTGGCACTCAACGGCGGACTTTGCCTCGTTACCAGAGCCAAAAAATGAAAATAGAATGGAAATCGAACCCACAACCTGTCGCGTTCACAGTCGCACGCTTGTGCCCCTACGCCACTGGACTGGCCTCACAAGATTTTATCAAGAACAATAAAATGACAAAAAATACGACAGCTCTTGATGGCGGTTAGTTTGAGTATTTGGGGCCATTTAGAAGTCATCTTTAATACCTACGTAATTTTAGGACATCTACGTGTCTAGAATGTTTAATCTACGTGATATTTAAAAAATATATACGATATATTCTAAAGTCATAAAGCCCCAACGTAATAACTATAAAAGCTATCAAAAATGTATATAAAAATATATTTTTCGACAAAAACCACAGACAAGGATAATTATAAAAAACTGAGACTGTCATGGCGGAATGGATAGCATCTGACTGGCCATGGGTTCAATTCTCACTAGAGGGAATGATTATATTATATATTCTTCGCTGGTAGAAAAAGCGCGGCGTTAAATTTTGCCACTCAACATCCAATGGTACGAAATTTGAGCGGAAAATGAGGAACGGAGTGTCTCAGCATTAAGTTCCCTCTAAGATCTATACTATCTCGCAATACGGAAAACAGTATGTACCTGCAAATATAATGTTTTTATTGAGTATCTTCATTATACAAATATATATATTTTCTAAATATTTTTTCTAAAAATAACAGGAAAATGAGAAATAAACCACGAGTTACCTGTTAAATGACTCAGTGGGTTGAAATGTATCAGGCTTTGTATCGACAGCGTACTGCAAGTCCCGCGGGACTATATGTAAATATAGCCTTTCTGCTGTCACAATAGATCTTATTACAACAGTAGAGAGTTCAATTTGCAATATCATTAACCGAGATAACATCTATTAAGGACGTTATTTAGAATTACATAAAAGTTTGTCGACTTTCTTTTACACGATCGTAATATTTTTTTTATCTTTTTAAATTAACTTAATACTTTTTTTTATTATGAAATATTACATAATAACATATTATGACACAATTTTTTTTATTAAAATATTAAAAAAAAATCCTAAAACGACTTGAGTCAGCGCCGTGAGAAATTTAAAAAAAAAACTTAAAAAAATAATGTAAAACATACATTATCTTTGACATGTACATTACAAAAATTAAATTATTTTAAAATATTCACTTAATACGTTTATTGCGCATTAATTAGGATAACAGCGATTACAAGGAGTATTCATTTCGTTGCTTGTAAAGTGTCTCGTAAAAAATAAGCCAGGACGTTTATTGAGTGTGAGTGTCAGCGGAAAAATATTTATGTATCATTGTCTGAGAAAATACAATCATTGAGATTTGGTATACGAAATTAAGGTACAATATTTCCTAGAATGATATTCGTGAGCAAAATGATGATTTGTATACATTTTATGGTCTTTTATAATTTTTACGCGATTTTTATTGATTTCTACCAAAAAATATTAAAGTAATTATGATAATAAAGTGAAACGAGGCACGTCGTGGCGTTGTGGAGAATGTGGGACTAAACGCGACGGTTGTGGTTTCGATTACCATTTGCGCTACGTTGAGTTGAGAAAAAAGTTGAGAAAATTTTATTTTTTCCCTCTATCTTTTCCGAAATGCGTGAAGCTGCAAAAAAATATATTACGAGTTGCTGCTTACGTCACATGAGAACATTCCGCTATGAACAAACTACTCACCGAATACTTTATATACTTTAATAATAAATATCATATAGTAGATTAACATCTGGTGTCAATGAAATCTTTTAACATTTTAGCAAAACGAGATTGTAATATATGTACATATAACACTTCATTCACAACCTTGAAGTTGATCTGAGATAACAATTAATTAAGCGAAAATACCTCATACAAAAAAATTAAGCTAGTTTTTATACATCCCCCCCTCCTCCCCTCCCCTCCCCTCCCTCCCATTAAAATAGATAAAAGAGATTGTCATCGAAACACTCTCCTCTTTATAAGGTAAAATATTTATAGTTAAAAAGACCTTGGTACGATTAGAGATACGTTAAGTCACTTGTTATAAATCGACAGAATAAATTTTATTATAGTCCGTCGCGGCGCTCTTGGGCAACGTCTGACTGGAAACGCGATGGTTGTGGCTACGGTCCACGTTTACGTTGAGTTCGACGCCATTCAACCAGTAGAAAACGGAGTGTCTTAACACTAAGTGTCCGCCTACCAAAACAAACCGTGAAGTAAAAGTCGGTAACATTTCCCTCAACTGATGGTACGACAATCGCGTGTACAATATTATGTATTTATGCCAGATTGTTCTTTAATTTAGTCAAGAACCTCCAGACGAAAATTCGGCCTTGAGACTGTCTTAAGCTCAAACATGTATATAAGATTAATATTTTTTTTTACATAATAACGATAGCATCGTTCATGTTTAATATAATTAGTAGCTTTCTTTATCTTTTATTTGAAAAGGTCAAGGCTTCATTGTTCCAAGCCTAATATTGTGTTTTTCTAAATATTCAGTGGTTATTTTCGTCTTATTTGTATGTAGATTTTATAGGGTAAATTGTGATAACAAATCTATAAATATCTATGGAAAATTAGTTTTCAATATTGCTTGTAAGTATTCTGTATTGGGTGGGCTGTGTATTATTTTGTGATATATTATTTACTTTATATGATCAAGTACAAAACTAGTATTTACTGTTTATTTTGCTGAATAAAAAAATACGGGGAAATATGGGGAACGGAGTGTCTTACCACTAAGTTCCCTCTGCCTACCCTGCTGTGTGCGGGATACAGCGGGGAACTTGAAAAAAAATACCAACTTTAAATATTAAACGAGATTATTCGGCAGCTTTTCTGCCGTGCATAACTGCTTAATATTTATTCAATGAAAGTTCAAAAATCTTATAAGTAAAACTTTTTTGTTGAACTTTCACAAAAAATAAAAATACTTATAATAAAAGAAACGTAAAACTGTAATGGTTACAAGTTTTATTTAATTAGTTATTATAAACGTTTTGCTTAGTTATTTTTTATACTAATGTATTTTTTTTCTTTCAGGTAAATATGGAGCCATTGGACTACTTATTGCTTACAATTGGTGAAGTTTATAATTTAAGTAATATAGAGTCGTGGCGCAGTGGCACAAACGTGACAGGTTGTGGGTTCGATTCCCAATCGAAGAAATTAAATATTTATTTTCGTTTTCTCGCTCTGGTAACGAGGCAAAGAGCGGCGTTGAGTTCGGCCACTCAACACAAAATCTCTCCAATCTCTCTTCTCGGCGAAAAGTGAAGAAAAGAGTGTCTTAACATTAGGTTCCTTCTGCTTACCCGCTGTATGGATGCAGCGTGAAGCTAAAAAAAATCGATATATTCTTTTAAATGGCAAATAGTTAATGCGGAGGTGTGCGCGCGTTGTACGATGCATTATTGCATATAATGTTACAAGAGCAAGTGCTAATTTTTACACTTACAACGTATGTATGTACGTCTTACGGTCGTTAAACTCTTAAACAACAGTCTCATGATATATTGATGATACTTTTATGAAAAACATTCAAAATAAAATGTAAATATCAAATGTAAGAACTATTAAGTAAAATATTTGATATTATTAGGCCAGTTCAGTTCAGCCAGTTGTTATGAGGCCAGTCGTTGCGCAGTGGCACAAAGTGTGACTGTAAAACCGACTGGTTGTAGGTTCGATCGCCACTCTAGGACATGAAATATTTACTTAAATTTATATTTCCATTTCTTCGCTCTGGTGTCGAGGCAAAACGTGGCGTTGAGTTCTGCCTCTCAACACGCAATGCCTCCAGAATCCGGCAGAAAGTGGGGAACGGAGTGTCTTAACACAAAGTTCCCTCTGTCTACCCTGCTGTGTGCGGGATACAGCGTGAAGCTGTTATTATTTCATATTATTCATACAGTACACTCAAGTCGCGTTCTATAATAACAAGACATTAAGTTTGAGCAAAATTCATCTACAACGGTTGTTATTGTAACTTGACTTCCACTGACTAATTAATAAGGCGTCTCAACTTAAAAGTCATTCTAAGGGCCAATATAAAAGGAAACTCAAAATATTCCTTGTTTCGTTTCGGTTCTTTCATTATTGAAAGATGCTTTAAATTTTGAAATCAGTACTAAAATCCTCATTAAATATTGCAAGCAAAAAACTTGTTTTACTTTTAGCTAAAAGAAGCTGTAATTTATATACTGTTAGAACCTTTGTTGTAAATAAAAAAGTAAGAAAATCTTACTTTTAAGTATGGAAACTGGTGTAAAGAGCAAGTCTAAACAACTCTTCACTTAACAAAATTACTAAATTGCTTAAACACCACAATGTAGATAAAGTGCCATGGGTAGTTATCATTCTCGGCACACCAGCCTTTGCAACGTAAAAAGCTACATACTAAAATATCCACCCGTTTCACCAATTCTCTTTCTTTTGAACATGTCTCGAGATGAGTTCGGGCGGTCGGTCCCGGAGTGCTCATCTGCCTGCTCCCTCCCTCTCGCGCAGCTCTCTCGATACGCCGCGTGTCACTCACTGCCCTCACAAAGTATCAAGTCGTTACTCAACCATAAACGAAATTAACATTTATTACCATTGGAACAAGGTCTCTAATTACTTAAGTGGACGTGCCAGCCCAGCCACTTCGCCGAAAGCGTAAGGGAGTACCACCCGGCGGTTAAAACTGGGAAATCGACCTAGATGCACTTATATCAAGACCGCATTTTCAATGTGGATGTTAAATTGTCTCAAAGAACGTCTCCTGCCCTAAATTCAACAGCATTCTAAATAGACCGCGAGTGCATTTTTAAAATGTAAGTCTGTCTAGCTATTTGGATAGCTCCTAAACTATTTCGGAAGGTGAACTGAGGCCAATAGTGATTGTATAGTAAAAACAAACGTCAGGTGGGCATTGAACGCTAAAATTTCAGTTCGATCAACCCCGGCCTCCCCTCCGGCCGTACTCCTAAAGAGACCATTAATCACTACGCGGCTTAACCGCGTGTCGTTGTAATAACAAGCCTATTATAAGGGAGTAAAGCGCGTTTCAGGTTGCGGGGGTCGCGGACTTACGCCCCTGCGTCTGTGCGAGCTCCTCGTTACCGCTGTAGCCCTGGTGTTATGTAAGCCGAGTGCAATGGCCGCGGGAAACACCAGGAAAAACTGTTTTCCTCAACACGAGCTAGCTAACCTTAATTTTGATCGTTTGAGATTTTTTGTGTGTTTTGTTAAGATTTTTTGTATAGAAGTGTATCGTTATTGAAGTATAAAATGTTGTAAATAATATTCAATTTATATATTTTGCTAATTTAATAGTTATCTATACAAGTAAATACTTTTATGAAATGACTTCCACTTAGAAGAAAATAAACATTTAAATAAATAAATATATAAACAAAAATCTAATATTAGCTGTTTATTTAAACAATTTAATATCTAAAAACAAAGTTAATAAACAAAATATAACTAGAATTAAACCATATTAACGTTCTAGTACCGCAGACATGACCTGCGCGATGATGTTCCGGTGCGCGCAATCACCTCGAAATGTGGGTTAAATTCGCACGCGGTAGGGGTTGCCAATGCACCGGCCGCGGGTCGTTGACCGCTATCGATCGCTGACGGCACGCGCCCCGGCGGCGCCGCACCCCCGGCCGACCCCCACCCCCGACCGACCCCGCACCCGCCCGACCCCCACCCCCGCACACACGCTCAAACACCGCATGCGACATTTCGCTCCATTTAAAAAGCCGGCTCTGTACTATTTTTGCGCGGGAAATGTAATACTCTACGCATGGTGGTGGTAATTAGTTGAAAAGTCAGCTTAATATAGATCGTGGAGGCTCTGTTTACCCTTTGAAGTGCAGTTTTCCCGTTTTATTTCTATCGGGTGATTACAATAGTATGGTATCTCCTAATATCTATCGTTGACCTCTTATTTTTGACCGAACACGGCTGTATTGATGGCGCAAACGCTAAGGTTGGCGGTGTGCCAAATCACTGACGAAAAAAGAACTCTTTTCCCCATATCTGATGGAATAATAGTAAACATTTCCATTTCTCCGTGGCCGTAGAAGTTTGTAATAAAAAAAATGTACGCTGCGGAATGATTTGTGCGATCGTTACAATGAAGATGTTTTTCAAAGTATTCTAAAGGCAGAATAGATGAACGCATTCCCTGGGTTCCATTGTGGGCCGGAAGTGTGGCCATAACTGGGTAGTAACAGATGTAGGTTGCGCGGGAAAACTCGGCACTTCCGCTTTCCCGCTAAGTTGGCCACCGCGCTCCGCGCTGGCGCGAACTTCCTTCGACTTCTGCTTGCCTGGTACTTTATAGAAAATTCCGCGTAGTCTATCCATATACTTTTTTGCTCCTAGTCATCATTATTTTTTGCCTTTTGAAATATAATGCTGTAAGGCTTCGCTCATAATGGTAGATAAGTGTGTACATACAAATTTATATAAAAATAGTTATATTATTTTTATTAATTAATATATTTTAAAACTATTAATCCTAAATTTAATA
Source organism: Heliconius hermathena (assembly GCA_013403705.1). Lineage (NCBI taxonomy): Eukaryota > Metazoa > Arthropoda > Insecta > Lepidoptera > Nymphalidae > Heliconius > Heliconius hermathena. Next base: position 378,336 of record JAAIXJ010001779.1, on the reverse strand, counting down.
ATATTCATATGAATAATTATATTTTTTGATTGTTTAATTTTAATAATTATATATTCCATATCAACTTCGACTCAAACGCGGCTTCGCCCGCTATAATCAAATCATACAAAATTTGTTATTAAATTGTAGCCTATGTGCTATTATCAGCCATATAACTATCAAGTTTCATCTAAATCCGTTCAGTAGTTCTCGTGTGAAAGTGGAACAAACAGCCATACTCACACACTTTAACATTTATAATGTAAGTAAGAATTGCCAAATTTTAAAGTCACATAGCTTTTTAATATACAATAATAACCTATTACCTAAATTACATCCCTAAACATCTGCCATGATAAATTATTTTCTCAATTTGAATACAAATAAAAAAAGTTTAAGAGGCCATTAATATTTGGATATACTATACATACATATCATAATATAAATTCTTATAGTAAGCTCACACGATGTTTTTATAACGCCATAAACTTTATATAGATGTGTAACGGCCCTTACTCTTTGCACTGAGCGTTCGTACTCCTCGATATACATGATCTCCTGGTACTTTATTATAAATATTACCCGCTCTGCCTACGTAGTAGCGCGTACTTTATTTTATTTCTGTCACACAAAAAGCTTAAGAGACGCTCGCTATTTCCGGTCGCTTTCAGAATATACGTCTTGTTTCAATTATTTCATAAAAAATACACATAGAAAAAATTTACTAATAAAAAAGTCTGTATAAGCATCACGCTGTATCCCACAGAGCGCATTGCATGTTGAATAGCGGAACTCAACGCCGCGACTTCTTAAAAGAACGAGGAAACCAAAATAATTCATTCCCTCGAGTGGCAATAGAGCCCACAACCGTCGCACAATCAAAAATATATTAAATGTATTAAATTAAAATATAATATATTAAATTTTATATAATATATATAAGTACAAGGTTAATTAATTTAATAACATCTGTATTTGAAGGGGTATTAATCAAAAGTTGGGCGTCGATTAATCAAACACAGCTTAGACTGCTCCGTGGTCTATTGAACTATCCTATTTTATTATTTTGTATGAATTCTACTATTTTAGTAACAAAATCTATAGAAAAATAATATATATACTTTTATAATAATATTATAAACCTGAAAAGTATGTTTGGTTGAACGTGGTAATCTCAAGAACTGCTGTTTCGAATTGAAAAAATATTTTGTTGTGATTTTTCGAAACTAAAGTAACCTACTTTATCGTGCATCGTTATTTATATAACAAATAGTTGTTTCATTTAAAAACGCTACCGAAGCCATAGTATAAACTAGTTTATTTATACATGTATAAATATTTGAAATATTATTATATTATTATTATATTTTAAATATTATTATATAAATATATAAGACACCCAAAAAGCCGCGCCCGACGTGCTAGAACACCATGCAGCTATATAAATCTTCTCCAAATCTCATTGTCCTCCGCCCTAACGTTAAATTTCCTGTGAACAGAAGATAACCTCTTAAATCACTTTGTCTTAGATTACATCGTTACCATGACGATAAAGAGAAAATTGTTTATTTAAACAGATTTAATATTAATTACCGCTAGTTTAAGCTTCATTTAGTGCTACAGTGTTGTAATAATAACATCTAGGGAAAAAACTATAGGAACGTAAAAAAAAAGCCCCAGCGTAAAATCAGCGTGAGTGAGGGGTTGAAAAAAAGTATATGATAAAAAGTCCGTAGCGTGCGGCGCAGTGACCCGGTTCTACGGCGTAGAGAGCAGTGGCCGCTACGGGCTACGATGTAGGTGAACTAGGTTCTACGGCGCGGCCGACGAGTACTTCAGTCGGTGGCGTGCATTTTAATTGAGGGTTGCGCGGGTTGCGGGTTGCGGGCTCTGTTCAATGTTGTCGGCGTATTTTCGACTTTGCAGTCTTAATGAGAGAGACAATTTGTTTAATGATACATTTCGTTTAGCATAAATAAAATCTAGGCCGCTCCCACTTGCTCTGAAACGTGATTCAATGTCCTTTGATTATTTATTTGAAATTATACGACTTTTTTTCGCTTTGCGTATTATATAGGCAGAGGAAATATAGTGATAAGCCATTCCGTTTCCCAATTTTTGCATTTCTGAAGGCATTGCGTGTTGAGAGAAGAGAGTTGAGAGAAATGCAAATTTAATGATTCATTCCTCCTAATGGTAATCGAACCCACAACCGTCGCGTTACAGTCACACGCTTGTACCGCTGCGCCGTGACTGGCCTGGCTTTAAATATTCACTTGATATTATACAAGTTTAGATAAAAATATTTAACAAAACCAGTGCAGGTTTTCGGTGTTCGGTGTTCGGCGTGCGTGTAATCCCGCTCTTTTAAATAATAAATCAAACATTTGTAAAGCGTCGGGCGTGTTTCTGATTTTATATCGTCTGTCTTCTACATTTATGAAAAATATTTTTATTTGTTACAATTTCGCTCGTCTTTATATATGTAATTAAAAATATCTCTTTTAATTTATGTTACATAAAATCAAAAACTTTAATTAATAGGTAACACTTTTAATATTAGGTTAAATTAGATATTAGAACTTTGATATTCTAGTATTCGCATTCTGTTGAAGAATTTTACTTAAAACGATCAAGATACTGTTATAAGGAAATTCCACCGCCTCTGCGAGGGTTGTAGAAAGAGACAATAATATATTATATCTCGTTCTAGGAGGGAGAGAACACAAATTTACCTTATTTAAGAGGGTCTTTCCTCTGAAACATCGAAATGTGATTCTATTCTTATAAGATACAACTCGATATTTAATACATCCATAGTAAATAAACCGTTTATATAGAAAGAAGCACGAACGCACTAATTATTATATTTATATAAGAAAATATAACTATATAAAAAATAAAATGGTAGTGCTATACAAATGAACGTGCCGTCAGCCACGGCGCGACTAAAACGCCTCCAAAGCTTTGACGCCGCAGTCATTATTACACTCCACAATACACAGGGAACCTTGTGCTAAATAATTCAACATTTTTCAACCAAGCCCCCTTTCTGCGCTGTGAACAACCTGTGCTCGGCGGCTGATAGAAACGTTATAAACATCTTTTAATATTGTTCCCGGTTCATTATTAGTTTAGACATGGATGGTGTACAGCCTTTTTGCTTTTTAAGCAGCTTTTTTATATAATTCTGTATATTTTGTTTTACGGATTATTTTGAGTTTAATAAAAAAACGTTTGTGACTGTAACGAGACGGTTATGGATTCGATCCCGACTCGGGGGAATAATTTATTATTTAATAATATTTTATACGTTATTATTTAATTATAGTTCCTTCGCTATTGCACCAAGGCAAAAGCCTGGCGTTTAGTTCCGGCGCTAAACACAATGCTTCAAAAATTCTGCGGAAAATGGGGAACGGAGTGTCTTAACACCAAGTTCCCTCTACCTACCCTGTTGTGTATAGAAAACAGCGTGAAGCTGGAAAAAACAGGACTATTTTTATAATTTTGTCGTAAATACGACAAAATTATAAAAATATATCAAATAAATGTTGATTTGTCGAGCGGTAACACACTTGGCGGTTTGCCAACGTCATGTATCGCGTATAAAACTAAGCTCCGTATTACCGTTCGATTCCTACAACTGACAATGGTATTGACTTTTTTATCATAAACTATAAAATTTTATTTGATTTGATTTATTTAATTTAAATTCTACATTAATTATCTTACAGTGACAATATTCGTTAACATTTAGTTTTTTATCGATAAGGAAAATACCAACATAATTAATATATGGGTCATAACTTTTATGCATCGTAAACGTCTCACCTTTCTCTGAGGCAAAGGAAAATAGAGACAAAATTTATTATATAGAAAAACCGGCTTCAGGAAGTATGCGATATTGATTGCGGGGTCGTGAATACGCTCGGACAGGACACTGCACGCTACGCTACCACGCCGTTTGCCGCAGTGGGGCGGCGGGGTCGCTCGGGGGACGGTCGGGGGACGCGAGCGGGACGCACGTACAACAGAGCCACGAGCCGATGCGGGATACAACGACCCACCACGTGGCCTCTTTTATTTGGGGCAAAAGAAAATAATTATTTGTGTAAACCGGGGTCAGAAATCATTATATTATAAAATGACCGGAAATAACTCCATAATTAATGTATATTCATACAAAAGGAATATTTGAACGTAATAGTAGTAACGTATTTTATCGTAACGTTGTTTACGGGTGTTCCCCGACCGGCACGCGGCCGCCGATTGACGCAGCCACCGCATGGCGACGGGCGGCGGGCGGCTCGCGGGAACCTGCACGCCGGCACCGCTCACATTGACGGGCAGTGTCGTAGTGTCGTGTCGGAGGATTTGCAACACTAATTACGTGTCTCACCGCTTGCAATACAACGCGATACTAGACCAATGTTACAATTGCTTACTATCGAAATGTACTATGTAGTGCCTCAAGGGCACCGTACCTACATACATATAAGGAGATTATTTATTGTTATGACTCGCATTGCCTAATTTCCTTTAGATTTTTTTTATTAAAAGAAAGGTTTTATTTTTATAATACTGTTTATGTAAAACAATCGCTACATAAATATGTTGTTTGTTTCAGGTTGCAAAATTAAAGCACTGCGCGCCAAGACCAACACATACATAAAGACACCGGTGCGCGGCGAGGAGCCCGTGTTCGTGGTGACGGGCCGCAAGGAGGACGTCGCACGCGCCAAGCGCGAGATCCTCTCCGCCGCCGAGCACTTCTCGCAGATCCGCGCCTCGCGCAAGTGCGGGGCCGCGCCGCCTCCGCCCGCCGGGGCGCCCGGCCACGTCACGGCGCAGGTGCGCGTGCCCTACCGCGTGGTGGGGCTCGTGGTGGGCCCCAAGGGCGCCACCATCAAGCGCATCCAGCACACCACGCACACCTACATCGTGACGCCGTCGCGCGAGCGCGAGCCCGTGTTCGAGGTGACCGGCCTGCCCGAGAGCGTGGAGGCGGCGCGCAAGGAGATCGAGGCGCACATCGCGCTGCGCACGGGCGCGGCGGGCGCGGGCGCGGAGGCGGGCGCGGCGGCGGGCGCGGGCGCGGGCGCGCTGGCGGGCGAGCCGCTGGCGCAGCTGTACCGCGCCGGGCTGGCGTCGCTGCTGCGGCCCGAGCAGGAGGCCGCGTTCTCGTCGGCGGGCTCGTGCTCGTCGGGCGGCTCGTCGGGGCGGCTGGGCGACCTGCTGGGCATCTGGTCGTCCACGGAGCGCGACGAGGGGCTGGGCGAGTCGCCGTCGTTCGAGTCGCCGGGCGCGGGCGGCGTGTGGGCGTGGGGCCCGCCGCGGCCGTCGCCCGCCGCGTCCCCGGCGCGCGCCTGCGCCGTGTGCGCCGAGCGCGGCGTGGCGGCGGCGCTGGTGCCGTGCGGGCACAACCTGTTCTGCCTGGAGTGCGCGCAGCGGCTGGCGGCGACGGCGGCGCCGTGCCCCGCGTGCGCCGCGCCCGCGCACCAGGCCATCCGCATCCTGTCGTAAGGCGCGCCGCGGCCCGCCTCGTTCCCGCCGACGCGGAACTGACCTTTTTTACTTAAATCGTTACGAAAATATTAAAAAAAAGTCGCGTAATCGAAATCCTGGTGCCAAAAGTCGGCGCCTCGCCGGCACGGCCCGTCGGCAGAGTTACTCACGATATATTTTCTTATTATGAACGTTTTTTATTAGGTCGTCGAGCGTCCGCCGCGCTCGGCGCCGCAGAGAGTCGAGGTTACGATAGAATTTCGAAAAAAAGCATAAAATTTAAAAAAAGTTGTATAATTATTATTATTGATAGCGTAAATGAGAAATCGAAAATTTATAAAGCTTACCTAACGTAGTAGCGTAAAGTATTAAGATATCGTAATAATATAATAGGCGAGGGGCGGGCGGCGCGGGGTCGGACCGCGCGGCGCGGAGCGGCCTAGCCAATGTGTTGTTGATAGGTAATGAGTATTGAGTATTGGGTATTGAGTGTTGGGTATTGGGTATTGAGTACCGGAGTAGCCTAGTGTAGCGTAATGCCGCCCGCGCCGCCCCCAGCGCCGCCCGCCGCCGCCGCCGCCGCCCGCCGCCCCGCGCGCCATGCTCATTATTTTGACTATACGATTACTCGCTTAAATGATATTATACATACGTACACACTATGATTATAATAATATTAATATAATGTTTGTTTTAAGTGTGTTTTAATGTTTAGATTTTTATTGTAATGTTTTTATGAATGATTTTTATCTGTACGATTATTATTATTGATTATTATTTTATGTGTTGACGATGTTTTTTTGTATTATGTGCGCCCGCGCAGAAGAGCGCGGGCCGAGGCTGCCGTGTGCTCGTTTAGTGGTTAATATCGAGTAATAAATTTAAAGTAATAAATGATAAAGAAATAATACGACTCATTCATTATTATTATTATTATATAAACTATTGTAGTTTGTAGCACGACATTGACTATTCATTACCTATTGATACTTATTAAGTATTATTATTATTATTATATTGAATAAATTTAAAGAATGCATAATTATATTTCATAGGATCATTATTCTGTATAACTCTAGTTAAATATAACTATAATAAAATAAATATAATTGTATTTGTATCGGACGACGTTGTTTGGTTTGAACGGGGGGCTGCTTTTATGAATTGATATTTTTTTATTTTTTTACCGTTATTAGTTTTTGACTTACTCATGTAAAGATACGCGAGATAAAAAAAAACTGCCTATTAGATTATATTTTAAAAAATAATGGTTGCGTAAAATCAGCCCCCGTCGTACGTAGATCCAGTGATTTCGATAATTTTATTTTCATAATAAAATGGGTAGACGCTTTAGGTTCAAATAACGTTGTGAAAATTTGTGAAATTTTGTAGACTACATATCTTATTATAAATCTAATATAAACTATAAATTTCGAATCTAAATCTTTTATTTACCTTCCTTACTTGCATGTAAAATACACTAAAATATACTTCAACTGACTAACATAATGTCAAACATGATACTGAATTAAGAAAACCTATGAATACTAAATTGAGTCGAGCATTAGAAGCTCTTTAAAGCTTTCTAAGAATAAAGATAAGAGTATTCAATAAATACTATGTAGGTTTCACGTCCTGAACGGTGAAGCCGTATACGTCTTTCGTACAAAGAAGTTCTCGGCTTCAAAGGTGCAAAAGTGAACTTATTGGAAGTAAAATCACTTAATCTCGACCTTATATAAGTATAAAAAAATAGAAGTATTATAATAAAATAATTTTAACAAAATTGAACAAATTTCATCTTTAAGTTTTTCCATAATTATAGAATACGATAATTAATAACTAAGATAGAGAATAAAGAGGGTTGCAAATTAGAAATATTAGTAAACAGTACATGCCCTCCAGGGATACCTGTACTTATTACTGGACATATAAGAGGTTGATGACAGGGGACAAGGCGAAAGAGATATGCAGAGACCGTAGACTAGCTCTCCGTTCTCTCAATCTACCCCGCTAGGAATAAAGCGTGATGCTAAAAAAAATAAAAAATATTAAATTTCCGTTTGTAAAAATTGACTTAACTAGGATTTACTTTTTTTTATATCTTTATTTTATATCTGGAAGAACTTTTGATATACAGATAGAAACATCGTTACGAACATATAACATGAAGTTCTTTACACATTTTTTTTAAATAAATAGTTAAAAAAAATATACTGAATCATTACAAAAAAAAACCACGGGTTCAAGTCCTGTTTATCTATATATTAAACTATATTTCAAAATTGAAGTATATTATTATAATTTAATATAACATGTAAAGCAATGGTGGGGCATTCGATTCCGTAAATGTAGAAAATTGGACAGAATATAGAGATTTTTTTACCTCTAGGTTTTCTTTAGCTCTCTAATATAATAAAAAAAAAATTATTATTATTTATAAAATACAATTTATTATTTGATATTATATTTAGATGATTTGTACACAATGTTTCAAATACAAAAAAAAACTTTATATTATTTTCTCTGTTTTATTTCTAAAAATGGTAAAAAATATATATATTCACTATAATTTGATTGACGGATATGGGGTGGAGTGCACAGCAGACTGGAATGCGAGCTCGTCGATGACTACTGCAAGGTTCATTCTTCGGTTCAAACTAACCGACAGTAAAGTAGGAAATACAACACAATTATCTCTATATATTAGCATTAACATTCTTTATTTTAATACATTAAATCTTTATTTCGAGGCCAGTCGTAGCGCAGGGGCACAAAGTGTGACTGTAAAATCGACTGGTTGTGGGTTCGATTCCCACTGGACGAAGTGAAATATTTATTTAGATTTATATTTTCATTTCTTCGCTCTGGTGTCGAGGCAAACGCGCGGCGTTGAGTTCCGTCACCTAACACACAATACATCCAGAACTCGGCGCAAAGTGGAAAACGAAGTGTCTTAACACTAGGTTCCCTCTGCCTACCCTGCCGTGTGCGGAATACAGCGTGAAGCTGATTTAATATAATACATTTAAGAACTCTATCATTATAATTATAGCAAAAATAAAAAAGCTCCACGCTGTACCCCGCATATAAAAGAGTAGGAGGAGGGAATCTAGTGTTAACACTCCGATTCCCACTATCCATCCAATTTTCGAGACATTGCGAGTTGAATGGCAGAACTCAACGCTGCCAGAGTGAAAAAGTGAAAGTAATTCCCTCGATTAGGAATTGAACGTACCGCCTTCACGCTTACAGTCGAACGCTGTGACAGCCGTTATAGTTATACAATATTTTATATCGTAATTTATATTTATTTAATGTAAATAACATTTAAATGTTTAATATGTATTTACAAGACTAAACCGTGGGCGGGCAAAAGAACAGTTGAATGCACAATTTGCAAAATTTTACATGCAAATTTATTCTAGAAAATTAATTATTGAACTACGTTAAATTAGAAACGTATGTTATTTATTTATATTTTATAAACAAGGTTGGCAGGCAGGTTGTGGGTTCGATTCGAGGAAAATAAAAAAAATTACATTATTATAAATACGACATTTCTTCGCTCTGGTGTCTAGGCAAAGCGCGGCGTTAAGTTCCGCCACTCGACACTCAATGCTTGCAGAATTTGCCGGAAAGTGGGAAACAGAGTGCCTTACACTAGATTTCCTCTAGCTACCCTACTATGGGAGGGATACAGCGTAAAAAAAATAAACAAATTGGCTAAGGCTTAAAACAGGTGTTTTTAAATTATTTATTTAAACACAACATCATTATATTTTTAGATAGTTACAGAGAATTATCAAATATAATTTTTATTTTTATTTTTGAGGCCGGTCGTGGCGCAGCGGCATGAGGTGTGACTGTAAAACCGACTGGTTGTGGGTTCGATCCCCACTCGAGGAGATGAAATATTTATTTAAATTTATATTTCCATTTCTTCGCTCTGGTGTCGAGGTTAAGCGCGGCGTTGAGTTCTGCCACTCAACACGCAATGCCTCCAGAATTCGGCAGAAAGTGGGGAACGGA